>JACEFZ010014350.1:372500-538824 GCA_014155875.1 Cepaea nemoralis
CCATCCTCCTAAGATGTCCTATCCATCTAAGTTTACGAAGACTGAGCATTGAATAAACCGTCACAACACCTGATCTTTCCAATACTTCAGTATTTGTGATTTTGTCTTGCCATTTAATACCAAGAATTCTTCGCAGACACCGCATATGAAAGCTGTTTAAACGTTTCTCTTGATGTGAAGTAAGTTGTCCAGGTTTCACTGCCATAAAAAAGAGTACCAAGGACATAGGCTTAATAGACAAGGACTTTTGTATTGGCAGTAAGCTCCTGTTCTTTAACCTGTTCATTGTTGTTGCTGCCTTACCAATCCGGAAGTTGATTTCCTGATCTAGGGATAATTTGCTATTTACCACTGATCCTAGATATGTAAAATGGTCTACCATCTCTAGTTCGGCGTCGTCAATAAAGATTGATGGTACCCCATTTGCATCTTGTGACATAATCTGTGTCTTCTTTTTGCTAATTGTTATATCAAATTCAGAACAAGCATTGGAGAATGCAGATAGTAGACATTGTAATTCTTCCTCAGAGTGGGTCGTAACTGCAGCATTATCTGCAAAAAGCAACTCTCTGATCAGTACCCTCCTAATTTTGGTCTTGGCCTTCAATCTCTGAGCATTGTAGAGGCAACCATCTGAGCGTGAGTGAATGTATATACCACCATCCTGATCACGAAAGGCATATTTCAGAAGTGAAAAGTATATTCCAAAGAGGATGGGAGCTAGTACACAACCTTGCTTAACTCCACTCTTGTGGAGTATGGGTGGGGAGATGTGTGTGTGTGTGTGTGTGTGTGTGTGTGTGTGTGTGTGAGTATATGGGTGGTGAGATGTGTAGTTAAGGGATGTGTGATTGGGGTTTGGAGATCGGGGTGGGATGGTTGGCGAGTGGGTGGGTGGAGGATGTGTGGGAGGGTGAGTGTGTGTAGGTTGGGGTTGGGGGATGTGTGGGTGCGGGATGTGTGGGTGGGGGAGATTGTGTGGTGGGTGATATGTGTGCAAGTGGGGGAATGTGTGGGTGGGTTCGGGTTTTGTGTGTGGGTAAGTGCAGGATATGTGAGTTGGCGGGAATATGTGTGTGTGGGTGTTGGAAATGTGGTTGGGGGATGTGTGTTTGGCTGAGTGTTTGGGGGTGTGTGGGTGGGTGATGGAGGATATGTGGGTGGGTGAGTTTTGGTAGGTTATGGGATGGGTGGAGGGTGTGTGCGTGTGGGTGGGTATGGATGGGTGGTTGCATGCATGTGTGCCTGGGTGTGTGGGTGGGTGGGGGATGTGTGGTGGGTGGGAGATGTGTGTGTGTGGGTAGGGAGATGATGTATGTGGGGGTGTGTTTGGGATGTGTTGGTTGGGGGATGCGTGGATGGATGGGGTCATGTATGTGCCTGTGGGTATGTGTGTGGTTGGGTGGTGGATGTGTGTGTGGGGGACACGCGGATGGATAGATGGGTGGGTGGGTGGGGGATTTGTCTCATAACAATGGTAACATACATTGTTTATGCTTACAACATTCATTCGACAATGTTTTTTTCCTATGTGAATGCACTATGCACTGATGAACGAAAGATAAGTGATTGGAAGGGCCGAATGTAAGACGGGCCTGCGTGCCCAATTTGTTACCCTTCGAAAATAAAGTTTGTTCGTTCGTTCGTTCGTTCGCTCGTTCGTTCGTTCGCTCGTTCGTTCTTGATTTCAAACTCTTCAGAAGTTGCACCATCAAACTTGATTATACCCTTCATGCCTGTGTGGAACGATTCCACAATGGACAGAAGAGTTGGTGAGCAGCCAATCTTCTTTAGTGCCTTGAACAGACCCTCATGACTGACCAAATCAAATGTCTTTGTGAGGTCGAAGAAGGCAATAAACAGTGGTTGATTCTATTCACGGCATTTTTCTTGCATTTGTCGCAATGAGAATATCATATCAATGGTAGACCGGTTCTGTCGGAAGCCACACTGTGATTCAGGGTAGACTTGATCTTCTAGGACTTGAAGTCTGCGCAGAACAATTCTGGCAAATACTTTTCCAACAATACACAGAAGTGAGATACCCCTATAGTTGTTGCAGTCGCTCCGATCGCCCTTGTTCTTGTACACTGTTATGATGCTTGAATCTTTGAAATCCTGTGGGACTTGTCCTTCTCGCCAGCATAGCTCTATTAGCTGGTGGATCTGTAGAGTGAGTGTGTCTTGCCCACTCCTGATAACCTCTATTGGAATCCCATCCTTACCCGGAGCCTTGCCAGATGCAGGTTCATTTATAGCACATTTAACTTCTGTTATGGTGGGAAGTGTGTCCATGTGGTCAAGAAATGGTAGAGCCTCTATGGCGTTGAGGGCATCATCCGCTAGTTTGGTCTCACTTGAGTAAAGCTCCAAATAGTGCTCTACCCATATTTCCATCTGCTGTTTCTTATCAGTGATGATTTCTCCAGTCAAGGTTTTCAATGGTGCACTTGTTTTGATCATTGGACCACAGGCTTTCTTTATTCCTTCATACATGCTTCTGATGTTTCCCTTATCACTTGCGATTTGAATGGACTCACATAACTTGATCCAATAATCATTTGCACACTGCCTGACAGTCTTTTGAACATCCTTCCTAGCTTGCTTTAGCTCACTCAGAGTGTTACACGTTGGTCTTTCCTTGTTTCTTAAGATAGCTATCTTCTTCTTATCAATCAAGGGCTGTAGAGTCTGGTTGTTTGCCGCAAACCAGTCCTGCCTCTTATGATCCACAGTGCCGTAAACGCCTACGGCAGTTTTATAAAGAGTTTCCTTAAGTTGGCCCCACTTTTCATTTGCTGTACAATTTTCTGGTGTATCAGTGAAAGCGTCTTCAAGTTGCTGTTGAAACTGAAAGCATTTTTCAGGATTGTGAGTGTTAATAATATTAATCCTGGGGCTAGATTTGTGTTTAGCTGTGTAGATTCTCTTTGGTCTCAGTCTAACCCTTGCAACAACCAAAGAATGATCTGTATCACAGTCAGCACTGTGGTAACTTCGAGTCAATGATATATGGTTCAGATGTTGTCTCCGTGTGATGATGAAGTCCAGCTGATGCCAATGGCCGGATCTTGGATGTTTCCATGTGACCTTATGCATCTCTTTTGTTTTAAAAAAGGAGTTTGTAATACATAGGTCATTTCTGGTGCAATGCTCCAGCAGCCTTTGCCCATTTTCATTCATGCGACCGATGTTGTATTTTCCAAGGCACACTGGCCATGAACTCGAGTCCTTGCCCACACGAGCATTGAAATCACCGAGCATATAAATGTAGTCAGATTTTGGAACTGCCTTGATCACGGAGTCTAACTCCTCATAGAACGAATCCTTCACATCATCAGAGGAATCGAGTGTCGGTGCATATGCAGTAATAATGGTGGCAAAACCACAAGAGGTTGCCAAGCGCAGGGATAATAGTCTTTCATTTCCTCCTGCTGGAATTTCAATCATTCCCAGTAGCGAATTCTTCACTGCAAAGCCCACACCGTGTTGCCTTTTTTCTGCCTGCCCTCTACCCTTCCAAAAAAAAAAGGTGTAATTGTTTTCCCTGAGTGACCCTTCATCAGCGAGGCGAGTCTCCTGCAGGCCAGCAATATCAATGTTAAGACGATTGAGTTCGGCATCAATCACAGCCGTTTTTCTCACATCGTCAATATTGGTCAAGTCAGTGGAAAATCCTGGACACATGGTTCTCACGTTCCAGGTTGCAAGCCGTAGCTTGAGGTTTCTATTTTCTTTTTATTAGTACCTGGTGCATTGGTTTTACAGCCTGCGATTCAGATTTTGTCCTAGCCCCAAGCACCCATTGAAGCAGGCAGGCTGTGGCGGATCAGCACCCAATTGGCCGGGGGCTGCCCAGCTTGAGGCGGGCGGTAGCTGATCAGTGACACCTGTAGGTGTCTCCCACCGTCAGAGGCAACGCGTGGCGCCCCATGTCTACGCCAATTGACAGGGACTTATAACCCGTAACAGTTGCCTCTCGCTTTGATTCCGAGACCGGTTAAGACCAGGGATGGAGTTATTGCCTCTCCATAGCACAAAGCCCGGGCTAAAATATAGAGATCATGTGTTGCCCTATGCAGCATGATCCCTCTCTCGGTCCTGCCTAGTTCACTCCAGAGGAAAGGTAACACCTCTACATCTGGAACAAGACAAGCTGCAGAAGCTGCCGGATCAGCAAAGCAATGCTCTAACTGTCCGCCTGTCGGAGCTTCGATCCTAGACCAGCCGCCAACCAAGGCTTAGGGCCTGGTCTGCCCTACCATGACATTTTGTCTTTAGGTTGCATTTCCTCGCACCAGGGTAAGGCTTGTATCCCTCCCAACCTCCCAATTGCGCACAATGTGGGGTGTCGGGTTTGGTAAGCGCCGCCCAACGTTCGGCGCTAACAGAAAGCAGGTAGTACCGTCTACTGTTATACGGTAGCTCAGTCATATCTGACTAAGACCTGACACCTAATTCACGATGCACGTATATATATATATATATATATATATATATATATATATATATATATATATATATATATATATATATAATATATATATATATATATATATATATATATATATATATATACTTATAATCTCATCTCATCTCATCATGTTCCTCTTGTACCTTGCGGTGTCGAGGTGAAGTATAAACTTCGTGAGAGTGCCCGGTTATGGGCTTCGTATATCGACATTCCCATGGATTCTGTTATTCCCTCCGTCCAACGTTTACGTGGTCGGCCTCTTCCTCAGTTTCCATCTGGTCTGTACATCATTGCTTGTTGTGGCATGCTGTTGAATGGTAACCTACTTGCATGGCCAAACCATTTGACTTGCTGCTTTCTAATAAATATATATATATATATATATATTTATATATATGTAACCCCTTTTCATATGTAAATACATGAATATGTATATAAATAGCGATAAAATAAAATTAAAAAAAAAAAAAAAACAGTATTAAAAACATATAAATATTTAGGCTTTTAAATCGTTTTTTTTAAATCTTTACAAAGCCGCGTCATGAATCAGCACATTGTCCTTCTTTGTCACGAGCGTTGGGACTATTGTCACAGTCCGGATAGTATTAAGGGAGGCTGTACCGTGTATGTCAGTTTTCTTTGTCAACCGTGGAATGCAAATAGAACCATAACCAGTTTAAGATTCCCTTGACCTCTGACCCAGCCAAGCCCGTCCCAAATAAATCCTTTATACTTGTGATTAAGCAGACACATGTGTTACAAACTTCAAACTGCTCTCTCTCTCTCTCTCTCTCTCTCTCTCTCTCTCTCTCTCTCTCTCTCTCTCTCTCGCTCTCTCTCTCTCTCTCTCTATCTCTCTCTCTCTCTCTCTCTCTCTCTCTCTCTCATATCTCTCTCTCTCTCTCTCTCTCTCTCTCTCTCTCTCTCTCTCTCTCTCTCTCTCTCTCTCTCTCTCTCGTGCGCGCTCAATCAGACATCATATTCACAGGTTTTGCGGTTTGCTTTGTACAATGAGATGCTTGCTGCGACGTTTAATGTGGGAACATTGTGTAGATACACACAAGAGTACCATTTTCGGAAACAAAAGTGATTCAGCAATACTTTTGAACTTGTTTAAACGAAACTAAGTGTGAATGAGAATACCTGGAGTGTGAAAGAGTTTCTATTAAATGTTTTGGTATGCATAGGAGCAAATGATTACGCAACCATCATCGTAAACAGGTAATATGAAGGTAGTTACACCATGCCATGAACATAATGTTGTCACAATATATGAATGTGTATGTTGTATTCGCTCATCTCATCATGTTCCTCTTGTACCTTGCGGTGTCGAGGTGAAGTATAAACTTCGTGAGAGTGCCCGGTTATGGGCTTCGTATATCGACATTCCCATGGATTCTGTTATTCCCTCCGTCCAACGTTTACGTGGTCGGCCTCTTCCTCTGTTTCCATCTGGTCTGTACATCATTGCTTGTTGTGGCATGCTGTTGACTGGTAGCCTACATGCATGGCCAAACCATTTGACTTGCTGCTTTCTAATAAAATCTAGAGCAGCTTTAACCCCCACTTTAGTCCTGATTTCTTCATTTCTGATCTTATCTCTTCTTGATACGTTGAGTATTCTTCTCAGGAACCTCATTTCTGTTGTTGTGATTTTTCTTTTCTCTTTTTCTGTCATTGTCCAGGTTTGGCATTGGTAGCACAGAGTTGGTAGGAAGATTGTGTTGTAAAGTGCTTTCTTAGTAGTTATTGATACATGTTTGTTCTTTAGTATTGGTGCCATTTGTCCAATCAGTTGATTTGCCTTATTGCACCTATTTTCGATCTCTTCTTCTGATCTGCCATTTGATTATATTATACTTCCTAGGTACTTGAAGCTCTTTACTTGTTTCAAGGGATGTTCGTTTAGGTGAATTGTTGCTGTTTGTTCTTCTTTAGTTATAGTCATTACCTCTGTTTTGCTTGTGCTAATTTTCATGTTATGTTCCCTACACATTTCGTTTAGACTATTCATGTGGTCTTGTAATTCAGCTTCTGATTTTGCTATTAGTGCTTGGTCGTCCGCAAACAGGAGTTCTCTAATGGTTAGATTTGCAGATGGTTCTTCTTCTGTGTTCTCGTCATGCGGTATTCTTGCTGTCTCTGCTTGGCTGGTTTCTTTACATATGTTGTCTATATATGTTATGAACAAGAGAGGGGACAGGACACAACCTTGTCGTACTCCAGATCTTATGGTGAAGGGTTCTGAGTGTCCTCCAGTTGCTCTCACTATGCATTCACTGTTGTTGTATAAACTTCTACATAGGTTTGTTAGATGTGTACTCACTCCATATTGTTTAAGGAGGTTCTAGTTCCTCGGTGACATCTGTGTAGGTCTCTTGAATTCCTGTGACATCTGATGGGATGTTGAGAAGTTGTTCAAAATACTGCTTCCATCTTATTAGGATCTGTTTTTGTTCACTTATTGGTTCTCCATTTTCGCTGTTAATTATTTCAGTTGGGTCAAAGGGTTCTCCTCTGGTTCGCATTGCACTTATCTTTTTGTAGAAGTTTCTGGTTGCCTCCTTGTAGTTTTTATTTAGGGTTTCTCCATACTCTTCCCAGTCTTTCTGTTTTTCCCTCTTTACTATTCTACTCACATGTCTTCTCGCTATTCTGTATTCTCTGTAATCACATTCCTGTTTGCTCTTCAACCACTTTTTATATTTTTCCTTTTTTCTTTTACCGCTTTCTTTACTTCTGCGTTCCACCAACTTGTTATTTTCTTTATCTGTGTTTTGCGTTTTTTCGTGGTTCCGCATGTTATTTTTGCAGTATTTAAAATGCTTGATTTGAACATCTCCCATTCTTCTTCCACTGTTTTTCTTTCCGTAGGTAATTTTACAAAGAGTTCAGTTAGTTCTTTCTCATAATTTTCCCTTACTGCCTCGTCTTTAAGGTTTTTTAAGTTTACTGATTCGCATGGCATGTATTTTCCTGCTCTTTGTTTTCTTCTTCTAATGGTTCTTATTGTGGCAACGACTGCTTTATGATCTGTGTTTATACTGAAATTGGGCACTGCTCTTGCATCTAATATATTTCTCTTTCTGTTATTTCTTGTTAATATAAAATCAATTTGGCTTTTAGTATCTAGATCGTTCCATTTATACCAGGTGTATACTTGTGAATCTTTATGTTTATAGAATGTGTTTGTTATATAGAGGTCGTGTTGGCTGCAAAGCTCTATTAGTCTACTTCCGTTATCATTCCTTTCATTTTGCTGATCTCCAAATGCTCCCAGGTGTTTTTCTATGCCCACTCTGTTATGTCCTAGTCTTGCATTGAAGTCTCCCATAACTATGATGTTGTCCTGCTTATCTATTTTATTTAGCACATCATGTATGTCTTCGTAGAAGTCCTCGCATTCTTGCTCATTATTGTTTGCATTACATGGTGCGTATATCTGTACATATGTTGTGATTGTTTGTTCTTTTATTCTCACTGTTATGATTCTTTCTGATATATATTTTATTTCTAGTATTGCTCTTGCTAGCCGTGGTTCGATGACTATTCCCACACCGTGTCTTGCCCTTTCTTGCTGTTCTACTCCAGAGTAAACAAACGTGTAACTGCGGTGGAGCTCCTTGCATCCTTTCCCTTTTGTTCTGGTGTCCGCTATTCCCATCAGACCAATATTCCTCTTCTCCATTGTTTCTATAAGCTCTTCTTCTTTACTATTGAAACCACAGCCGTTCTTCTTAGTTTTTCTATGAGCAGTATGAAGATCCCCTGCCGGCTTGCTAGGCCAGTCGCAGGTTTAGGACACTAATCTGACCACAGGGAGTCCATCCCCTATGGCGAGCCATAGCCCCGTTAGCCCATGACCTCGCGGTCATGGTTGCCCGGTCTGCACCACGTGGAGGTGGGGGTTGACTTGTGTAGTCTGCGGGTCATCGGCAGGCTACTAATTTTCGCTCTTCACCCCTCCTGGGAGAGGCTAGCCGATTGTATTCGCAAATGTAAAAAATACACTGTTTTTGTGCAGCATAAACGATTATAATTAAAGATAGAGCACAACCCACAAATGGCGTCGCTGATCGTATTCCGGTACGAACCTAAGGCCTTGTCCACGTCAATGTGGAAAAAAATGTCTATCTTTAAATTTCAAATCCCGAAACAACCAAATAAATCGATTATAATAAAAGAAAAAAAATCTTAGAACCATAAGCTCAATCCTGTGAATGATTTTGCTGAAGCATTACATATTACAGGAGAAGAACATAACTCGATTTAAACATAACAGATATCACACCTGTAAATATGTTTATTGACATTATTGTTAATCTTATGATTATATTATTATTATTAGTGTTATTGTTATTATTACTATTATCATTATTATTACTTTTATTATTATTATTTTTGAATTTGTGAAATGAGATATAGTGTGGATGTGTATCTATATGGTTGGCAGTAACATATACAAGGGGCTTCTCATAAGTCTTTAGCCTGACCATGAAGGAGTAGCCGGAGGACATTGAAATTTGGCACATGTATCCATCCATCCATCATGTGCCATGCCGGTAAGCTCGGGCGGTCATGTTCTGCCATCTCACTCGATCAAAAGAGTCGTGGATCAGTTCCGTGTTTCTGTCTCGACCATGCCACAAGGCCAAGCCATCCAGATACTTGTTTCTAGGTCTTCCCCTTGGTCTGTTCCCCTCGATCTTACAGTTGTCACCAAGTTCTCCAAATCATTTCTTCTCATAACATGCCCAAAAAATTGTAACTGTCTACGTCTAATGTCTCTGATCAGTTTACGATCTTCATTTGTTTCTTGAAGGACTTGTTCATTGGTCTTTCTGGCTGTCCATGGTATTCTTTGCATTTTCCTCAGAAACCACATTTCTACAGCCATCAGATGTTTTTCAGCCTGGCTGCTCATTGTCCAAGCTTCACATCCATATAAAAGTACAGGTTCTATGTAGCATCTCAACACTCTTTTTCTCATTTCAATTGACATCTTTTTATTGATCAGTATGTTTTTCATCTTGCTAAAGGCTACTTTTGCCATGGCGATTCTTGTTCTAATCTCTTCAAGGCATCTCCCATCAGATATTATTACTGTTCCGAGATAATTGTACCTATTCACTTGTTGAAGAATATTCCCATTTACTTGTATATTACACTGTGGTATTTCGTTCTTCCTAGTGACGACCATAATCTGTGTCTTTTTACAATTTAATTCTAACCCTTGTTGTTCACTGTGTGTAACAACCGCATCTACTAAATTTTGCAGGTCCTGTTCATTGTCTGCAATCAAGACTGTTTCATCTGCATATCTAATGTTATTGATGCATCGTCCCCCAATGTTGATTCCTTCCATATTTTCAATATTTCTGAAAATATTTTCACTGTACAGGGAAAACAGATCTGGAGACATTACACATCCCTGTCTCACACCTCTCTTAATAGGCTGATATTGGCTTACTTCATTATCAACTCTTATGGCAGCTTGTTGTTTCCAATATATGTTTTTTACAAGTATATCTCATTTAATTTGTAATGGACATATGAATTATGAATTTCCCACCTAAACCGGTTTTCCCGATATGGTGCATTGACCAGATCTGCACACCCACCGGTGTGTTAGAACAATGGAGAAATCAGACGCCAGGACTGTGATAAAATTCTTGATGTTACAGGGTAAAACACCTACAGAAATACACAGGAAGATGGGGCCAGTGTTTGAGGAAGCCTGTCCTTCGTATGCTTCTGTAAAAAATTGGGGTTTGCAGTTTAAGTGTGGCCGTTCCCAAGTTGCTGTTCTGCTAAGATCAGGACGACTGTCCTCAGAGTGCAATGATGCAAATGCTGCAAAAGTGAAGAAAATCATAGACCAGGATAGGAAAATGACAATTGCAGAGATATCGGGTTCAGCAAAACTGAGTAAGAGTACAGTTTTTAGAATTTTACACAACAGACTGAACATGAGAAAAGTGTGTGCCCCGCGCCTGCTGACATGTGAACAGAAACAAACACGGGTTGATTGCTGTGGCCAGTTGCTCAACATGTGGCTGTCGAAAACATGTGAAAGACCATGGGGACGGTAGATGAGACTTGGATTCACCAAATCGTAAACAACAGCTGAAAGGAAATCGTCTTGACAGTGACGAAGAAGTCATACTGGCTTGTGATAACTGGTTTAGTTCCAAAAATAGGTTGTTTTATTCTGAAGATCTTTTCAAGATCACGCAGAGATGGCAGAAATGCATAAATTCAGGTGGTGGCTACATTGAGAAGGAATAAGCACTGTGCCAAATTTCAGTTTTATCCGCCTACTCCTTCATGGCCAGGCTAAAGACTTATGAGAAGCCCCTTGTACACGCGCGTGTGTGAGTGTGTGCAGGTGTGTGTGTGCGCGCGTGTGTGCGTATGTATGTGTGTGTGTATGTGTGTGTGTGTGTGAGAGAGAGAGAGAGAGCGAGAGAGAGAGAGAGAGGGAGAGAGAGAGAGAGAGAGAGAGAGAGAGAGAGAGCGTGTGGCAGCCTTTAAACCAAGATTGATTGATTGATTGATTGATTTAGGAACCGACATTACAGCATTCGGGGCATTCCCATAAGCGCTCCGTACCCATCCTCAGCAGCCAGCGAAGAGTTCCAACACTAATAGTTCCAGTGTAAACCAAAGAGATATCTCAACTCTTAAATTGATGTTTTACGGGACTGATAAGTTTGAAAGGAGAAAGTATGGACCACAATGTATAAATAAATTAAATTAGTCCTTCAGGTACCTAGTAAAGTAAGGGCATTGTCATTATCAGGATTCAGTACTTCCCATTGTTTTTGACACCCTGTCACTATCACAAGGAAAAGCTTGATACATTGGACCCATTATCTCCACTGGGACAGGTCATGCGAGGGGAAGTCAATAAGGAAGCCATAAATGGCTGTAGAAAAACAACTAAATATGACAACTTGAAACCAGTTTATTTTTATACATACATTGTCCCTTTATTTCTCAACATAATTTCCACCAACATTGATGCACGTATCCCATCGTTTTATCAGTCCTCCCAAACCCGCTGCATAGAACAGCATGCTCTGTTTTCTAGACCACGTTTTCACTTCACATTGAACTTCGGCGTCATTCGCGAAATGTCTCCCGTCAAGGTGGGTTTTCAGTGTTTATACTAACAAATGTGTATCCCGTAAAGCGGTGCATAGATGGGAAGAAAACGTTACGAAGGCAAGTCAATAAGTAAGTCACACAGTTCTGTGGGATGTCAGGTAAATGAAAACAAAGCACGCAGTTCTATGCAGCGGGTGTGAGAGGACTGATAAAACGATTGGATAAGTGCATCAATGTTGGTGGAAATTATGTTGAGAAATAAAGAGACAATGTATGTATAAAAATAAACTGGTTTCAAGTTGTTATCATATTTAGTTATTTTTCTACAGCAATTTGTGGCTTACTTATTAACTTACCCTCGTAGTTCTAATTGCTAGTTATAAGTCTAGTTATAACAAAAAGTTTCCAGGACATTTACATTGAATTAGAGCGCCACTCTGTAATTTGATATCAGTCGGTCTCTGTGGCTAAGGGCTTACGAACGCGGTTTTTAAACCCGTATACCCGGGTTCGAAACACAGCGGTGCTGGTTTTTTTTTTCTCGAAAAAGCCGGTCGTTCAGAAAGCAATGGCAAACTACTGAGCGTAAAATTTGCCCAGGAATCACGAACAGCGAAAATGCTGGGTCTGACTACTACGTCCTGTGATGGACATGCAATTAAAAAAAAAAAAAAACCAACAAAATAAGTCCAGATGACTCTTCCCTAGAAGCAAATAAAAAGATTTGGTTTCAATGCCGAAGAATACACAGCCTTTTCTCTAATGGACAGGAAAATGAACAACAGCAACAATTTGATCTTTCATTTCTGTAACTATATGAGCCAGTAATTAACTGTCATTTACTGCCAATATAGTACCTTGCGGTGTATGGCAGAGGGGTCTTTGAGCCGAGGAATTAAGGCCGCCTGGCTAGTGCAGTCGCCGCGAACTGTGCAGGTTAGGATTTTCTTTTTGCCCCTGACAGAAAAAAAAATCTCACACCTTACCGAGGGATCGAACTCGGTTCCTTGAAGGAGAGTCCGGTGTTCTAGCGACTCGGCCAGCCGCTCCTCTATGTGAACCAGTAATTATAGGAAACCACATGTTATGGGAATGATACTTTGTAGGTAACTGTCTTAGCAGACAGCATTCAATGTGTTGCTATCTCGAGAAAGTGCTAGATAGATAAAAAGAGAATGAGAGAGAGAGAGACAGACAGAGTGTGTGAGAGAGAGAGAGTGAGAGAGAGAGTGAGAGAGAGAAAGAGAGAGAGAAAGAGAGAGAGAAAGAGAGAGAGACAGACAGTGGGAGAGAGAGACAGACAGAGGGAGAGAGAGACAGACAGTGGGAGAGAGAGACAGACAGAGGGAGAGAGACAGACAGACAGACAAAGAGAGAGACAGACAGACAGACAGACAGAGGGAGAGAGAGAAGACAGACGACAGACAGACAGGCAGAGGAGAGAGAGAGAGAGAGAGAGAGAGAGAGAGAGAGAGAGAGAGAGAGAGAGAGAGAGGGAGAGAGAGAGAACGAACGAACGAACAAACAAACTTTATTTTCTAAGGGTTAAGAATTGGGCACGCAGGCCCGTCTAACATTCTGCCCTTCTATCACTCTCTTTCATACATTATTTCATTCACACATCATTCAAGGCTAACAAAGAACAGCAACAATATAAAAGATATGCATTATAAAGGCATGGGCAAAATGCAAACATCAAAACTACACGACACAGTAATATTAGATAATGGTCTGACACTTGTTATTGGCCATGTGGAATATACTGGCCTACAAAAAGGGGATTGGCTGTTATACTAGGGTTTTGTTATTATTATTATTATTATTATCTCAATTATTGGGACGCAGAGGTGTTTCCAAGGCATCAGGGCCGGGTTATATACTGGCCAAGACCTATTGACGCGTCCTCGCCGAGCGTCCTGGGCAACAGGTCCCTTCGGGGTCCTGGCTGAAGTCAATAGGATCGCCGATTCCTCCGAAGTCGGAGAGTGTCTGCCTGTATGGCGAGGAACCACCAGTCTGCACACCAATAAGCCAGACATGGGACAACGGATACTCACGCAAACCTCAGGTCCTGTATGACATCACACT
The DNA here is from genome assembly GCA_014155875.1 of Cepaea nemoralis. NCBI lineage: Eukaryota > Metazoa > Mollusca > Gastropoda > Stylommatophora > Helicidae > Cepaea > Cepaea nemoralis. Next base: position 386,173 of record JACEFZ010014350.1, read on the forward strand.
GATGTTGGACAACAGGATGCCTTCATCCGACATACAGGACTTTGCGTTGGAGCTCAAGCCAACGAACACAAGCAAGCAAGCAAGCATCTCAATTATTAAGGGGGAAGGTAATCCGTATTGAGATAGTGTTCGAATAATTTGCGATTATATGAATAGGGATTGGTGATGTCTTTGATTTCTTGTGGAAGATTGTTCCACAGCTGAGCTGCAGAGTACGTTAAGCTTGTTTTGTATAAGTCAATCCTAGGCTTCGGAATGTGTAGTATATTTAAACGTTTACTGTGTCTAGCATTATATTTAAACAATGGCCAAAGGTAATTTGGGGCATTCCGATGCAGGATTTTGTGAATTAGTTTAGCTTTATTGAAAAGCAGGCGTTTGCGGAATGGTAGTAACTGATAGCGTTTATACATGCTAGGATTGTCAGATAAATGTTTGCTATAAATTAGACTCATGGCCCGTTTCTGGAGTGAGTAAAGTCGCTTGGTGTTTGAATTAGAACAACCGTCCCAGATTGTAGAGCAGTAGTCAAAGTGTGTCTGTATATGAGAATTATAGAATAGCTTCCTTGTGTCCTCATCAAGGAAGTTTTTAATCTTGGCGAGTTGGTAGACTTTTTTCGCTGTTTGTTTAATAAGCGCTTGAACGTGGGAATTAAAGGTTAGGTTTCTATCAATGATTAGGCCTAATGTTTTGTGCTCAATTACACTTTCTACTGGCATGTTATCGATGTGAAGTTGAATTGATGTGTGTGAGCTTAGAGTTTGAAGTCTTTGTCTAGTTGTTAATAACATTGCTTTTGTTTTAGTGATGTTAATTTGCATACGGTTTGAATAGCTCCACTTAACTACATTATTTAATTCTTGTTGTAAAGACGACTCCAGTAAAATACAGTCTTCAGCGTTTGTGTACACCGTACAGTCATCTGCAAATAGATCGCAGGACGACGAAAGATGCAAAGGTAGATCGTTAATATATATGGCAAATAATAGAGGGCCAAGAATAGAGCCTTGCGGTACTCCAATATTGAAGGTAGTGGTTTGAGACAGAGATTTATTATGTGATACTACTTGCTTTCTGTTTGATAGAAAAGATGATATTAGAGTGACTACATTAAGGCCAATTTTCACTGTCTCGAGATTTTTAATTAAAATAACATGGTCTATCATATCAAATGCTTTCTTGAAATCAATAAACACAGTTCCACATAGACTGTTGTTGTTTATATTCTGGTGCCAATTTTCTATCATATTTGTTAGGGCCGTATGGCAAGAATATTTTGGTCGAAATCCTGATTGGCTGTCAACAATAAGCTTGTTGCGAACTAAATACTGTAATATTACTTTATGGATGTGTTTTTCTAGTGGCTTAGATAGTGATGATAGTAAGGAAATGGGTCTGTAATTGTTCGGGAGACCATTGTCCAATGAACCAGATTTAAGAAGAGGGTACACTTTAGCGATTTTGAGAGCTGATGGAAAGTGGCCTTTGGTTAGACACTGATTATATACATAGGTTAGTGATGTACAGATCACTGGCGCAGCACAACGGAGAATCCGGTTGCTGATTCCATCTAACCCAGATGAGGTTGTGTTTTTTTAGGTTACTGAGGTAAGCGAATACTTCAGTGATTGTCATTAGCGGTATGTCGGAAAGAATATCGCGGGAGCATCTATTCTCGCCAAACGATGACAATAAAGATAAGTTGCAAGGCGAATTAGGTATTGAAGCCTTCAACTGGTCTATGTCAGTTTGAAAAAAATTACTGAATTGGTCGCATGTAATATGATTTGATGGTAAAGAATTTCGGAAGTTATACTTGTTTGTCAAGGTGTTAATTGCTTTCCATATATCCTTACTATTTGTTTTATCCATTACTAAGTTCTTAAAGTAATGTTTCTTTTCCCGTCGTATGTTATATTGAACTTTGTTTCTAAGTCTACGGTATGCACCGAGATCCCGCTTTTTATGTGCTTTATCTCTGTCTCTCATAATTTTAAGTATTTCCTGGGTGATCCAAGGTGGCTTGACGTGGTGTTTTACTCGAACTTCCTTGACTGGCACATGTCTATCAAAAACATAAATAAAGGTTTTCATCCAGAATTCCAGAGCATCATCTGGGTCAGGAAGCTGATAAACATTGTCTAGAGGTGAACTGAGCAAGTCCTGTAAAAATGCGTTTTGGTTGAAATTTTTGTAACTTCTATATTTTACACTTATGTGTTTATGTTTAGGAATTTTAATTCCTTTTTTAGACCACGTGCAGCATATTGGGTAGTGATCGCTCATTGCACAATTGGGTACGGTGCATTCTATGATGTTGTCTGAGCAAGTTACATAAATGTGATCTATGACTGTTGAAGATGACTTTGTTACTCTAGTAGCTTGTTGTACTATTTGTTGGAAATTGTATGATGCAATTATATTTCCCCATATTATGTTGGATTTGTTGGTGTCAATGTTAAAGTCTCCGAGTGGTATAATTTCCTTCCCAGAAGCGAAAACCACATCCATCATGGTAGTGAAGTTTTCGTACCAGACGTGTCCAGCACTGGGATTTCGATAAAGGTAGCCAATTATCAGGGGTGTGCGGTTTTGAAGTTTTAGCTCTAACCAGATACATTCTATTTCGCAAGTTTCAAAGTCTAGCCTACGGTGAACATTTAATAAATTAGAAACATAGGTTATTATGCCTGTCTCTTGTTTCCTACAGGGATCCCTTCTAAAAACTTTGTACCCTTTAATAGAGATGTCCTCATCTGAAATTTTATCATTAAGTCTACTTTCACTAAGGCCGAATAAATGAAAATTTTGATTAAGAATAGAAGATAACTCTGGTAGCTTGTTAAATAAGCTGCAAATGTTTAAGTGTCCAAGGCGTATTCCTGACTCATTGAGCCAGTGTTGCCACTTCACAGACATTTCATCCAAGAAGAAAGTGTAAAATAGGCAAAGTTAAGCAAAATTACAAGATCATTAAAAAAAATCACAATTACATTAACTTACAAAATATCAATAATACAAATGGATAAGTAAATGACAATATTATAACGATATAACTAACTAGACCAACGAATATAATGCAAACAAGGAACAAAACGAATTAAAGAACATACAACAAATAATTAACTTGAAAAAACTACTTCACAAGCTAAGTACCAACTGTTATCCAAAAGAATCAATAAATGACTATACAAGTCAATGTCTCTGTTTAAAGCGGAGAGTGAAGACCCCCTCACTCAGAGTATTAAGGCGATTAAAAAAAAAAAAAAAAGAGAGAGAGAGAGAGAGAGAGAGAGAGAGAGAGAGAGAGAGAGAGAGAGAGAGAGAGAGAGAGAGAGAGAGAGAGAGAGAGAGAGCGAAAGATGGACAGATGAATCATACATTTCGCGTAAACTTGTGGGGGTGGAAAGGAAGCATTTGCAAAGAATGTGTGTGTACATGCACTATGCCATAAATGTTATATTATCATAAATATATATGTATGTATTTTTTTTATTCGTGCATGTGACACTTAACACTAACAAACGGAAACGCTCTGTGATATACACAAACTAAAGAAGCACACATTACACATTGTAAATACACACTGCTTTGTAAGACATAAATGTTTGAAAACCACACACAAAACAATTAATCATCATAATAAAGTTCCATGCCGGCTGGTGTAGGCGTTCATGACTCTCCACAGATCTCGGCCTTTGGTTTTCTGGATCAACTCCGCTATTGATATTCCTCCATGCCATCGTCTCAAGCCACCCAGCATCATTTCTCTTGGCCTGCCTATGCCTCTCTTCCCCTCGATGTTGCAGTTGTTACGATGTTCTCTAATGAATGGGGAAACAAGTTTGTTTTGTTTTTGTTTTTTGTTTTGTTTGTTTGTAGGTTGTTAAAAACAGCTTAAGCTTTAAAAAAAACACACGCACAAGTCAAAACCCCAAAACACTAATACAAGATAAGAAAAGTTATTGAGAACACTAGGAGTATGAAAGATTCAATGATACCGTTATACTATAACTATAAAACTAAGTGTGTATGAGAATACGTGTAGTATGAAATATTTTCTATTAAAAGATTTTAGTATGTTTGAAAGCAAATGATTACTACACCATCATCACCAACAAGTAATGTGTAGATAATTACACCATGCCATTAATGTAATATTATCACGTGTACATGAATGCATATCTTCTATTAGCAAATGTAATTAAAAAAAAAAAAAAAACACACACACACACACACAACGCACCTTGTAAATGCACACTGTTTTGTCCGAAATAAACCGAAAAAAATATGACGTCGGTGCTCATGAGTTCAACAAAGCTTTGGCTAATTTCCTGAAAAGGACTGACAAGGTCAAGGTCCCAGAGTGGACTGATGTGGTCAAACCGGCTCGATTGAATGAACTCAGCCCGTACGATGAAAACTGGTTCTACATTAGAGCAGCTTCTGTTGCCCGCCATCTGTACATCAGATCCCCATGTGGCGTTGAAGCTTTGGCTATAATCTACTGTAGCAACAAACGTCACGGTAAAAACCCCAGCCATCACCATCGAAGGTGGGACGCAGAGGTGTTTCCAAGGCACCAGGGCCGGGTTATATACTGGCCAAGGCCTATTGACGCGTCCTCGTCGAGCGTCCTGGGCAACAGGTCCCTTCGGGATCCTGGCTGAAGTCAATAGGATCGCCGATTCCTCCGAAGTCGGAGAGTGTCTGCCTGTACGGCGAGGAACCACCAGTCTGCACACCAATAAGCCAGACATGGGACAACGGATACTCACGCAAACCTCAGGTCCTGTATGACATCACACTGATGTTGGACAACAGGATGCCTTCATCCGACATACAGGACTTCGCGTTGGAGCTCAAGCCAACGAACACAAGCAAGCAAGCAAGCAACTATCGAAGGTCACGCAGTGTTTCCCGCAAGGTCATGCAGACACTGGAGCCCCTTTAAGTTGGTGGAGCTGGATGCCAACACCGATGGCCGCCGTGATTTGGACAGAACTGCCAGTCAGAACAAAAACGGTGATAAGATGGCCTGTAAATAAACTGCAAGATTGGCTGTTTCTCCGACTCTTGCTGGTTTGTATGAACTAAAAGATTTATTAAAAGAAAATAAAGGAAAACAATATTAAGGAACACATCTAGTTAAAATATTTAAAAGGGACATAACAACATAACAGTTATCTCAAGGGACATTACTGAAAGTAATATAAATGTATTATGTGATTTAAATATTGTAGTAGTTAAATAATTATCATAAAATTTTCATATAAATTAGCAACAGTATTAAGCATCATAAACAATTGGATAATAATTTAATGTCACTTTACTGTTTATTCAAAAGTAATGCTTTATTTTACATGTGTGAGAATTTTATAACATATTTTTGTTTACTGTTACTCGATATTAAATTAAATGTTTTATCCTATTATAAAACAAATACGAATCAATCGTTATCATCAAAATTTGTGTCCGGCCTTTAAAAGGCCTTGGATAATAATTTAATGTCACTTTAATGTTTATTTAAAAGTAATGCTTTATTTTAAACGTGTGAGAACTTTATAAAGAAAGCAGCAAGTCAAATGGTTTGGCCATGCAAGTAGGCTACCAGTCAACAGCATGCCACAACAAGCAATGATGTACAGACCAGAGGGAATAACAGAATCCATGGGAATGTCGATATACGAAGCCCATAACCGGGCACTCTCAAGAAGTTTATACTTCACCTCGACACCGCAAGGTACAAGAGGAACATGATGAGAGAGAGAGAGAGAGAGAGAGAGAGAGAGAGAGAGAGAGAACTTTATAACATATTTTTGTTTATTGTTACTCGACAATACATTAAATGTTTTATCCAGTTACATAACAGCTACAGAGCTTTTATCCTCACCAAATAATTTGTGTCCGGCCTTTAAAAGGCCTTGGAACTTATGTCTAATGTATGTTCTCAGAATGTGAGTTCAACATCTGATGGGACAGTTTTTGATCCGTTGTAGACATAAAGGCCAACACTAAAATAATCATTTCATCACAAATGGAGAGGCATCAATGAAATGCAGTTTCTAAGGCGCATTTAAACGTGGTAATAACGATATGTTGAGATCTGTATTTATAGCTATACCAAAAAGACAAGGTGCAATTGAATTGTGAAGAGTTTCGTACGATTAACCTCATAAACTATGCCACTAAGATTCTACTCAGAATTATAATCAGAAGAATAAGAAAGAAAATAAAAATAGAATTTGGTAAAGAACAGTATGGATTTGTGGAAGGAAAAGGTACAAACAATGCAATATATACATTACGGACACTATTTGAAAGATCAATAGAGACAAAGAAAGACATACATTTGTGCTTCATAGATTATATTAAGGCATTTGATAAAGTAAAACATGATGAAATGATTAAAATGTTTAAAGATATTAACATTGATCGGAAAGATCTCACAATAATAAAAAACATTTACTGGAACCAAATAGCAGCAATTACAATGGGAACTAAAGTAGGAAATTAAGAACACATAATGCTGGGAGTAAGACAACGATCTCTTCTCCCTCTATAGCGAAGTAATAATGAGAGAGATCAAAGAAAAGCCAGGAATAATATTCAGAGGTTATAATATAAATACTATACGCTATGCAGATGACACAGTATTGATGACGGATAATGAAAAAGATTTACAATTGTTGGACATTGTAGTAACAAAGAGTGCAAGGAAAAGGCTCTCTTTGAATATCAAGACAACAGTTACAATGGTGATATCAAAGAAAAAGATGACACCCACATGTGAAATAGAGATAGAAGGGCCAATTCTTCAACAAGTGGATAGTTTTAAATATCTAGGGACATTTATAACATCAGATGGAAAATGCACAACAGAGATTAAGAGCAGAATAGGGTTAGCAAAGGTTGCATTTAAGAAAATGAAGAATATCTTATGAAGTAGGTCACTATGTAAGAAAGAGAGTGCTGAGGTGCTATATAGAACCCGTTTTTCTGTATGGCTGTGAATCATAAAATGTAAATTAGCAAATTACGAAGAGATTGGAAGCAACAGAGATGTAGTTCCTGAGACGAATGTTGCGAATTCCTCGGACTGCAAAAGTAACTAACAACGGCAGCTCGAAATAGGCTGATGAAACTAAAACATTATATACAACAATAAGAAAGAGACAAGCAGCTTTCCTCAGTCATGTGATGATAAGAGAGGCATCGGAGAACATCGCGATAACTCAAAAGATCCAGGGGAAAAGAGACAGAGGCAGACCAAGAGAAATCTGGATGGATTGAAACGGTGGCATGCAGGAATATCAACAGCGGAGTTGATCCAGAAAACCAAAGACCGAGATCTGTGGAGAGCCTTGAACGCCCACGCCAGCTGACATGGCACTTGATGATGATAATAGCAGTGAAACTGAGTTAGATAGTGACAGAGTTGTGAATTCTGGGCAGCTAATGATGATGCTGGATCAATTTAACCAGGCAGACGGGAAGCTAGTTGACTTATAGCATTTCATGGTAATAACGACAGCAGAGATGAACAAGAGATTTACGAAGCTTCAGGACTGATGGCATTTCATGGTAACAACGACAGCAGAGATGAACAAGAGATTTGCGAATCTTCAGGACTGATGGCATTTCATGGTAACAACGACAGCAGAGATGAACAAGAGATTTACGAAGCTTCAGGACTGATAGCATTTCATGGTAACAACGACAGCAGAGATGAACAAGAGATTTACGAAGCTTCAGGCAGTATTAGGCATTCTATTTCAAAATACTAACAAACGTTGTTATCCTCGTTGTCACATAAATATAATGAACTTTGGGGTGGGGGAGGGGGGGGGGGGAGAGTATTGCCTAAGCTCACGCCCTTAAACTCAGCGCAAGGTGGTCTGCTTCCAAATTGTCAGCAGCCGATTTTGAACCCTTGACTTGTATGTCGGGGAATTGTGGAACGCGTTCTCTGCCTCTACACCACAGCGCAGTCACCGGCAGATGCACCTAGTCATATTCTGAAACCTCGGGGGCTGAGTGGTCTCCAGGTATGGTGTCCGCCTAGAGTGTTGGAGGTCCCGTGTTCAAGTCCCTGTGAGGGCTGGGCATTTTTCACGTGGACTTCAAGTAACAAAATTTCCCCTGGTCTCTGGGTAGTGAGATAGGACGCCCGTGTGTATTGTTGCGCACGTAAAAAAAAATCCCTTGGCAGTTGGAAATCGAAAAAGAGTAGCTTGCAAAATTTCAAGTTAAAAATCTAACCACAATATTTCAGGATCCTCGCCGGTGGTGCTACTGAGTTCGTGCACTGAAATTCGATTCTCTGGTCGCAGGCTTGAGTTAGGAGTAGAACGGAACACTCATGTGTTTCTCCCATGTGTCATAATCTGGATCCGTCGACCAAACTAAACTAAACACTCTGAAATCTGCGTGTATATCTCTGCCCGAAACACGGGGGAAATTGAATGCAAAGAATTTCGTACATTCAACCTTATAAACCAATGGTTCTCAACCTTTTTGGCCCATACATCCAAACACTATATTTTCAGAACGTCAGACCTTCCCCCTTTTCGTACTTCCTCCCTATAAATCCCCCTCCCAGCCCCTACTCAGTATACGTAAAACTGGAAGCTAAATTTAATAACACATATTAGAACAAGTTTAGACAGCCTATATAAAACGTGATTTGCTGGTCTACTTACCTTATAAAATGAACTTCAGAAGGGCGAGAAGTACAGAACCGTAAAATATGGAGGGAGAAACAATATCAAGTAATCAGTTCTTGCATTAACGCGATCTTCAAATGATCTTAATCCCTCCCCCCCCCCCCTTCCCCACCTGGAAACCCTAAAATCGGGGGGGGGGATGGGAATTCCTCACCGGTTGAGAACCACTGTTATACACTTTATCACCAAACATTTATTCAGAATTATAAGAAGAACAGTACGAAAAATAAAGATGGAAATTAAAGAAGACGTGTATCGATTGTTGAAGGGACCGGTACAAACAACGAAATTTACACATGTAGTTAGTTATCTTTTGGGTATCATACTTGCACTCCGGACAAGTCCGTAGGTGCTCAGAACCTCACCCCAGGATATCATCAGCTTTCGGCGGTTGATAATGCCAGTTTTGTGTTGGTTGACGGTGTCCCTCATTCTCCCCATATGCCTCTCGTGTCTGGCTGTGCCAATTCTTACTCCCGAGTCTCTCATTCTGGACAATGATGTGGATTCACTGACATCAAAGTCCCCCGTTCTCGACATCTCTCTAAGGGCAGTAATAATATCGGCGCCACATACGGCTGGCCATCTGCTGTGTACACATTACACACACTTATAGAGAGACCAATAGAGACACAGCCGCCTCCGTGGCCAAGAGTTTACGGAGGCGTTCGAAACACAGATGCTGGCGATTTGGCAGCAGAGCGCCTTGCGTTGGTCTTTTACGAAATGGGTTCGGTGCCGGTCGCTCAGAAAGCAATGGCAAACTAATGAACGTAAACTTGCCAAGAGATCACAACAGCACAATATTGCTGGTGTTGACTGCGACGTCCTGTAAAGGATATGCAACTAACTTTAACTTTAACTTTTATAAAAATACAGACAGGCTTGCACTTGACTGCATAGATGATAGCAAGGTTCATCATGTCGCAGGCCCTGTGCAGATCGTCGTTCTAATCACGGAGCGGCGAAAATTCTCTCGATCTCTGGCCAGCTCTCCCGCCTCATGCACCCTCATGCCCCAGGTGTCTGTGTTGGTTTGTGCTCATCACCCTGCTGGTCACGTTCTTCCTCTCCTTCCAGTAATTCTCCCCAGCCACTGTGACGTTTGATATGACCAGCGTATTTCAGTTCCCGCAACATTCTGCTGTCGTCGAGCCAGTTTTCTTCCATCTTCAGATCTTGTAGAGTTTCACAATTTTTCACCTATTTAGGTCCTCGATATTTTCCTCTCCATCCAAAGAATACCCCACAGATATACAATAATGCACACTACAAAAATGTATTAATATGATCGTCAAGAACCAGTATTGAAAAAAAAGATATATCACACACACACACACACATACACACACACACACACACACATACACATACACATACGTGTGTGTGCGTGTGTGTGTATATATATATATATATATGTGTGTGTGTGTGTGTATGTTTATACATATATATGTTTATGTGGATGTATATGTAACCCTTTCCATATGTAAATACATGAAGATGTATATAAATAGCGACAAAAACAAAAGCCCTATATTTAAAACATATAGATATTTAGGCTGGTAGATCCTTTCTTTACATCTTTACAATCAGCACATTGTCCTTCTTGGTCACGGGCGGTGGGGACTATTGTCACAGTCCGGATAGTATAAAGGGAGGTTGTACTGTGTAGGTCAGTTTTCTTTGTCAACCGTGGAATGCAAATACGAGCATAAACAGTTTGAGATTTCCTTGACGCTCAGTGATATACACAAACAAAAGAAACACACAGTACATCTTTTAATACATACTGCTTTGTAAGAAATAAACGTTTGAAAACCACACCCCAAAAAAAATAAATTAATCATCATCATCAAGTTCCGTGCCGGCTGGCGTAGACGTTCATGACTCTCCACAGATCTCGGTCTGTGGTTTTCTGGATCAACTCCGCTCTTGATATTCCTCTACGCCACCGTCTCAACCCATCCAGCATCATTTCTCTTGACTTGCCTCTTCCTCTCTTTCCCTCGATCGTTCCAGTTGTTACGATGTTCTCCAATGAATGTAGGGAACAATTTTTTGTTTTATGCAGGCCGTTGAAAAAAAAACACAATTTAAGCTTAAAAAATAAACAGGTCAAAACTCTAAAACACTAATACAAGATAGGAACAGTTATTAAGAAAACTAGGAGTATGAAAATTCAATGATACCGTTATACTATAACCATAAAACTAAGTGTGAATGAGAATACGTGTAGTATGAAAGATTTTCTATTAAAAGATTTTAGTATGTATGAGAAGCAAATGATTACTCCACCATCATCACCAACAAGTAATGTGTAGATAATTACACCATGCCTTTAATGTAATATTATCACGTCTATGTGAAAGTATATGTTCTATTCGCAAATTTAATTAAAAAAAAAACACACACACACACAATCTTCTTCATCTTCTTCTTCTTCTTCTTCTTCTTCTTCTTCTTCTTCTTCTTCTTCTTCTTCTTCTTCTTCTTCTTCTTCTTCTTCTTCTTCTTCTTCTTCTTCTTCTTCTTCTTCTTCTTCTTCTTCTTCTTCTTCTTCTTCTTCTTCTTCTTCTTCTTCTTCTTCTTCTTCTTCTTCTTCTTCTGATATTGGCATCACCGACACCATGAACAACCAACAAATCACAGGGTCTCAACTGCTGGCACTCTTGAACGGGTTACGTCACACTTTTCCTAACTCATCCATTTTCTTCTCCTCCATCATATCACCGAGTTATGGATACCAGCGCCGTCTAGCTGACATAAATAACAACATGTTGCAGAAGTTCTGTTCTCAAAACAAGATACAATTCATCAACAATACAGCATCATTCACTTCACAGGCTGGTGCACCAAAAAAGAGTCTTTACAAGGATCAAATACATTTATCTACATTGGGCACCAGTTTTCTCGCCAAGAATTTAAAATATCCAGAACGGACATACCATACATCCAATACGGGATCGCGCCGGACACTTTTAGCTACTCCTGAAACTCAAGCCAGACGACATACTCCCGTCACATCAAGTACAAATAGGACAGAAGTGTGCAGACCACTCATAACCACTGCACCTGAAATCCAAGCCAGACGGGACACTACAACAACACCAAGTCCGTTAAATACGTCGTCTTTCACACAGGAGGGTAATAATTACGAAGATATGATTCCTATTCTCCCCAGAAAGGATCCGACTCTCAGCAACAACGACGTGCCAGCACAACCTCCTGTTAGCCACCAACCAGAGGCTCTAGTTGGTAGTCATTACATACCCATGAGACATCATCAGTACCCATTTAATTGTAATCCAGAATGGTTGCACCTCACACGGTATAGCCCAGCTACACTTCGTCAAGCACTTATAATGTCGCTATACCAACAACCAACACAACCTGGTATTTACTAGCAAATTAGGACAAAGCTACACCGGATCTCGGTACAAGAAAGAGCCTCTCCTTAAACGTTTATCTGCATATTTGGTTATAACTTGATCTAGTAACGTATTAGGTTATAAGTTATTACAAACATTGACTGGTTTTGACTTTATATTAATTGATAGTACTTAGCTGTATAGCTTTTATAATAATTCTAATTGTGTTTTCACGGTGAGTGAGGGGGTCTTCACTGCTCTTCCTTACGGATCTGTGTACGTATTTTTATATATTTACAGAGATATTACTGTTTCTCTGTACTTTAGAGTGTGTTTTGTAATAAGGGACGTAAGTTGTATTCACTTTGTGTGTGTGTGTTTTGCTTTTAAACTTGTGATTACGCATTGTTGAAATGTCTAATAAGTACGAACACTGGCTCAGGAATAATGGGCTCAGAATCGGGCATGTAAACATATGCCATCTATTAGGGAAGCTGCCCGAACTATCACTTATACTTAATCAAAATTTTCACATGTTTGGCGTTAGCGAAAGTCGATTAAATGGCAACATCTCAGATGATGACATCGCTATCAGAGGTTTTAAAACCATTAGAAGAGATCCCTATCAGAAACAAGAGACGGGTATTGCAGTTTATATTTCCAACTCGCTTAACGCCCACCGCAGGCTAGACTTTGAAACCTGTGAGATTGAGTGTGTATGGATAGAGGTTAAACTTCAAAATCGCATACCGCTAGTAGTTGGCTATCTTTATCGAAACCCCAGTGCAGGAAATATCTGGTATGAAAAATTCACCACTATGATGGATGTAGTCTTTAGTAATGCTAGGGAAATAATATTGCTAGGTGACTTCAACATAGACGCTAACAAATCAAACAAAACATGGGAAAACATAATAGAGTCATATAATTTCCAACAGTTTGTCAAACAAGCCACTAGAATCACTAAATCATCTGCAACACTTATAGATCATATTTATACTACGTGTGCTGATAACATCACAGAATGTAGTGTACCTATCAATGCAATGAGCGATCACTATCCAGTATGTTGCACGTGGTCGAAAAGGGGCACCAAAACTCCCAAGCACAAACATATAAGCATAAAATATAGAAATTACAAAAATTTCAATCGAGACGTCTTCTTACAAGATTTGGTCAACTCATCTCTAGATTATGTTTACCAGCTTCCTGACCCAGACGATGCTCTGGACCACTGGCTAAAGACCTTTCTAAGTATATTTGATAAACATGTTCCATTTAAGGAAGTTCGTGTTAAACATCACACAAAGCCCCCGTGGATCACAAAGGAGGTAGTTGAACTTATGAGAGATCGCGACAGGGCTCACAAAAATAGAGATCTAACTATGTACCGTAGTCTGAGAAACAAAGTTCAATATGTTATTCGGAAGGAAAAGAAAAACTATTTTAAGAACATAGTAATAGATAAAACCAACACTAAAGATATATGGAAAGCAATTAATACCTTGACAAACAAACACAAATCATCACAATCATTACCATCAAATCAGGTTACATGTGATCAATTCAGTAGATACTTTCAGTCCGACATAAACCAACTGAAGGCTGCAATACCAGATGCGCCTCATGACATATCTTTATTATCATCATTCTGTGAGAACAAATGCTATGGACACATTTCCTCCAACATACCGCTAATGACGACAACTGAAGTATTTACTCATCTCCGTAATCTAAAAAAACAATAACTCATCAGGACTAGATGGAATTAGTAGTCGGATCCTTCGCCATGCTGCACCGGCGATCTGCGAGTCACTAACTTTTATATATAATCAATGTCTAACCAGAGGTCACTTCCCATCAGCCTTTAAAATCGCTAAAGTGTATCCTCATTTAAAAGCTGGTCCTCTAGACGATCGTCTCATGAGTAATTATAGACCAATTTCCATATTATCCTCATTATCCAAACCGCTAGAAAAGCACATCAACAAAACAACACTAGATCACTTAGTTCGCCATAAACTGATAGTTGACAGCCAGTCAGGATTTCGGCCAAAATATTCTTGCCATACGGCACTAACAAACATGATAGAAAACTGGCATCAAAGTATTAACAACAATACTCTATGTGGAGCGGTGTTTATAGACTTTAGGAAAGCATTCGATATGATAGATCATACTATTCTAATTAAAAAACTAGAAACAATGAAAGTAAGTTTTAATATAGTGACATTAATAAAATCATTCTTATTAGACAGAAAGCAAGTAGTATCACACAATAAAGTTTTATCTCAAGCCATTACCATTAATATTGGAGTACCTCAGGGGTCTATTCTTGGCCCTCTATTATTTGCCATTTATATAAATGATCTTCCATTAAATCTGTCGTCGTCCTGCGATCTATTTGCTGATGACTGCACAGTATATACAAACGCTGTTGATCGTAATGTGCTAGAATTATCCTTGCAACAGGAAATAAATAGTGTAGTTAACTGGAGTCATGCAAACCGCATGCAAATTAACATTACTAAAACAAAGTCTATGTTAATAGGAACCAGGCAAAGACTTCACACTCTAAACTCGCAGAGAACTCTTCAGCTGCACATTGGCAGCACGCCTGTAGAAAGTGTCACCGAGCACAAGACACTGGGTGTTATCATAGATCAAAATGCTAACTTTTAACTCACATGTTCATGCTCTAGTTAAACAAATAGCCAAAAAAGTATACCAACTTGCCAAAATTAAAAATTTCCTTGACGAAAACACAAGAAAGATATTCTATACTTCTCATATACAAACACATATTGATTACTGCTTCACAGTCTGGGATGGATGCTCCAAATCAATAACAAAACGCCTATATTCACTCCAGAAAAGGGCAGTGCGTTTGATTAATGGTGAAAAGCTTACCGACAATTCTAACCTATATAAACGTCTCCGGTTACTGCCACTCCACAAGCGCCTGCTTTTTAATAAGACCAAACTAATTCACAAAATCCTATTTCAAAATGCTCCAAGCTACCTTTGGCCATTGTTTAAATATAACGCTAGACATAGCGAACGACTAAATATACTTCATGTCCCTAAACCTAGGATAGACTTATATAAAACAAGCTTAGCATACTCTGCCGCTCAGTTGTGGAACAATCTTCCACAAGAAATCAAAGACACCACCAATCATGATACATACATTCGCAACCTGTTTGAACACTACCTTAGTACAGACTACATGCCCCCATAACAAATAACACAAAAAAGACAATAATGGTAACTTATCTCAAACGACAACTAGCCAAAAAACATTCCCTTATGTATGGCACGTTACACCCTCCTTAGGTATTTATAATGCCCATGTTAAACACTGCCTCAGTGAGTCATTTGTTATTGATTATTTTTCATGCGTTTTAATGTTCTTTTGTTGTCAAAAGTTGCTTCATAAGTGATGTTGAATGAAAGAATGTATGAGAGGAAATAGAGAAGAAGGGCAGAATGTCAGACGGGCCTGCGTGCCCAATTCTTAACCCTTTGAAAATAAAGACTTCTTCTTCTTCTTCTTCTTCTTCTTCTTCTTCTTCTTCTTCTTCTTCTTCTTCTTCTTCTTCTTCTTCTTCTTCTTCTTCTTCTTCTTCTTCTTCTTCTTCTTCTTCTTCTTCTTCTTCTTCTTCTTCTTCTTCTTCTTCTTCAGCGTTCCGAGCCATTGAGGTTCTTTGCTGCAGATACAATCCGTCTCCATTCGTCTCTCTGGTGGACCTTCTCTTGCCAGTCGTTGATTCCAAGTGCTTGTAGGTGTCGTGTCCTCCTTTAAAGTGTCGTCCCTGGAGTGAGGAGAGTCAACACCCACATTATAATATTTTCTTTTTCCTTTATCAATATCCTGGAGAATCCACCAGCTTCCGTCCAACACACTCCATCAGCCCGTGGACACCTTTTCCTATCACTCTCTCACTGTCGTACTATGCCCCCTCTCATACTTCCCCAACGCAACATACTCAACAACTCTTGCTTCTAAAAATTAACAAAGATTAATTTATTAAAAGAAAAGTGTGACGTATATGAGACGTGTATGCGAAGAAAATGTGTGTCGTGTATTATAACATAACTGTATGTGTCAGCCTTCAAAGTTCAGGATCATAGTGCACACATCATGGCAAGGATTACACGACATCACACGAGTCAGTACATTAGACCTCACCGAAGTCGTATCCTTCTCTCCAGACTTGTCCTCCTCCAGGAACTCTGATGACCATGAGATCTGAATCCCATGTAAATATATAATCCGTGGAAAAAACTATTATGGTTCCTAACACAACTGTTCCTAACAGTTTATAGAAACTCCGGCTTCATAATTCCGGCGCGGTGAAACAAACATGGAACACTGTCCTATGAACAGGACTTTTTGTCTCTTGCTAAATGTTCTCTAGTTCTCACTATTAAACAGTTATTGTCTATACTCCAATAGAGTCCTTTATTTTTGTTCTAGTCATAAGTGAACTGAATATCCATCACTACTGGTGTGTTAAAACTGGTATGACCTAAACTCATTCGGTATTTATCCTGTAGGATACATATACCATTCAGCTCCACTGAGCAATGTTGATCATCTTCCTCTAGCATAAGCTCTGTTGCAAAGTTGCTGGCCAATCTTCCTGCGCCAAACTTTATTCGGGATCGGATTTTTCCTGAGTTCCGTGTTCTTCATTCCAACCAGAGGGAACCTGTAACATAAATCAGACAACCGGTGATAGTCTCTCCGTCACTGATCTCTATTAGATGATCGTGGGCCATCGGCCTCGCTCAGAAAATATAATGAACCTACTCTGTCATGGACAGATGACTGAACACATATGTTATCATCAGGTCAAGACAAGAAAAAAAATCAACAAACAGAATGCGGAACCCCGCCCACCAGGGACACCTACGGGAATATCCCAATTATCCCTCATTACTAAATTCTCAACTAGTAAAGCTTATCAACACTTCACTAATCTATTTTCAACTAACAGAGCCAAGTATCACTTCCCTACTCTAGCTAGTTTTCTACTAACAGTGCTAATCATCACACTTTAGTTTTAACAAGGCTACAGCCTATATTAATTAGGCCTAAATAGACTATATTGACTACCTCATGCAAAACCGCCTCATTCCGGGATGGCTACTACACTTTGCCATAACGACACATGCTAGTTAATATTAAATTAATCTAACACTGTAGAGCTCTCCCACAAACACGTCCATCATAATCCACGGTTTTGGTCAACTTCCCATCTCCAATCATGGTTTTTGGCAAAACCTAAAATTGGTGACGTGACATGGTTGATGTCCTGCAGGTGTTATTTGGGCATATCATCCATTGTCAAGAATCGATTTTCCCTAGCTCCATCAATGTCAAAGTTGTCATCAGTTGTTTTGACTCCCCCAACAAACTAACGAGTTACTGTATGATCCCAACAACAGTGTTCCCCAATAAGCTGTCAATCTTCTTGCTGTCCGGAAACTATAAATTGACAGACGGACTGTTTTCTTCCGAGCTGAGTACTTCCGCTTCCAATCCGACTTGTTTATAATATGTCAAAGCGATGTATGATTCAGCTCATTCACTTCCCCTACACATCTGCAACTGTTACTTTTGCCCGACATGTGATGGCCGACATCCGATTGCCACCATGATCCCACGGGTTCCATCTGTATTCAAATGTTGACAAACTGTCAAAGCGATGCCGGGATTTGTCTCACTCACCACCGAATGTTCCCATTCTGTCCACCAGATGTAAACACGTGCCGCTACTAATATTGTCATGGGATTTTGACATCCGATTTGTTTATACTGTTAGTTAAAATAGTTGTCGCTGGCAGATAGTCCGTTTTATCAGAAAGCCTCTATAATAATCAACTGGGTAAACGCAAGGTTTTATTTTGTGACATAGGCCCCCTCTTAAGAGAGTAGTCCATCTCACTCTTCTCCACCGTGAGCTTAATCCAGATGATTCATTCTTCTTCTTCAGGAGCTGGGTGTTTTGACAAGAAATCCGCTCCAACATTTTCCTTCCCAGGAATGTACTCCACTGTGAAATTTTAAGGTTGAAGTAACAACGACCACCGCATCAAACGGGCGTTGAGCTTCTGAGAAGCAGTCAAGAACATCAGGGGCTGATGATCCGACTGGACTCGAAACTTAACTCCATACAAATATGGCTGGAATTTTTGCACTGCCCATACGAGGGACAAGCACTCTCTCTCGACGGTTGAATAATTCCTCTCCGCCTGTAGAAGTTTCTTACTTGCGTATGCTACAGGTTTCAAAACCGAAGCATCGTCTTTTCCTTCTTGTAACAAAGCTGCCCCATTCCAATCCCACTCGCATCTGTTCTCAACACAAATGGTTTGGAAAGGTCAGGGAGCTGTAATACAGGTTTGCTGACCAAGGCCTCCTTTAACTGACTATAGGCATTCTCACATTCTGGTGTCCAAATGATTTGGTCCGGGAATCCCTTTTTCAAGGTTTCCGTCAATGGAGCTCCCAGTTCAGTGAAATGTGGGATAAATTTGTGGTAGAACCCACACAACGAGAGAAAAGATCGCACATCCTTCTTCG
The DNA here is from genome assembly GCA_014155875.1 of Cepaea nemoralis. Lineage (NCBI taxonomy): Eukaryota > Metazoa > Mollusca > Gastropoda > Stylommatophora > Helicidae > Cepaea > Cepaea nemoralis. The sequence goes on from JACEFZ010014350.1 coordinate 404,862, forward strand.
TTTTTGGCCTTGGTGCATTTCTGATTTTCTCCAGGTTCTTCTCTTCTGGGACAATGTGTCCTGGAGTGATGGTGTGACCTAGAAATTCCAGAGTCTGGTAACCAATCATGCACTTGGTTGGACGAGCAGTAAGCCCTGCTTCCTTGAGCCTATTAAACACTCTCTCCAAGGATTGTAAGTGGTCATCCAAGCTGTCACTGGAAATCAGAATATCATCCATGAATGAGATGATGGATGGATCCTGTAACGGATCTAGTAAAGTCCTCATCATGCGTGTAAACACACTAGGTGCATTGCTGAGTCCAAAGGGCATGAACTTGAATTCGTAGTGTCCACTGGGTGTACTGAAAGCCAACAGTGGTCGAATCTCCGGTTTGACTGGTATCTGATAGTACCCCCGACTCAGATCCACCTTTGAAAAGTACCGAGCCTTATGGAGCCTAGCGAATAACTGAGTTGGATTCGGCAAAGGTTCCACCTGAAATTGTGTGTGACTGTTCAGAAGTCGGTAGTCTATACACAACCGGTGTTCTCCACTTGGTTTCCGTAACAAAACTACCCCTGCATTGTATGGGGATGTGGATGGTGCAATCACGTCATCCTCAGCAGTTTCTGTATTTCCTCCTCCAGGGCCTTTTCTTTAGAGAATGGCACTGGGTAAACCTTTTGACAAACAGGCTCCTGTGTGATCAAAGTCATCTCGAACTCAACCAACCTCGTTCGTCCTGGTTTATCAGTCAGTATCTCCTTATGAGACTTGGGAACCTGGGTTATCCTTTCCCTCTCCTGTGAGGTCAGATCAGGGTTCACTTGTACATCCCTATATGTTTCCTGGTGTACCAAGGGATATTCCCTGCCCTCGTTGGTTCTCACTTCTGTCTCCACTGCAACTGCCATTGCCATGAGGTGAGCTGCCTTGTCTCCGGGTCTCTCTTCGTATTTCCGCAAGAGATTGATATGGAAAATCTTCGACTTTCCCCGGATCCGGATCTGATAGTTGGTTCTGGATATTACCCTTTCCACGAGAAATGGTCCTTGCCAACCTATCTCCAGTTTGTTGTTTCCCGTTGGGAGTAGCAACAAGACTTTATCTCCCACCTCTAGAGATCTTTCTTTAGACCTACGGTTGTAATAAGCCGCATGTCTTTTCCTGGCCTTTTTCAAGTTTTGATTTGCCAGAGTCCATCCCTTGTGGAGTTTTTCTTTCAGTTGCTCCACGTATTTATAGGATGAGATCACTTCTTCTGACGTAACCTCTTCAGTCCAACTCCTCAACATGGCTTCCAGCGGTCCTTTGATTGGACGACCAAACAGCAACGTAGCGGGTGGTAGTCCTGTTGAGCCATGAGGAACTTCCCGATAGGCAAAGAGTGCTGCTGGGATATATTCATCCCACCTATCAGGTTTTTCCTGCGCTAGTTTCCTGAGCATTGTCATCAACGTGCCGTTGAAACGCTCTACTTGTCCATTGGCTTGAGGATGGTATGGGCTGGTGACATAAGCCTGGGTCATTGACACTGAGTTGAGTGACATGAGGAAGAATGGAGATGAGAGTGGGAGACAGTAAAGTGACTGACCTGGCTATGAGAAAACAGCCAGTCCTGAGAAATAAAATAATGGGAAGGGTGAGCGTGGACCCCAGGGGATGGGGGAAGGACAGGTTAGCTTTGTGTGAAGACAAGGGACTTCAGGGGGTTGATGTGTAGATGCCGAACTGATCGGTAGTCTAAGGAGAAGCGGAGTTAGAGATCTCCGTGTTGTGTTGTTCTCCGAGTTATGAAGACAGGCCTGAACCAGAGTGGGTTCTATAGGGAGTGAGGGCCTAAAACCCAGAGTGGGTTGCATAGTTGAGCAGTGGCTCCGACCCAATGTGTGGGTTGTATTGTAGGATTTCCAGCCGTGGATAGTAGCTGGATTACCTGTCTTGTGGATTGAGATAAGAAGCAGGCCGTGAGAAGGCATTGATGTGTGCTGGTTAAATTGTGAGGAGGATATTTATATTCTATGGATTACATTGTTTCTGGATATATATATATATGTTCCGTCTGTTCCGTCTATTTCTGGAATAAATGATTATGTGCGCCAACTCAATCTTGTTTCATGACTGGTGAAGGTGCACTTCTGGGGTGAGTTGGATTAAGAGACAGTTATATATCTCAATTGACACACCATGAACATCGTTACCTAGACAACAACCATCACACGACAATATCAAGCAAAGATCATCAAGAACATTGATATTATCATCAAGAACGACGTGTGACAATCTGAGGGCTACGTCCGATCAAGAACAATATGGGCGCTCGTCGCTTAGTAAGGAGTATCTGGAAGGCTACGTACCGTCAAGAACATTATAGACAGTGTTGTCATTCTGAGATATTTGTGGGCTCTTCGCGGAGAGAGGGTGGACAGCGGAGTGTGTCCACCGTATAAACACTGAGTTTTTCTCCTTGCGGCAACTGGCTACAGACAGTTCACGTCAAGTCCACTACAGGTGAATTGGAACCAACCATATCGCTGAAGCGAGTGGGGGTGTCAGAGATTAACAGCAACTCTTTTGGGCGTGTAAGACGCCACATTGAAGAAAAACTGTCAGCGCGCGGGGAGGGTACGCGGCGGAAATCACAAGCTAGCAGACAGTTCAAGTGAAGTTCACGACAGTTAAATTAACGCAGCACAAATCGACCGGGAGAGTCGATTGCAGTAGCAGGGGTGTTTGGTCACGGACAGCACAGAGGAAATGTCGCGTGGACAGTGAGGGGTTTGCAACAAGTGAGGTCAGTCCTAGTGTGTGTGTGTGTTTGACAGGATTTAACCAAAGATTGAAGACAGCGAGCAATTTCGTCGCAACATTCTGTGCGTGGTGAGAATTTGGTGTGTGTGTGTGCGAAGACAAGCGCACTGTGTTGTCGCAAGTTGACTGGTCAAGATTTGTCGACGCCGTTAAAAGACGGGGCGGAGTTAACAGACAGTGCAGGTGGAAATTGTGAGTCTCCACGGACAATTCGGGTCAGCGCTGTTTACGAGAACATTAAACTCCCGGGAAGGGGAGAGTTAATGAATGTGTAGAATACACAGAGAAAAGTGACAGTCGCTGATTCAACGGGCAGGTGTCTTTGTGGAAACAGTGCCCCTACCGCCAGAGTTGGGGCGGGTTAATGGTGTAAAGTGTATTTTCCACGAAGTTAAAAATAGCAGCCGGGTCGGGGCTGAGAAGTTGTGTGGAAAGTGTTTTTGTATGACGGAAAAGTGTCCGGTCATTTTACAGACAGTCAGTGTGGATTATTGTGACAAAGAAGACCTGAGGTACTGACTTGAGGTGTCCGGCAAGGTCAAGGTTGGGGACAGTGGAAAGTTACTGGGATTTTCCACAGGAGATCTGTATAAACAACGTGTTTATGAACGAAAACCAGACTTTATGTGTCGTCTTTGTTGAACTGTTCTACTACTGTCATCATTATTCTGTTATGAGCGAACAATTTTAACGTGTCATCACCACACACAAAGGGTGCATACAGTTGCCAAAAAGAACTGACGGTACAGGGTTATAGCACTGGGCGTTTGCGGCCAATTTTTCCTTTGAACTTTGTCTTTCATCGGCAATCCAGAACATTTTGGGATAATTACCATCATCTTCAATTCGTATGACAATCGAAAGAACACTTTGGATAATTATTATTACCGTCAACGTTGCCGACAGTTGGAACTCGTGATCACAACGCGAAATGAAGTAACCACTGAAGGCGCTTTGAAATCTAGCGCCGTAAACATTTCGGAGAATTTAACACAGACATTTCCAGCATATTGTGAAAAATTATTAACAGCAAAATAAGAACTTTTGGCGACGGATTAATAGGCACATATTTGTCGGCCAACCAGTTACACATTATTTTTTTTTGCTCCCATCGTCATATTTATTGTTGTCGGGTGTTACGCAATTATTTGTATGTGGTCCAGAGTTTGTCAAGAGTAGGGGAGTTTTGTGTTGTTTCTCGAAGGCCGGGAGACAAAGCGAAAAGTTACTTTCTGAGGTGCACCATATATAATGTCTGGGAAGAAAATCGAAAGGTCGGTTTATTTGGTTCTGCAGGGACGGTCCTGAATTATATAACGTGCCAGTTTGTGTTTGACGTCAGATTTCTGTATAATTTTATGCTATAATTTTTTTTTTCTTCTCTTTCTTCTTTTCGTTATATTTACATATGATATTTGTTGTGGTTGGATATATGTTATTATTGTGATCTTTCGTGATTTCTGCTGTCTAGTGGTCTTTGTCAGTTTATATATTACGCGCACTGTGGGTGTCCCTACACAAGCTTGTGGTTGTTACTGTGGTTTATTTCTTTGTGATCACCGTCTCCGTGTACTTGGCTTGTGAGTCTAACGTTTTTATAGAAAACACTTAGTGTTATCATCCATTTGTTTGTATATGTATTTATATGTATGTTTAACAATATTTCCAGAAATGTTATACAACTATTTGTTATAGATATATGCGAGGGAGGATATTTTCCCTCACTACCTAGTGCTTATAGAGTGACTGGGTGAGTACAGAGTGATATTTTAGCACTACGAATTTACGTACACAGGGAGTGCTGGTGTACTTAGGGAAGTGACACAAAGGCTAACAGCAGAGTCGTCACATTTATAGTTGGCTGACAGACAGCAGCGTGTCCGCAAGTACAAGATGCCTACTTTAATGGACTATATTGAAGCAGGTGAACGAATAGGCCTGAAAGGTAAAGAGTTACAGGAGTATGCAGAAGCAAAAGAACAAAAACAGATTGAAAGAGAGGAGAGGCATAATGAACGCGAGGCAAAACGCCTACAGGAAGAAAAGGTAGCTGAAGCTAAGCGTCTACAGGAAGAGACACAAGTAAAACTAGCTGAAATGGAAAACAAACGTCTACAGGAAGTAAAGTTAGCTGAAATGGAAATTGAGAAAGAGAAGATCAAGTGTCAGATGCAAACTGAAATCGAGTTAAGAAAACTAGAACTATCTTCGAAGGGTCAAGGTGAGGAAAGCAGAAGACCATCGCAGTCGTCACAGAGATTAAAACTGCCATATTTTACGGACCGAGACAACTTGGAATCTTATTTGTCGAGATTCGAAGCATCAGTGAAAGTGTTAGGCATCCCAGAAGCGAGTATGCTATTAGACTGGGCGAATATTTAACCGGTAAGGCACTAGACACCATGTTCAATTTACCTGTAGAAGAAAGGAACAACTACACTATCTTACGTCAACGTTTGCTCACAAAGTTCCAACTCACTGAGCATGGATATAGAACAAAGTTTAGACAGTTAGTGCCAGAGACAAATCAAGATTTCACAGATTTTGTCAACACTGTAAAGAATACATTTAACAAATGGATGGAGCTTGCAGAAGTAGGGAAAGATTTTAATAAATTAGTAGATCTAATGTTAAGAGACAAGGTAGTATCTGCATGTAATTCTAATTTAGTGGCGTTCTTTGAGGAGCGTAAGCCAAAGGACATAGACACAATGTCTCAGTTAGGGCAAAACTATATGACTGCACATCCTAACAGTATCTATTGGGAAACTAATGAGTGAGGAAATAGTCTGTGCAGCGTACACTAAACAGGACCAGAATCCAGTCATTAGACCAAGGGCGAAAAGTGTGGATTCAGCACAGAAAGGTGAGCAACAAGAACTTCAAGATAATGGTTTCCGAGGAAACAATGTTGGTAGAGTAGGACGGTACCCATATAGAAGAGGGAACTTCCAGAGACGTCCAAATTATGCCGGATGTTGGAATTGTGGGAGCTGGAGACACAAGGCAGCACAGTGTGATGCACAACCATCAGATGGACCAACGAACAACAGCTAAAAGGGAGATTACTTGTTTCAAATGTGGAAGGAAGGGGCATATCAGCCATCAATGTAGGATGAGAGAAACAGAGCACTCAAATGCAGCGCAAGTAATTGAGACGCTGAACAATGAAGATTGTAGTGGGTGCAAACCTCTTTTTGAAAAAGACAGTCAGCCAGTCCTAATATGTGGTCATACAGTGAAAGCAGGATCAGCAGTACATGAAGGAGGAAGTCTGAAGATGCATCATGGGTTTGTTAATGATAGGCCAGCGTTAACAATTAGGGATTCCGGATGTACGTCTATCGGAGTGAGGAGAAGTTTAATAGATCCCTCGGATTATACAGGGAAAAAGATTAGATGCATAACATTCAACGGCACAGTAGAGTTCTACCCATTAGCCATAATAACAGTAAAAACACCATATATCACTGGAAGAGTGACAGCGTGTGTTTTGGACTCACCAGTGGCTGATTTGATCATAGGAAATGTTATAGGAGTTAAAGATTGTACAGAAGAGGAAATAGTTTATTGGGACCGAAAATATAGTGTAAGCAGTAATGAGGTAGTTACCACAAGAGAACCTAAATTAGAGAGTATAGCTGAGGTAGAAGAGGCACTTGAAGTAGACACAGGAACTCAGGACAAGGATAGTACAGCTGAGCAGAGGAGAATGGATCCCAAATATAGTGCTAGTGAATCCCAGAGACAAGATACTACTCTGAACAAATGTTCCCAAGGGTGTAGAAGAGTAGAACATAGGCAGTCAAAGAAAGGTAGATGGTGCTTCGAGAGGAAGAACAATGTTCTCACTCGCAGGTTTTCAGATAGCAGAACTGCACGTGGGCAAGGAGCAGTACCTTTAGCACATAGAGACCGATATATTAGAACAGCTCAGGATAGTGCATGTGCAGGGCACATAGGCTTAAGGCGTATGCAGCAGAAAGCAAGGTGCCAGATACTATGGGCCGAAGATTGAATAAAGAGTTCAGACTAAACAGAGACTCAAGTGTAACGGTGCAATATGCAGATAGGAAAGTTGAGTCAGGTCAAAGGAGTGTTCGCGACATTACTGACCCAGGGCTAGGGATAGCAAACAGATGTTGTAATTGTAGAGATACCATGAGTCATGGGTACATGAAAGGTAGACACAGCATCGACAGGAATCAGAGGTGGGTTGATGCAAGAACAGAACCGCCTGATATAGGGTCGGTACACAAATAGTATTGTGGGGTCGTGAAGTAGTAAGAGACCTGTGGGTACATAAGTATAATGCTTTCCTATAATGTATTATTATTATGTGATGTATTAGTTCATGCATTGATACACAAGATAGAAAGATGGTTGTATTTATGTGTGATGAATATAGGAGTGTACTATGAGCATTTGATGTATTATTTAGGGTGGTAGCTGGAGTAAGGTGCAGCCATACTTAGGGCTACCCAGGCTATATGTCTGGGTCACATGTTTAGTAAGTGTTAGTCTCCCAATATTTGAAAACGAAGTTTTCTTTTAAGAGGGGGGTGATGACATAAGCCTGGGTCATTGACATTGAGTTGAGTGACCGGGCATGAGGAAGAATGGAGATGAGAGTGGGAGACAGTAAAGTGACTGACCTGGCTATGAGAAAACAGCCAGTCCTGAGAAATAAAATAATGGGAAGGGTGAGCGTGGACCCCAGGGGATGGGGGAAGGACAGGTTAGCTTTGTGTGAAGTCAAAGGTTGATGTGTAGATGCCGAACTGATCGGTAGTCTAAGGAGAAGCGGAGTTAGAGATCTCCGTGTTGTGTTGTTCTCCGAGTTATGAAGACAGGCCTGAACCAGAGTGGGTTCTATAGGGAGTGAGGGCCTAAAACCCAGAGTGGGTTGCATAGTTGAGCAGTGGCTCCGACCCAATGTGTGGGTTGTATTGTAGGATTTCCAGCCGTGGATAGTAGCTGGATTTCCTGTCTTGTTGATGTGAGAAGGCATTGATGTGTGCTGGTTAAATTGTGAGGAGGATATTTATATTCTATGGATTACATTGTTTCTGGATATATATATATGTTCCGTCTGTCCGTCACATTTCTGGAATAAATGATTATGTGCGCCAACTCAATCTTGTTTCATGACTGGTGAACGTGCACTTCTGGGGTGAGTTGGATTAAGAGACAGTTAGATATCTCAATTGACACACCATGAACATCGTTACCTAGACAACGACCATCACACGACAATATCAAGCAAAGATCATCAAGAACATTGATATTATCATCAAGAACGACGTGTGACAGCTGGTATGTATGTGGTTAGAGTGAAACACCCTAAATACCTCCTCCATGAGTTTTCCACAAAACTTAGACCCATTGTCCGTCAGAATTTGATCCGGAAAGCCTAATCTGGTAAAGGCCTCCATCAGTGCGTCTGCCACTCTTTTCGAGTCAATCGTGGTCAACGGTATGGCCTCACCCCACATTGTCCAGCAATCCACCATTGTGAGTAAATACATGTTCCTCTTCCTAGTCCTGGGACGTGGACCTACGATATCGATGGCTACCCTCTCGAAAGGAGAGTTCATGATGGGCATCTCACCCAACACCACCGGTGCTGTCCAGTGTTTCGGTGCCACCCTTTGGCACTCAGGGCATGACTTCACATACCGACGCACATCATCTGTCATTCCCGGCCAATAGTAATGGCAGGAAATCCGCTGCATGGTGGCGGCAATACCCATGTGTCCACTAAAGGAGATGGTATGCCCCATATGAAGAATCTGGGACCGATGAGCTTTCGGGACGACCAACTGACCGTATAGGTTGTCTCCCCTTCCTGCTCTCCTGTAGAGTATCCTATTCTTCATGTAGTACTGCCCCCGTCCTGGTGGATCAGCACTTTTCTGCAGCTTTCTGTAGCAAGGACGTAAAGTATCATCCTCACTCTGGGCAGTTCGTAGCTCCCCCGGCATTGGGTTGGTCACAATTGCGTCTGCCTCTTCCGTTTTCGTCTGAGAGCGAGTCTGCATTGCTCCCATATGGATTGGCTCCCTGGGCATTCCCAGAAAGACATACCGGCAACCTAGGATTACTGGAAAAATGGGATCGGTCAATATAGCGGCCTTGATGGTGCCGGTGACGTACCTTGACCGAATCTCCACATTAGCAATGGGTAACTTCATGACTACAGCACTCTTCTGTGCAGGCTGTATCTCCATGGTCTCACCTGTGAATTGTTCTGGATGTACCAGATCCGCAGAAATCACGGCCTCCCCGTCCAGTCCTGTGTCGTATAAACACTCCACTTGACGACCGTTAACCTCTACCAATTCCACTACAGGTGGTTTTTCCTGGTCTGGAGTCTCTTCCTCGGCCTCGACCTGTTCGGTGGGCTCCACCTTAGGTTTCCCGGGGCACAAGACGAATTGAGTGTCTCCTGACTTTCCCCTGCAGTCAATAGCATTGTGCGTATTCAACTTGCATTGGTTGCACCATTTCCCTGTCCTAGATTTTCTAGTGCCAGACTTGAGTGAGCTCTCCTGGTGGCGAGCTTCCTTGTTGACCTTGGCATTTTCTGTGACAACCTCCTTGGAAGTCACTTGACATGCTGCGAAGTGAGGGTTCTTAGCCTTCGATTTGCAGTCCCTCGTATTGTGAGAGGGTGACTTACAAATTGAACACCACTTCTCCGACCACGGTCGTTTTGGTGTAGAGCTTGAAGTGCTCTTGCTTCCCTCCTTCTTCTTCTCTGAACTATCCTCTGATTTTTGCACATAAGGTTCCCACTTTTTTGTTCCTGAGTTTTTGGCTGTCTTCTTATCATGTTTCTCTTGACTTTTGGTGTTGATGGAAGGGTTTTCCCTTGCCTCCCCATGTACCTCGACGAACCGTTCTGCTAATTTAGTCACGAGGTCAATACGTTCCGCTCCTTGTTCTCCCAGGAACGTCCTGAGAGGTTTAGACATTTGCTTCTTCAGCTGGTCGACCACCATGAGCTCTTCCAGACTCTCATAGTCATGCGCGAACCCAGCCAAATCCATCCACTTATGGAGATAAGATTTTAGACGCATACTGTAGGCGGCAAACAACTCCCCCGGTTCTCGTTTCGCCGCTCGAAATTTTTTCCGGTAGGTATGTGACGTAACCTCGAATCGTTTCAACAGAGCCGTCTTTAACTCGTCATAATTGTTCTCATGTCCTGGTGGCAGACGAGAATAAACCTCGTATCCGGTCCCGCGTAAACCCTGGGATAGCTTGAGATTCCATTTGTTACGCTCCAGACCCATAGCAACTGACATAGCCTCGAAGCGTTGAAGGTACTGGTCAATCTTCTCTTTGTCCTCCTCGTAGACCGCTAAAGGAAACTTCATAGCTTGGTACCCATGTCCACCTACTGGTGTTGAGCCTGGGATGGATGAACCTCCAACTGCTCCCTCAGTTTCTCCATTAGATTGACTCTTCAACTCGAGTTCCCTCATCCGGTACTCGTGCTCCCTTTTCTGAGCTTCTTGTTCACCTTCCAGTTTCCTAGCTGCTTGCTCAGCTTCAAATTTCTTAGCTGCTTGCTCAGCTTCCAATTTCTTAGCTGCTTGCTCAGCTTCCAATTTCTTAGCTGCTTGCTCAGCTTCCAATTTCTTAGCTGCTTGCTCAGCTTCCAATTTCTTAGCTGCTTGCTCAGCTTCCAATTTCCTAGCTTCTTGTTCCAACTCCATCCTTCTCAATTCCAACTCGGCCTTACGATCTTCCCTTTCTGCTTGACGATACTCTCTCTCTCCACTTCCTGTATGTAATCCGTTAGAGCAGAACCCGACAGTCCCATGTCTTCCCCCTTTGCCTTTAATTCTAACGTGGTTAGTTTAGGGGTGGCCATTTTACAGAGAGGTAAGCTAGCAGGTCGAATACAATATAACTGCAAATTACTATACAGATATATGAACAAGTACTATAAATCTAGATATTACCACACACAGCACATTCACTCAGTGACAAGAGTAGAATCAGGACCACAGACCTATGCAGACGTGTGAAGTGTGAACAGGTAAGATATTAGTCCTAACCCCTATCCACATTCACTCTAGCTGGATTCTCCAATATGATATCTCCCTCTTATAACTCTGGATCCCGTGTCAAAAGACCCCGTTGTCAGAAGATCCCACTGTCAAAGGATCCTGCTTGCAGGAGATCTCGCTGTCCAAGGATTCCGTTTACGGGAGATCCCGCTGTCCAAAGATCCCGGACGAGCACCCAATAATGTCGTGTCCTCCTTTAAAGTGTCTTCCCTGGAGTGAGGAGAGTCAACACCCACATTATAATATTTTTTTTCCTTTATCAATATCCTGGAGAATCCACCAGCTTCCGTCCAACACACTCCATCAGCCCGTGGACACCTTTTCCTATCACTCTCTCACTGTCGTACTATGCCCCCTCTCATACTTCCCCAACGCAACATACTCAACAACTCTTGCTTCTAAAAATTAACAAAGATTAATTTATTAAAAGAAAAGTGTGACGTATATGAGACGTGTATGCGAAGAAAATGTGTGTCGTGTATTATAACATAACTGTATGTGTCAGCCTTCAAAGTTCAGGATCATAGTGCACACATCATGGCAAGGATTACACGACATCACACGAGTCAGTACATTAGACCTCACCGAAGTCGTATCCTTCTCTCCAGACTTGTCCTCCTCCAGGAACTCTGATGACCATGAGATCTGAATCCCATGAAAATATATAATCCGTGGAAAAAACTATTATTGTTCCTAACACAACTGTTCCTAACAGTTTATAGAAACTCCAGCTTCATAATTCCGGCGCGGTGAAACAAACATGGAACACTGTCCTATGAACAGGACTTTTTGTCTCTTGCTAATGTTCTCTAGTTCTCACTATTAAACAGTTATTGTCTATACTCCAATAGAGTCCTTTATTTTTGTTCTAGTCATAAGTGAACTGAATATCCATCACTACTGGTGTGTTAAAACTGGTATGACCTAAACTCATTCGGTATTTATCCTGTAGGATACATATACCATTCAGCTCCACTGAGCAATGTTGATCATCTTCCTCTAGCATAAGCTCTGTTGCAAAGTTGCTGGCCAATCTTCCTGCGCCAAACTTTATCTGGGATCGGATTTTTCCTGAGTTCCGTGTTCTTCATTCCAACCAGAGGGAACCTGTAACATAAATCAGACAGCCGGTGATAGTCTCTCCGTCACTGATCTCTATTAGATGATCGTGGGCCATCGGCCTCGCTCAGAAAATATAATGAACCTACTCTGTCATGGACAGATGACTGAACACATATGTTATCATCAGACCAAGACAAGAAAAAAAAATCAACAAACAGAATGCGGAACCCCGCCCACCAGGGACACCTACGGGAATATCCCAATTTTCCCTCATTACTCAATTCTCAACTAGTAAAGCTTATCAACACTTCACTAATCTATTTTCAACTAACAGTGCCAAGTATCACTTCCCTACTCTAGCTAGTTTTCTACTAACAGTGCTAATCATCACACTTTAGTTTTAACAAGGCTACAGCCTATATTAATTAGGCCTAAATAGACTATATTGACTACCTTATGCAAAACCGCCTTATTCCGGGATGGCTACTACACTTTGCCATAACGACACATGCTAGTTAATATTAAATTAATCTAACACTGTAGAGCTCTCCCACAAACACGTCCATCATAATCCACGGTTTTGGTCAACTCCCCATCTCCAATCATGGTTTTGGCAAAACCTAAAAATGGTTCACGTGACATGGTTGATGTCCTGCAGGTGTTATTTGGGCATATCATCCATTGTCAAGAATCGATTTTCCCTAGCTCCATCAATGTCAAAGTTGTCATCAGTTGTTTTGACTCCCCCAACAAACTAACGAGTTACTGTATGATCCCAACAACAGTTTTCCCCAACAAGCTGTCAATCTTCTTGCTGTCCGGAAACTATAAATTGACAGACGGACTGTTTTCTTCCGAGCTGAGTACTTCCGCTTCCAATCCGACTTGTTTATAATCTGTCAAAGCGATGTATGATTCAGCTCATTCACTTCCCCTACACATCTGCAACTGTTACTTTTGCCCGACATGTGATGGCCGACATCCGATTGCCACCATGATCCCACGGGTTCCATCTGTATTCAAATGTTGACAAACTGTCAAAGCGATGAAGGGATTTGTCTCACTCACCACCGAATGTTCCCATTCTGTCCACCAGATGTAAACACGTGCCGCTACTAATATTGTCATGGGATTTTGACATCCGATTTGTTTATACTGTTAGTTAAAATAGTTGTCGCTGGCAGATAGTCAGAAAGCCTCTATAATAATCAACTGGGTAAACGCAAGGTTTTATTTTGTGACAGTAGGTCTGTATATGTATTATCTCTCCACCGCCTTCTTGGTCTACCTCGGGGTCTACGGTCATTTATTTCCTGAGTGTAAGGGAGTTTTGTTTCCCTATTATCTTCAATTCTTTCTATATGCCCCAACCATTGTAGTCTTTACACACACACAATGCACCTTGTAAATACACACTGTTTTGTACGAAATAAACATGGTACTTTTTTTCGCAAAAAATATGTCGTCGGCGCTCATGAGTTCAACAAAGCTTTGGCTGATTTCCTGAAAAGGACTGGCAAGGTCAAGTTCCCAGAGTGGGTTGATGTGGTCAAACCGGCTCGATTGAATGAACTCAGCCCGTACGATGAAAACTGGTTCTACATTAGAGCAGCTTCTGTTGCCCGCCATCTGTACATCAGGTCCCCATGTGGCGTTTTAACTTTCGCTATAATCTAATCTAGCAACACACGTGACGGTACAACCCCCAGCCGTCACTGCCGAGGGTCACGCAGTTTTTCCCGCAAGGTCTGCAGACACTGGAACCCTTTTCTTTAACTTGGTGGAGCAAGGTCTTCACTTGGTCTTCACTTCACTCGCAGGCACTCAGCTTATTCATACGCACTCGAAGAAAACGTATGGTAACTTTCCCAACATTTATTTCCAGGCGAACCTGATATCATTATCATCACACAATAAATACAGGCGGTAATTCGCATGCAAACATACATATGCCGCCTTTCATAATCTAATAGCGTACGATAGTCTCACACTTCACTATTCGTTCTACTCAAACTAGTACTCTCGCAATCATTAAACATTTGCTCAAAAGAAACACGTCCTCTCTGAAAACTGTCCCCAAGTCTGCCTGACGATTCTCAGCTCAACCGCTGGGCTAGTTGTCCTAGACCCCGTGCTGTTGTGTGAACCTCATGCTATCTGAACTGTCACGTTGTACTACAACTGTCCGTGCTAGGATCGGTCCGTCGGTGTACTGACCTCTGTTCAGGGCAGTGTCCCGTGACCGGGGGTCCCCTTGAATCACCCCGCCTGGTCCTACCGTTACTCTGTCTAATACACGATAGTGTCCCTTACCACGTCATGTCTCCACTTCATCTATTGTCCTGTAGATGTCCTGTCTCCTGACCCTCTGGTGTTCTGACTGATGTCCTGTCCCATGACCCTCTGGTGTCCTGACTTATGTCCTGTCTCTACTCTACCGGTTATACTCTTAATATCCTTTTCTATAACCTCTATGTCGTTCTCTTAATTGTCCTAACTCTAATCTGTCCCTTGTCCTCTGTCTGTCCTGTAGTCACCCCTCAACACTCTGACATGGATGCCAACACCGATGGCCGCTGTGATTTGGACAGAACTGCCAGTCAGATCAAGAACGGCGGTAAGAGGCCCGTAAATAAACTGCCAGTCAGATCAAGAACGGCGGTAAGAAGGCCCGTAAATAAACTGCCAGATTTGCTGTTTCTCCAACTCTTGCTGGCTTGTATGAACTAAAAGGTGTATTAAAAGAAAATAAAGGATAACAATATTAAAAGGAACACATCTAGTTAAAACATTTGAAAGGGACATAACAACATAACAGTTATTTCAAGGGACATTACTAAAAGTAATATAAATGTATTATGTGATTTAAATAATTGTAGTAGTTAAATAATTGTCATACAATTTTCATAGAAATTAGCATCAGTATTAAGCATAATAAAAAATTGGATAATAATTTAATGTCACTTTAATTTTTATTTAAAAGTAATGCTTTATTTTACATGTGTGAGAATTTTATAACCTATTTTTGTTTATTGTTACTCGATACTACATTAAATGATTTATCATATTACATAACCAATACATATCCTTTATCCTTATAAAAATTTGTGTCCGGCCTTTAAAAGGCCTTGGATAATAATTTAATGTCACTTTAACGTTTATTTAAAAGTATCCTTTATTTTACATGTGTGAGAATTTTATAACATATTTTTGTTTATTATTACTCAATATTACACTAAATGTTTTACCCAGTTACATAACAGCTACAGAGCGTTTAGCCTCACCTAAAAATTTGTGTCCGACCTTTAAAAGGCCTTGGAACTTATGTCTAATGTATGTTCTCAGATTGGACAGCTTTTGATCCATTGTAGACATAAAGGCCAACACTAAAATAATCATTTCATCACAAAATGGAGAGACATCAATGAAAGCAGTTTCTAAGACGCATTAAAAAGTGGTAATAGCGATATGTTGAGATCTGTATTTATAGCTATACCAAAAAGACAAGGTGCAATTGAATTGTGAAGAGTTTCGTACGATTAACCTCATAAACCATGTCGCTAAGCTTCTACTCAGAATTGTAATGAGAAGAATAAGAAAGAAAATAAAAATGGAATTTGGTAAAGAACAGTATGGATTTGTGGAAGGAAAAGGTACAAACAATGCAATATATACATTACGGACACTATTTGAAAGATCAATAGAGACAAAGAAAGACATACATTTGTGCTTCATAGATTATATTAAGGCATTTGATAAAGTAAAACATGATGAAATTATTAAAATGTTGAAAGATATTAACATTGATCGGAAAGATCTTACAATAATAAAAAATATTTACTGGAACCAAATAGCAGCAATTACAATGGGAACTAAAGTAGGAAATTAAGAACATATAAAACTGGGAGTAAGACAAGGATCTCTTCTCCCTCTATAGCGAAGTAATAATCAAAGAAATCAAAGAAAAGCCAGGAATAATATTCAGATGTTATAATATAAATAATATACGCTATGCTGATGACACAGTATTGATGACGGATAATGCAAAAGATTTACAATTGTTGGACATTGTAGTAAAAGAGAATGCAAGGAAAGGACTCTCATCTATATCTATAAAACAGAATGTATGTATGTGGGTGGGTGGGTGGGATTGTGGGTGGGGATGCATTGGATGCGTTCGATAACTGTCCATCCGATTGAGATGAAATTTTCTACACGGCTTCTTTTCATTCCCGTGCAACAAACTGTCAAAGTTTTTTAGTGTAGAATCACCTATTTACTTACTAAAATGTAATAATTAAATTACATGACTTAACATCAGAAAAACATATATAAGGGGACATAACTTTTAGTAGCATTGCTATATCTTAGGTTAAGTCCCCTGGCTATAGATAGATAGATAGATAGATAGATAGATAGATAGATAGATAGATAGATAGATAAATAGATAGATAGATAGATAGATCTGACCTGATAGATAGAGAGGGTGGGATAGACGGAGGGAGAGACGGACGGACTGACGGGCAGGCAGGCAGGCAGGCAGACAGACAGACAGACAGACAGACAGACAGCCGGGTCGTCAGTCAGTCAGACAGACAGACAGACAGACAGACAGTCGGGAACGGGAACTTATATGACTACTTATATGAATTAAATTAGATGCTCCCCATCAGGGACTGGGCGAAGCCGGGCCTTGTCAGACAGACAGACAGACAGACAGACAGACAGATAGTCGGGAACGGGAACGGGAGCTTATATGACTACTTATATGAATTAAATGAAATGCTCCCCACCAGGGACTGGGTGAAGCCGGGCCGGGTCAGACAGACAGATAGACAGACAGACAGATTGTCGGGAACGGGAGCTTAAATGACTACTTATATGAATTAAATGAGATGCTCCCCACCAGGAGCTGGGCGAAGCCGGGCCGGGTCAGACAGACAGACAGACAGACAGACAGACAGACAGACAGATAGATAGATCCCCGCCAGGGCCTGGGCGAAGCCGGGCCGGGTCAGCTATTCTTATATATAAATTAGGATCTCCGTCTGTCTGTCTGTCTGTCTGTCTGTCTGTCTGTATGTATGTATGTCCTTTATGCGCTCGCGAACGGCCCATCCGATTGAGATGAAATTTTCTACACACCTTCCTTTCATTCCAGCACTGCCGACTGTCGTATTTTTTTTCTTCTTCCTCCTCCTCACATTCCCAAAATACGTACGTAAATATATGATGATGATGATGAAAGAATCCCCGAACCAAAACGCTAGGGAAAGGAAAGAAAATGACGTGACTACACAGAATCGTCACACGGCAATCATCATCATCATCAAATGCCGTGCCGGCTGGCGTAGGCGTTCAACTCTGCTGCTGATATATATGCCTCCATGCCACGGCAATATCAATAACAATTCATCTTTTTATGTGTAAGGAAGTTATCTACAGTCGTGTAGAAGGGAAGAACAATCAATGGAAGGACCGAAATCACAGAACCTAGACGAGTATGAATTCGGAATGGCGAACTCCCTCCTCCTCTCTTCTCCTCCTGCCTCTACCTCCTCCCCTCCTCCTGCCTCTACCTCCCCCTCTTCCTCCTCCCTCTACCTCCTCCCTCTCCCTCTGTTACAGTGCTACACACAGGTTATAATAGTGATCGTACACAAGTCTTCGTGTTGTTAGAAAGATACTTTATTAGCCGAACCATTCTATTTCAGCACATATGATGGAGACTCCCTTCTTGGTGTTGACATCTCTTCTCGCTCGCCCCAGTCAAGTGACGTGTGTGTTTTCCTAGATACACTTCTTCATTCGTGCACACACGTTCACTATGGTTTTCCCCCTAGTCAAGGAATGCGCAGCATTCCTTAACTCTTTACTCCTAACTTAATTCCCTCACTGTTACAATGCCTCCCCTTCTTCAAAGAGAATTTTTCCTTGAAAAAATCTCAACCCCAACTTTTAATTAGTTAACTTTACATCTCTATTCTACAATAACAACAATTCCATATATTTCCTAACTCAATTCTCCTATCTCCTCATAGCCAATTGCTAACCAGAGATAATAATATCGAAACTCTCTACAAAACTCGTTATAAAGTTCTCTAGAAAACTTTCTACAAAACTCTCCATAAAAATTCCCCACAATACAAAAGTCTCCATAAGCAAACCGCTTTTAACTTTAAAATGTCCCATCTAAATTATGATTGAACAAAACTGAAGATATTCCCCCCTTATCCTTTATTTCCCCCTTATTCACATTCTCACACTCTCAGTATTCTAGGATAGACAGAAAAAAATAGCTAGTTTAGATTTGTGTAGGTGCGCACCTGAAATTAATAAAAGTAAGGAAAAGTAAGAAAGTAAGAAGTAATCACCTTTCTCTTCCCATGCATTCTCAAAACTTTATCAAAAAATAAAGTTTCAAAATTTATCTTCAGTTTCCGTCAATAATAATTGTTCTTATCAAAAAAATATGTTAATCCAAAAACTGCTAGCCTTTGTATTATTCAGATCATCAATTTCCCGTTTACCATTCCTTCAACAACAAAAAAACTTCCTAACTATTATTATACTGTTAAGTACAGTCTTCTTCTTCCAATATGCAGTTATTTAAATGCCAAAACTCAACCTGGCATTCCCCCCATATTCTCCCATTAAACTCTGTTCAATCCAGCTCCTATTATAAACCTTGTATATACATTGCATACATGTAATAACATGTAATAACAACATACCCCTCCATTACTACATATAGAGTTACTTCACTAACCACTACTTTAATTCATCTTCTAACTGAACTTCAAAGTAATAATCATTTTAAACACCCTTAAGGTAACTCAATCAACCCAAAACATCGTAAAAATAACCATCTAAGTTAACTTATTTTTCACATTTCATAAAACACAATTGAAGTCCCAACAATTGAGCAAAGCATTTCAATCCCCTCATCATATTTATCCCCCACATTAATCAATGTACACATACATTATAAATTTCAGACCATATTCTGAGTACCCAATAATAATTTTCCGCTTTAGAAAAATTCCATCAAGTACCTTTGTAAACCCAAAAATAGCGTGTCCAACTTCTTCTTCTATCCGCCATCTGCAGAACCTTGTATCACTCTAATCATCTATCACTTCTCCATTTCTTTAATAACCTCAAATTTTTTTCTATAATTGCAATATCTACATCAATGTCGCTATCCTCTCGAGGAGAGCTATTTTCTTTCATATCAGCTTCTTCATCAGTTTCTGACTTTTCATCCATCTCTTGTTCCCCATCTGTATATCCATTACTAGCAACCGCTAATCTCTTCCTTTCTAAATCCAATCTAATTTTCCTGTCTTGCCGTCTCAACAAAATTTTCAAATAGTGGCATCTCTTCCTCACTCGAAGAATTCGCTCTAAGTTTCCTTTGCCTCTTAATTTCTTTTTCTTTCTGTCTATCCAACTTTCTTTTTACTGCCTGTCTTGTATTCATAAACGGAGGTTCAATATTTTCTCTGACTGACTCTTCACTAATATAATCGTCATAGACGTTATTTTCCTCTGTCATGACTGTTTTTGGTACCGTTTCTTCTTGTTCAGCTGTAGTAGATGCTGTTGTTACTTGTTTTCCATTCTCTATAGGTCTTGGATATACCGATTGTCTGACAATCTGTCCACCTGACAATATTTCTTCGGAACAATAATTATTATTATTATTCTCTGCATTCCTTTCCTCATTATCCCGCCTTAAGTGTTCTACATGTGAACGTGCAACATGCCCTGAAATTTGATTCTTAATGGTATAGCGACACTGGAACATTTTTTTCTAAAAATATAGTAATCCCGGGACCCAATGAGCATCAAACTTAGAGTTTTTTCTATGTTTTTTATAATATACCCTATCACCTACGTTAAACTCTTGTAAGTGTGGCATTTTTATTTGCGTATTTCTTCTGTCTTTCTCTAGCCTTAATTATATTATTTCTTAAACGTACATGTGCTTTATGCATCTCTTGCAACCTTGTTTCTTGAAAATCTTCCCCCAGATATTTCTCCTAGGCTTTAATAAATTATCAATTGGCAATATTGGTTCTCTTCCATGTACTAAGTAAAATGGTGAGAAACCTGTTCCTTCATTTTCGTGTGTACGTATCGCCGCTAATAGCTATCCCCAAATAAAGATCCCAATCCATATCGTGTTCTTCTACATTTTTTCGCTAGAATATTGCATAGTGTTCTGTGTTGTCTCTCATTTTTAGCATTAGAAGTTGGTCTGTAGTATGAAGTCCTAATGTGTTTTATATTCCAATCTTTTACCAATTTCTCAAACTTTTTATTTACAAACTCTTTCCCATTGTCTGTAAGTATTATTTGTGGACACCCAAACCTTGTAATAAATTCTTGTAAAAGCATATTTATAACTGAATCAGCACTCTTGTCTGGAATTGGATAAACTTCTGGCCAAAAGACTATATGATCAACTAGATGTAGTAGGTATAACATTTCCCGATAATGTTTTTGGATGAGACCTGAATATCCAAAACTTACTTTCTGCATTGGAAATTGAGGAATATCGTATCTTGTAAAGGACATTTAATTATCTTCATGTTTCTTAACCTACACTTTTCACATGCTTCACATATTCATATAACGCTTTTGAATAAATTCGGCCAATAATATTTACTGCTAATAGCCTTCACTAACTTATCTCGTCCAAAATGACCATTATTATCGTGGTATGGCCTTTAAAACTTCTTGTTCTAAATGTTTCGGAATATATTTTCTTACTCCTTCACCTTTTTCACTGATATAATATAATTGATTGTCTTCTTGTAATTCTACAAACTTTCTTTTAAAACTATTTTCCCCTGTTTCTTTCAATTTCTTTTTTATCTGTACTACTTTTGGATCTAATCTTGTTCTGTTTTCATATCAAAACTGTTCTAAATGTGGGTCTTCTGTTCTAGATTCCGACTCTTGCTCCGATGGTAAAACTCTCAAAATCTTCCCTATTTATTATGGCAGAATCTAATATATTTACTTGCCAGTTTCGATCGTCTACCTCTGGTTCAACTTCATCTTCCGTGTTTCCTGATGACTGTGGGTACGGATTCTAGACAAAAGATCGGCGCACGTATTATGTTTCCCTGACACATATTCAACCTTAGCATTGTACCCTTGTAAATTCAATGCCCACGTTTGTATTTTCCTATTTTGTATTGGGTGCTTCTAATATCGACTTTAATGGCATGTGGTCAGTTTCTAATAATGAAATTGGCGTTATGTAGGTAGTAATTTAATTTTTGAAGAGCGTAGTGTATAGCATATGCTTCTTTCTCAATAATCGGCCATTTCTTTGAGTCTTGCTGAGTTTATGCGACAAGAAAATAGATTGGTCTTTCATTTTTAAGCCCTGGTATTCCAGATTCTTCTCCTTCATATGGTTGAACTAAACATGCTCCTATTGCGTTGTCTGAAGCATCTGTGTATAGTATTAGCTGTTTATTCAGGTCTGGATGTGTCAATAATGGTACCACCGTTAAGCTATCTTTTAAAAGTTCAAACGCTTTTTGACACTCATCATCCCACTTAAATCTAGCGTATTTTTCCCGTTAAATTCGTAATAGGTATGCTATCCTTGAAAAGGGCTGGTACAAACCTCCGATAATACGCACACGTTCCTATAAAAGCACGTACTTCCTTAACATTAGTAGGAGCAGGTAACTCTTTAATAACCTTTATCTTTTCCTGGTCTGGTTTAATACCTTCCCTATTTATTATATAGCCTAAATATTTTGTTTCTGTCTTTAAAAAAACTGGCACTTACTAGAGCTTTAATTTAACGTCATGCCTTCTTAATCTGTCAAATACTAGTCTAACATGTTTTAAATGATTCTCTACATCTCCTTTCGTAAAAATCAATAACGTCATCAATATATGCTAGGGCAAAACTTTGCATACCGTCTAGTACTTCATTTATTAAGAACATATAGTGAGATGGTGCATTTTTCAGACCGGAATGGCATACGTAAAATTCGTACGAACCCATATAGAGTACAAAAGGCACTTTTCTTTTGCGCGTCTACCGACATCGGAATACACCAAAATCCTGCCCTTGCGTCCAGCGTTGTGAAATATGTAGAGCCATTAAGCAGGCCCCAAAATATCATCAATTACAGTGGCAGTGGGTACGCTACATTCTTAGTAATTTTATTTACAGCCCTGTAGTCACAACAGAACCTGTTCGAACCATCAGACTTGGCCAAAATTACCACCGGAGATGACCATTCTGATTTTGATCTAGTTATTATGCCTGCTTTCCAACATATCTTCTATTGCCTTTTCCACGACTTCTCTATTTCTTAATGGAGTTCTGTATGGTATTTAAACTAATTGGTGGATGATCTCCTGTGTCTATTTCCATCGTAACTGTTCGTGTCTTACCCAATTCTAAATCATTATCGCAAACACATCTTGATTTTGCTTTATAAGTTGTTCTAACACTTCCTTATTTTCTGGCGAAGTTTTTAATTGTGCTAACAATTCTTTTTCTCTTGTTACTTTGTCTAGTGAATGTATTTGTGCTGTATTTCTTCTAAATGGATGGATCATTCATCCATTCTTACGTTCCCTTTTCTTCTGTATCCGCGTCTATTATTACTTCTTTCATTAGAGGTTTCTGAATAACTTATTCCTGCCATATTTACCCTATCTGTTGCCAATATGTCACTAACGTTATGTTCTAGCTTGGCTATTACACATCCTCTGTATAATTTAATTTCTCTACCTGTGTTATTAATAACCATTACTGGAAATGTTAAACTTTATCTAATTCTATTATTCCAATCCGGAACTTCTAAACCTGCTCATCAATTATTTCATTTTGCAATTCCGTGATTCTGACTACGTTTCCTGCTACATAATACGGGTTTCTCTTCAGTCTTGCTTGTATTAAATTAACTGACTGTGGTTTTAAATTCATGGTCGTTTTGACTCTAACTAGTGTCGACACATGCATATCTTCTTCTAGATCTACGTAAACATCTTGGAATTTTAATTTATGCAAATCAAATAAAGTCTCACCCCCATTTTTCAATAAAAAAATCTCGTCCCAATATCATATGTTCTATTTAGATCTTTAACCACATGGAACATATGCCTAACATTTATCCCTCCTAATTTCAAATTTATCATCGTTTGTCCTAACACTTCTAATTTTTGTCCCGTTACCGAATGAAGATTCTCCTGAATTCTAAATATTTTACAATTTTTTAACTAAGAGATATAAAAATGCTTCTTTAATCACGCTAACCTGTGCTCCCGAATCAACTAATGTTCTAACTTTATATTTTCCTATCTGTACTATACATGAGCTAGGATCTACCACATTTAATGACAATTGTTTTACCTCGGCTTGTTTTTATTTCTAAATGTTCTACTATACTCATCCTTTGGGTTTTAATATATTGATGCCCTTTTTGGATCTTACTATCTTCCCTCCTACTGCCGATCCTATTCAGTAAGCGGGATGCCAATTTCCCTGATTTCCTGACCTTCTAAAATTTCTCTGTATTTCTCCAGAATTCCAATTTGCTGGTCTGCCATTTGCCATTCTATTCTGTATACTCGTCTGAACACCTCTACTATTTTGCGTATTCGATGGGCCACTTCTGTTACCACAAAAGCGAAAAATGTGCCCACGTTGGTGACATCCCCAACAAACCACATTCGAGTTATTTGTGTTACCTTCCATGTTTCTTACAGTATTTCTCACTTGTCCTCTTCTATCTTGATTATATACATTCTCGTTTCTTTGTACCATCTGTATTTCTCCTCGTCTTCCTCTCCATCCATGTCTATACTGTCCTATTCCATAGGTTCTTCAATTCTATCTTCCGAACTATTACCTAACTCTCGTCCTACCCTTAGCTTAAACCTTCTCCTCAAGCTTTCCTCTTGTATAGCGATATCTACCGCTTGTGACAATCTTGCAGGATTCTCTCTCAATAATTTAAATTTCAATCCATCTGACCTAATCCCATCAACAAAAATCCCTACTAACATCCGTTCCACTTCTTCTGCTCGTACATTCTGTCCTAAAAATGACTCTTCAGCTAAATTGATTAACCTGTCACTGTATAACTGAACACTTTCTGTACTGTTTTGTCTAGTCTGTCGCAATACTGAGAATGCGTGTTGTGGATCAGTAATTTCAGCATATTTTCTTGCGAGATCATCTTTGAATTCTTCCCAGGTTTCACCTCCTGCTGCCTCTAACTTTCTTCTAATGTGGTCAGAAACTGGACTTGTACTTGTTCTGTATGCCAAATTCTTTTTTTCTCCATCTGTAGCGTTTACTAAATATGCATGTTTTTCAATAGAAACAATCCATTTTTTAAACTGATTTGCTTGACCACTAAATCTTTCAACATCAGTGCTTATATTTTGTTGCCTTAACACAGCATCCAACCTTGATATTGCCCCGCCAACTCCAGTGAGTACCTGTGAAAAATCTTGGGATTCCATCCTAAAATTTATAATTATTAAGCAATATACAAATATTTCAAACAATATTAATGTCAAATTCAGCAACAATACATAATCTGTTAATTACTCTACTATTATCTAATTATCTTAACTAAATCCTCCAATCGAAGATCCTGACGAAGAAATATTCCTGTTTCAATCCCGAATTCTGACAAAATAATTTAAATGACCTCCTGATTCGGAATTTCCTACACCGCATAAAAAAAAACGACTCTAATCAAGCTCGTTGAAATGAGCAGAACAACGAAGAGCCTCTGGATTTCTTTCCTTAATAATTTAATCGAAGTCGAAGTCAGATCTTTCCAACTATTTCCTGACGTTGATCACGCTCGATATCAGGCTCGCAACAAGACTGTTTGATTACCTGCTCGATTACTGTAGATTCCCTTCAAGTAAGGTCACCTTCAAGCGACAATTGCTCACGACTTCAGCAAAAAAAAAACTCACTTTCCAGCAGCAATCTGTGATTTTCATATATATATTTCAGCGCAAACGTAATCCAGTCAACAACAATTGGACTTAAAGCTGACGCTATCCAGTCTCTTATTTTCATGTGGGACTCTCGCCATGGTCAGTTTAAATTAGCCTTATCCAAACCCCGAGTTGAGACACGTTTCATTTATGCCTTCCTTTAATTGAAGTGACTGTAGAAGAGTATTGCAGATCTTGATTTCATATTATGGAATTTGCACCATACCCTTGACTTCACCTTCAACAGTCACACGGGTTAAAACTCATAATTTATACTGATTTTTGATGCAGAACACATTACACAACACTCAGGCTCAATATACCATTTTGCGTTGGTCAGTTCTCCTAGTAATTTCATAATTATGTAATAACATCAGTCTTTCAAAAAAAATAAGTTTATCACTCAAACCTTTCTTTAGCGCTGTCCTTGAAAATGGATCTCTTTCTTAACCAGGAATCCAGTGAAAACTCAGAACAGCTACCAACAGTCGGCTTTCATCTGTTGCGTTTCTCCATATTTACTTTTCCAAACACCCCAGACATAACCTTGGCGGTACTCTCTTTCTCCGCGACCTCCCATGTTTCATAAATTCACGGCACCAAATCAACCTAGTGTTACAGTGCTACACACAGGTTATAATAGTGATCGTACTCAAGTCTTCGCGTTGTTTGAAAGATACTTTATTAGCCGAACTATTCTGTTTCAGCACATATGATGGAGACTCCCTTCTTGGTGTTGACATCTCTTCTCGCTGGCCCCAAGACTGGTGTCTGGTCCGAGCCCCCTTGGGGTTTGGAACCCTAGGTGAGGGAGGGGAGGTTAAGCTGTCCCGGCTTGTGTGGGGCCTGGTAGATGTAGAGTGCTATTGAGGTGGTTGGAGCAAAGGCAGGGGATAGTATCTATCGTGGCAAACCAGACCAAGCCCCGGCGGTCTTGTCACATGTGTGTGTGTGTGTGTGTGTGTGTGAAACGAGAAAGAGAGTTGAGCGCACGCATGTCATGTAACATGCTTATTCCATATTTTTGTTTGTATTCTCATCTTCATATATTCATTTTGGATGCCACTTGATTTTATCATGTATAATATGAACACATGTACATTACTGTAGAGTAGTGAGAGAGTTAGTGAGTGTGAGTGAGAGAGAGTGAATGAGTGTGAGAGTGTGTGTGTGTGTCTAAGAGAGAGAGAGAGAGAGAGAGAGAGAGAGAGAGAGAGAGAGAGAGAGAGAGAGAGAGAGAGAGAGAGAGAGAGAGAGAGTTGAGCGCACGCATGTCATGTAACATGCTATTCCATATTTTTTTTAATGTATTCTCATCTTTCATATTACGAGGTATCATTTTGTATGCCACTTGATTTTATCATGTATAATATGAACTACATGCATATTATCGTAGAGTGAGTGAGAGCTAGTGAGTGTGAGTGAGGGGGCGTGTGTGTCTGTGTGTGCGTGCGTGTGTGTGTGTGAGAGAGAGAGGGAGAGAGAGAGAGAGAAGAGAGAGAGAGAGAGAGGAGAGAGAGAGAGAGAGAGAGAGAGAGAGAGAGAGAGAGAGAGAGAGAGAGAGAGAATTGCATCACAAATGTTTACGTTACAAAATGTATATGTAAAATTTGTTCTCCATTTTGTAATACAATTTTGCGAGAATGCTCACTACAATCATCACTGCATGTGTGTGTAACGTGTGGGAGTTTGTTCATACTAGTTTCAGTGATTATGTGAGGCATCATGTATGTGTCTAGATGTGTTAATGTGTATGTGTATGTTGGGGATGTGTGTGTGGGATGTGTGTGTGGTATGTGTGTGGGGATGTATGTGTGGAGGGATAGTGTGTGGGTGGGTGAAGGGATGTGTGGTGGGTGAGAGATGTGGGATGTGTGTGTCAGTGTGGGATTGTTGGTAAGTGGTTGGGTGTTGATGGGTGGAGGTTGTATTGGTGGGGAATGTGTGTGTGTGGGTAGGTGGGCGAATGTGTGGGTGTGGGGATGTGTGTAGGTTGGGGGATGGGTGTGTGATGGGTGCGGGGGATGGGTGTGGGATGTGTGTGGGTGTAGGATAGGTTCTGTGTGGGTGGGGGTGTGTGTGGATGGATAAGTGTGGGGTGGAGGATGTATGTGTGGGTGGGAGGTGTTTGTAGGTGGGGGATGTGTGGGTGGATTAGAGATGTAGTGGGGAGATGTGTGTGTGTGTGTTGGTGAGTAATGTGTGTGTGTGGATGGGGTAAGTTTGGTTGAGTGTGGGATGTGCGGGTGGATGAGGGATGTGTGAGGTTGGAGAATGTGTGTTTGGCTGGGTGGTTGGGGTGAGTGAGTGTGGGTGGGTGGGTAGTTGGGGAGGTATGTGTTGATGGGTGGATTCGGGATGCGTGGGTGTGAGTGGTTGAGGGATGAGTAGGTGGGTGTGGGATGTGTAGGGATTTATGTTGTATGTATGGGTGGGTGATGTGTGGGTGGGGGATTGCATGGGAGGGGTATATGTGGACTGTTGAGGGATGTGTGTGTGTGTGTGTGTGTGTGTGTGTGGGTGGGTGCGGGATGTGTGGTTGAGGGATTAGTGGATGGGGGGTGGGGGATTGGGGGTGTGTATGTGGATGGGGGGAGGATGTGTAGAGGATGTGTGGGTGGGTGCGTGTTGGTGGGTTGGGGGATGGATGTTGGTTGTGTGTGGGTGGGGAGATTGTGTAGGTGGGGATGTGTGTGGCTTGGAGATGTGTGTAGGAGTCGGAGCGGGATGTGTGTAGGTGGGGGAAGTGTGGGAGGGGTGTGTGTGGATGGTTGCATGATGTGTTGCTTGGCAGGGGATGTTTGTGTGGGTGGGAGAATGTGTGGTTAGGGATGTGTGTTTAGCTGAATGGTAGGGGTGTGTGGGTGGGTGGGTGAGTGGAGGATGCGTGGATGGGCAAGTGTGAGTGGTGTGGGGGATGTGTGTGTGTGGTAGGGGAGATGTGTGTATGTGGGGGGTGTGTGGGTTGGGATGGATGAGTGGGTGGGGGAATATATGTATGCCTGGGTGTGTGCGTGGTTGGGATGTGTGTGTGGGTGGATGTGTGGTGGGTTGGGGATGCGTGGGTGGGTGGGGGTATGTCTCATAGCATGGTAATATGCATTGTTTATGGTTACAACATTCATTTGACAATGTTTTTTTTCCTATGTAAATGCATCATGCACTATTGATGAACGAAAGATGAGTGACTGGAAGAGACAAATGTAAAACGGGCCTGCGTGCCCAATTTGTAACCCTTCTAAAATAAAGATCAATCAATCAATCTCTTTCTCGCCCTATCTCTATCTCTCTATTTATCTCTCTCTATCTATCTCCCGTTCTATATATTTATCGTTTTCTTTCTCTCATTCTCTTTCTCTCGCTGTTTCTCTAGCTCTCTTTCTCTCATTTTCTTTT
Organism: Cepaea nemoralis; assembly: GCA_014155875.1. Lineage (NCBI taxonomy): Eukaryota > Metazoa > Mollusca > Gastropoda > Stylommatophora > Helicidae > Cepaea > Cepaea nemoralis. Next base: position 433,203 of record JACEFZ010014350.1, read on the forward strand.
CTCTCTCTCTCTCTCTCTCTCTCTCTCTCTTTCTTTGCTCTCTCTCTCTCTCTCTCTGTTTCTCTCTCTCTTCTCTGTTTCCTCCTCTTTTTCTCATTTTCTCTCTCTATATCTCTCTCTCTCTCTCTCTTTCTTTGCTCTCTCTCTCTCTCTCTCTCTCTCTCTCTCTCTGTTTCTCTCTCTCTTTCTCTGTTTCCTCCTCTTTTTCTCATTTTCTCTCTCTATCTCTCTCTCTCTCTCTCTCTCTCTTTCTTTGCTCTCTCTCTCTCTCTCTCTCTCTCTGTTTCTCTCTCTCTTTCTCTGTTTCCTCCTCTTTTTCTCATTTTCTCTCTCTCTCTCTCTCTCTCTCTCTCTCTCTCTCTCTTTCTTTGCTCTCTCTCTGTTTCTCTCTCTCTTTCTCTGTTTCCTCCTCTTTTTCTCATTTTCTCTCTCTATCTCGTTCTCTCTCTTTATTTTTTCTCTCTAATTTTCTCTTTCTCTTTCTCCACACCCCCCCCCCCGCCCATCTTTCTCTGTCTTTGTCTTTGTCTCTCTCTCTCTCTCTCTCTCTCTCTCTCTCTCTCTCTCTCTCCCTCTCTCTCTCTCCCTCTCTCTCTCTCTTCCTTTCTGTTTTTCTTTTTTTATTTGTCTATCACTTTCACTTTCTCTCTCTATCTCTCTTTCATCCACTCTCGCTTTCTCTTACCATCTCTGTATCTCTTACTTTCTCTTAGATTCTGACTCTCAACTCTTTATAACTCTCCCACCATCTATCAGTGTCTCTCTTTCTGTTTTCTTTGTTTATCGCATCACCTTCCTTCAGTTTGAGTTGTTGCTAAAGTCCTAAAATATACATATAATGTGCTATGTGTTTCACACTAAGACACTTGGTATCATGTCATGTGATATAGTTGTAATTAGAGTTCTCGTGTCAAATATCGATGTATTTCACACTAAGACACTTGGTATCATGTATGTGATATAGTTGTAATTAGAGTTCTCGTGTCAAATATCGATGTATTTCACACTAAGACACTTGGTATCATGTCATGTGATATAGTTGTAATTAGAGTTCTCGTGTCAAATATCGATATATTTCACACTAACACACTTGGTATCATGTCATGTGATATAGTTGTAATTAGAGTTTTCGGTGTCAAATATCGATGTATTTCACACTAACACACTTGATATCATGTTGTGTGATACAGTTGTAATTAGAATTATTTTACCCCCAGAAAACTCACTACCCTGGGGTGTTAACACGCGAGGCACTTGCCGGCAAAACAAATCTATCTGAAGCAAGAGTCCAGGTGGGTACAACCTGATTGTTTGTGACGTCACTGCAGCTGCCGGGAAAGTGGGTTTTTATGAGAAGAATACCCTACTATGTTTTGTTTTTTTAAGTGAACTGGTATCTATCTTTAAAAAAAAAAATATTAGAAACATAAAGACGCAAGATTTTAAAAATGATAAACAGTTAATCAAATGTTGAATTAGATTGTACAGTGTTTTAGAAGTGGCGTTGAATGTTGTTGTCTACATTTAGGAAGATTAAATTCTGTGAAAATAGATTTCATGTTTGTTTTAAAAGTGTTGCTAGGTTGCTGTTTAGAACTTAAATGTTACCGAAAAATGACTGATTGTGTGTTCAGCTTGTGCCACCCAATACCGGCATCTCTTCAACCTACGTCCCTTGGTATCATATAAAACTCCCTACGTGAACCAAGCTGTGCCTCTCTAAATGATGCAGTCCTAAGGTACAGCTTGGCCTGGAACACCTGGTACTTGCCATATAGGAACAGTGAGCCAGCTCACGCTGAATACTTACATGTGTGTATCTCCTGTACAGTCGAGAATGACTGGCATGACCTCATTCTGTATCTGTTCCAGCTGCACCAGCTGGCTATGAGATATTGTGAGCATTCCCCAGACCCAATCACCGAAATGATCACTTGATGGCCGAGTATGTACACAATTCTGTGCTCCACGTCACCCGCTGCCATTATTTACAAGGCGTCGACCTTTCTTGCTCCTTTCCACCAGTTCCTGCACATGACCTTTGAAGGACAAGGTTCTGTCAAAGATTATGCATCCCCATGTCAAAGGTTATACACTCCATGTCAAAGGTTATACATCCCCATGTCAAAGGTTATACATCCCCATGTCAAAGGTTATACGTCCCCATGTCAAAGGTTATACACTCCATGTCAAAGGTTATACATCCCCATGTCAAAGGTTATACATCCCCATGTCAAAGGTTATACGTTCCCATGTCACGACCTATCCTCAGATTTAAACCAAAAAAAATTCCCATACCCATTTGCAGGACATAACGTTTAATTTCACGTTCAGCAGAGATGGTTCAATGTATTATGAGTGCAGACCCAATGTGTATCTCTGTCCCCAGGTTCAACTTATTATGAATGCAGACCCAATGTGTATCTCTGTCCCCAGATTCAACTTATTATGAATGCAGACCCAATGTGTATCTCTGTCCCCAGGTTCAACTTATTATGAATGCAGACCCAATGTGTATCTCTGTCTCCAGGTTCAACTTATTATGAATGCAGACCCAATGTGTATCTCTGTCCCCAGGTCTGGTTCTCCAATCGGCGAGCAAAGTGGCGAAGGCATCAACGATTGAAGCTCTTCCAGTCCTCAAGCCCATTTGTCTTCCCATTTTCTAACGTGCAGTCACGTGCCAGCAAAGTCAACCCCGGACACATCACAGCCTCGACCATGGAGGAATCTGCCTCGAGAGTCCAGTCAACCTATGATATCACATCGTCGAGACCGTCACCCATATTGTCCAGCCCTGCTGACCACAACAGTCTTCTGGCCGCCGGCGTGGGCATCAGCAGACACCAGCCAGCAGTGCTCGCACCAAGGCGGTCTCCTCCATGTTTGTCATCGTTGCCTTCTGTGTCGCCATCGATGGAAACTGCAGCAGCGTCAGAAGTTGACAGGCGAGCCAAGCCAAGTTTTTCCATCAGCGAACATTCAGCTTTCAAGCCTCGAGAGTCGAGAAACCCCGCAGGCATCAACCGTTGTGTCATCACCAGCCATGAGAACTTGCTCAGCCAAACCTGTTATTGTACATAAGACATTGTGTACTGCAACTCTATTGCTGTACCAGAGTAAATGTGTACACAGTCTCTCGTGTACACTGGTTGTCTCTCGTGTACACTAGTTGTCTCTCTTGTACACTGGTTGTCTCTCATGTACACTGGTTGTCTCTCATATACACTGGTTGTCTCTCATGTACACTGGTTGTCTCTTATTACACTGGTTCAAGTATTACAGTTTCTAAGTGACCTTTAGTATGATCAAAGTATTACAGTTTCTAAGTGACCTTTAGTATGGTCCAAGTATTAAGTTTCTAAGTGACCTTTAGTATGGTCCAAGTATTACAGTTTCTAAGTGACCTTTAGTATGATCCAAGTATTACAGTTTCTAAGTGACCTTTAGTATGGTCCAAGTATTACAGTTTCTAAGTGACCTTTAGTATGATCCAAGTATTACAGTTTCTAAGTGACCTTTAGTATGATCCAAGTATTATAGTTTCTAAGTGACCTTTAGTATGATCCAAATATTACAGTCTCTATGTGACCTTTAGTATGGCCCAAGTATTACAGTTTCTATGTGACCTTTAGTATGGCCCAAGTATTACAGTTTCTAAGTGACCTTTAGTATGATCCAAGTATTACAGTTTCTAAGTGACCTTTAGTATGATCCAAGTATTACAGTTTCTAAGTGACCTTTAGTATGGTCCAAGTATTAGTTTCTAAGTGACCTTTAGTATGATCCAAGTATTATAGTTTCTAAGTGATCTTTAGTATGATCCAAGTATTTCTGTTTCTAAGTGACCTTTAGTATGGTCCAAGTATTACAGTTTCTAAGTGACCTTTAGTATGATCCAAGTATTACTGTTTCTAAGTGACCTTTAGTATGATCCAAGTATTACTGTTTCTAAGTGATCTTTAGTATGATCCAGTTATTACAGTTTCTAAGTGACCTTTAGTATGATCCAAGTATTACAGTTTCTAAGTGACCTTTAGTATGATCCAAATATTACAGTTTCTAAGTGACCTTTAGTATGGCCCAAGTATTACAGTTTCTATGTGACCTTTAGTATGATCCAAGTATTACAGTTTCTAAGTGACCTTTAGTATGGTCCAAGTATTACAGTTTCTATGTGACCTTTAGTATGATCCAAGTATTACAGTTTCTAAGTGACCTTTAGTATGGTCCAAGTATTACAGTTTCTAAGTGACCTTTAGTACGGCCCAAGTATTACACTTTCTATGTGACCTTTAGTATTATACAAGTATTACAGTTTCTAAGTGACCTTTAGTATGATCCAGTTATTACAGTTTCTAAATGACCTTTAGTATGATCCAAGTATTACAGTTTCTAAATGACCTTTAGTATGATCCAGTTATTACAGTTTCTAAGTGACCTTTAGTATGGTCCAAGTATTACAGTTTCTAAGTGCCCTTTAGTATGGTCCAAGTATTACAGTTCTAAGTGATCTTTAGTATGGTCCAAGTATTACAGTTTCTAAGTGACCTTTAGTATGGTGCAAGTATTACAGTTTCTAAGTGACCTTTAGTATGGTCCAAGTATTACAGTTTCTAAGTGACCTTTAGTATGATCCAGTTATTACAGTTTCCAAGCGACCTTTAGTATGATCCAAGTATTACAGTTTCTAAGTGACCTTTAGTATGGTCCAAGTATTATAGTTTCTAAGTGACCTTTAGTATGGTTCAAGTATTACAGTTTCTAAGTGATCTTTAGTATGGTCCAAGTATTACAGTTTCTAAGTGATCTTTAGTATGGTCCAAGTATTACAGTTTCTAAGTGATCTTAGTATGGTCCAAGTATTACAGTGCTAAGTGATCTTTAGTATGGTCCAAGTATTACAGTTTCTAAGTGACCTTTAGTATGATCCAAGTATTACAGTTTCTAAGTGATCTTTAGTATGATCCAAGTATTACAGTTTCTAAGTGACCTTTAATATGGTCCAAGTATTACAGTTTCTAAGTGACCTTTAGTATGATCCAGTTATTACAGTTTCGAAGTGATCTTTAGTATGGTCCAAGTATTACAGTTTCTAAGTGACCTTTAGTATAGTTCAAGTATTACAGTTTCTAAGTGATCTTTAGTATGGTCCAAGTATTACAGTGCTAAGTGATCTTTAGTATGGTCCAAGTATTACAGTTTCTAAGTGACCTTTAGTATGGTCCAAGTATTACAGTTTCTAAGTGACCTTTAGTATGATCCAAGTATTACAGTTTCTAAGTGACCATTAGTATGATCCAAATATTACAGTTTCTAAGTGACCTTTAGTATGGTCCAAGTATTACAGTTTCTAAGTGACCTTTAGTATGGTGCAGTATTACAGTTTCTAAGTGACCTTTAGTATGGTCCAAGTATTACAGTTTCTAAGTGACCTTTAGTATGATCCAGTTATTACAGTTTCTAAGTGACCTTTAGTATGATCCAAGTATTACAGTTTCTATGTGACCTTTAGTATGATCCAGTTATTACAGTTTCTAAGTGACCTTTAGTATGATCCAAGTATTACAGTTTCTATGTGACCTTTATTATGATCCAGTTATTACAGTTTCTAAGTGACCTTTAGTATGATCCAAGTATTACAGTTTCTATGTGACCTTTAGTATGATCCAGTTATTACAGTTTCTAAGTGACCTTTAGTATGATCCAAGTATTACAGTTTCTATGTGACCTTTATTATGATCCAGTTATTACAGTTTCTAAGTGACCTTTAGTATGATCCAAGTATTACAGTTTCTATGTGACCTTTAGTATGATCCAGTTATTACAGTTTCTAAGTAACCTTTAGTATGATCCAGTTATTACAGTTTCTAAGTGACCTTTAGTATGATCCAAGTATTATAGTTTCTATGTGACCTTTAGTATGGTCCAAGTATTACAGTTTCTATGTGACCTTTAGTATGATCCAGTTATTACAGTTTCTAAGTGACCTTTAGTATGATCCAAGTATTACAGTTTCTATGTGACCTTTAGTATGATCCAGTTATTACAGTTTCTAAGTGACCTTTAGTATTATCCAGTTATTACAGTTTCCAAGTGACCTTTAGTATGATCCAAGTATTACAGTTTCTAAGTGACCTTTAGTATGGTCCAAGTATTATAGTTTCTAAGTGACCTTTAGTATGGTTCAAGTATTACAGTTTCTAAGTGATCTTTAGTATGGTCCAAGTATTACAGTTTCTAAGTGATCTTTAGTATGGTCCAAGTATTACAGTTTCTAAGTGATCTTTAGTATGGTCCAAGTATTACAGTGCTAAGTGATCTTTAGTATGGTCCAAGTATTACAGTTTCTAAGTGACCTTTAGTATGATCCAAGTATTACAGTTTCTAAGTGATCTTTAGTATGATCCAAGTATTACAGTTTCTAAGTGACCTTTAATATGGTCCAAGTATTACAGTTTCTAAGTGACCTTTAGTATGATCCAGTTATTACAGTTTCGAAGTGACCTTTAGTATGATCCAAGTATTACAGTTTCTAAGTGACCTTTAGTATGGTCCAAGTATTATAGTTTCTAAGTGACCTTTAGTATGGTTCAAGTATTACAGTTTCTAAGTGATCTTTAGTATGGTCCAAGTATTACAGTTTCTAAGTGATCTTTAGTATGGTCCAAGTATTACAGTTTCTAAGTGACCTTTAGTATAGTTCAAGTATTACAGTTTCTAAGTGATCTTTAGTATGGTCCAAGTATTACAGTGCTAAGTGATCTTTAGTATGGTCCAAGTATTACAGTTTCTAAGTGACCTTTAGTATGGTCCAAGTATTACAGTTTCTAAGTGACCTTTAGTATGATCCAAGTATTACAGTTTCTAAGTGACCATTAGTATGATCCAAATATTACAGTTTCTAAGTGACCTTTAGTATGGTCCAAGTATTACAGTTTCTAAGTGACCTTTAGTATGGTGGCAAGTATTACAGTTTCTAAGTGACCTTTAGTATGGTCCAAGTATTACAGTTTCTAAGTGACCTTTAGTATGATCCAGTTATTACAGTTTCTAAGTGACCTTAGTATGATCCAAGTATTACAGTTTCTATGTGACCTTTAGTATGATCCAGTTATTACAGTTTCTAAGTGACCTTTAGTATGATCCAAGTATTACAGTTTCTATGTGACCTTTATTATGATCCAGTTATTACAGTTTCTAAGTGACCTTTAGTATGATCCAAGTATTACAGTTTCTATGTGACCTTTAGTATGATCCAGTTATTACAGTTTCTAAGTGACCTTTAGTATGATCCAAGTATTACAGTTTCTATGTGACCTTTATTATGATCCAGTTATTACAGTTTCTAAGTGACCTTTAGTATGATCCAAGTATTACAGTTTCTATGTGACCTTTAGTATGATCCAGTTATTACAGTTCTAAGTAACCTTTAGTATGATCCAGTTATTACAGTTTCTAAGTGACCTTTAGTATGATCCAAGTATTACAGTTTCTATGTGACCTTTAGTATGGTCCAAGTATTACAGTTTCTATGTGACCTTTAGTATGATCCAGTTATTACAGTTTCTAAGTGACCTTTAGTATGATCCAAGTATTACAGTTTCTATGTGACCTTTAGTATGATCCAGTTATTACAGTTTCTAAGTGACCTTTAGTATGATCCAGTTATTACAGTTTCTAAGTGACCTTTAGTATGATCCAAGTATTACAGTTTCTATGTGACCTTTAGTATGATCCAGTTATTACAGTTTTCTAAGTGATCTTTAGTATGATCCAAGTATTACAGTTCTAAGTGACCTTTAGTATGATCCAGTTATTACAGTTCTAAGTGACCTTTAGAATGGTTCAAGTATTACAGTTCTAAGTGACCTTTAGTATGGTCCAAGTATTACAGTTCTATATGACCTTTAGTATGATCCAGTTACTACAGTTTCTAAGTGACCTTTAGTATGATCCAAGTATTACAGTTTCTATGTGACCTTTAGTATGATCCAGTTATTAGTTTCTAAGTGACCTTTAGTATGATCCAAGTATTACAGTTTCTAAGTGACCTTTAGTATGATCCAGTTATTACAGTTCTAAGTGATCTTTAGTATGATCCAAGTATTACAGTTTCTAAGTGACCTTTAGTATGGTCCAAGTATTATAGTTTCTAAGTGACCTTTAGTATGGTTCAAGTATTACAGTTTCTAAGTGATCTTTAGTATGGTCCAAGTATTACAGTTTCTAAGTGATCTTTAGTATGGTCCAAGTATTACAGTTTCTAAGTGACCTTTAGTATAGTTCAAGTATTACAGTTTCTAAGTGATCTTTAGTATGGTCCAAGTATTACAGTGCTAAGTGATCTTTAGTATGGTCCAAGTATTACAGTTTCTAAGTGACCTTTAGTATGGTCCAAGTATTACAGTTTCTAAGTGACCTTTAGTATGATCCAAGTATTACAGTTTCTAAGTGACCATTAGTATGATCCAAATATTACAGTTTCTAAGTGACCTTTAGTATGGTCCAAGTATTACAGTTTCTAAGTGACCTTTAGTATGGTGCAAGTATTACAGTTTCTAAGTGACCTTTAGTATGGTCCAAGTATTACAGTTTCTAAGTGACCTTTAGTATGATCCAGTTATTACAGTTTCTAAGTGACCTTTAGTATGATCCAAGTATTACAGTTTCTATGTGACCTTTAGTATGATCCAGTTATTACAGTTTCTAAGTGACCTTTAGTATGATCCAAGTATTACAGTTTCTATGTGACCTTTATTATGATCCAGTTATTACAGTTTCTAAGTGACCTTTAGTATGATCCAAGTATTACAGTTTCTATGTGACCTTTAGTATGATCCAGTTATTACAGTTTCTAAGTGACCTTTAGTATGATCCAAGTATTACAGTTTCTATGTGACCTTTATTATGATCCAGTTATTACAGTTTCTAAGTGACCTTTAGTATGATCCAAGTATTACAGTTTCTATGTGACCTTTAGTATGATCCAGTTATTACAGTTTCTAAGTAACCTTTAGTATGATCCAGTTATTACCGTTTCTAAGTGACCTTTAGTATGATCCAAGTATTACAGTTTCTATGTGACCTTTAGTATGGTCCAAGTATTACAGTTTCTATGTGACCTTTAGTATGATCCAGTTATTACAGTTTCTAAGTGACCTTTAGTATGATCCAAGTATTACAGTTCTATGTTGACCTTTAGTATGATCCAGTTATTACAGTTTCTAAGTGACCTTTAGTATGATCCAGTTATTACAGTTTCTAAGTGACCTTTAGTATGATCCAAGTATTACAGTTTCTATGTGACCTTTAGTATGATCCAGTTATTACAGTTTCTAAGTGATCTTTAGTATGATCCAAGTATTACAGTTCTAAGTGACCTTTAGTATGATCCAGTTATTACAGTTCTAAGTGACCTTTAGAATGGTTCAAGTATTACAGTTCTAAGTGACCTTTAGTATGGTCCAAGTATTACAGTTCTATATGACCTTTAGTATGATCCAGTTACTACAGTTTCTAAGTGACCTTTAGTATGATCCAAGTATTACAGTTTCTATGTGACCTTTAGTATGATCCAGTTATTAGTTTCTAAGTGACCTTTAGTATGATCCAAGTATTACAGTTTCTAAGTGACCTTTAGTATGATCCAGTTATTACAGTTCTAAGTGATCTTTAGTATGATCCAAGTATTACAGTTTCGAAGTGATCTTTGGTATGATCCAAGTATTACAGTTTCTATGTGACCTTTAGTATGATCCAGTTATTACAGTTTTCTAAGTGACCTTCAGTATGATCCAAGTATTAAGTTTCTAACTCATGTTGTGTATGAGCCAGTTGTTTCATACTTTCACATCATGTAGAAGGACAGTATTTTCTTCTTCTTGATCTACTGTATTCCAAGAATGGTTCTGTAACATTTAGGTTCTTGATCTACTGTATTCCAAGAATGGTTCTGTAACATTTAGGTTCTTGATCTACCGTATTCCAAGAATGGTTCTGTAACATTTAGGTTCAACTGACCGATTTGTTTGTCAGAGATTGCAAAAATGGGATATCTTTCAATCACAGGAAAGATGTTTCTTTTCTGCATGTTTACATGTCTTTGTTTGCTAGTGTTGTGTGATAGGCTTACATTTTTGTTTACCCTGTTGCTGGGGCCAAAGAAACACACACAGAAAACTGATACTTTGACTCATAAAGTTCTCAACAAGTAACTACAACAATCTGCAACTTATCATGTGGCCGGATCGGCAAATAAAAAATCATGCAGGTAAACCAAGTGTGTAAGAAACAGCAACAACAATGCCAATGATAAGACATCCATCTATCATGTGCCATGCCGGTAAGCGTGGGCGGTCATGCTCTGCCATCTCACTGGATCACCAGAGTCATGGATCAGTTCCATGTTCCTGTCTTGACCATGCCTTGTGGCCAAGCCCTCCAGGTATTTACTTCTCGGTCTTCCCCTTGGTCTCTTCCCTTCAATCTTGCCAGTTGTCACCAAGTTCTCCAATTCATTTCTTCTCATAACATGCCCAAAAAATGTTGACTGTCTACGTCTAATGTCTCTAATAAGTTTATGATATTCATTTGACAATAACCACTAAAACAGACATTACAGATGGGTATAAGTGAACAGAGTCAAACAGTAACAATGAATTGTATTTTACAACTCCTATCACATCTGTCTGAGTGAACCAAGAATGAACTATAATACTACATATATTTAACAGTTTGTCATTGTAAAATTGACTGTACACAGTCACATACACGAATGTACATATTATACAACTTATGAATGTACATATTAAATAACTTGTGACAAAGAATGAAGTGTCTTGTATAGAAGTTTGTACGCAGTGTCTCGGCATGAGCATCAACAGCAAACATTAGTCTTTGCTCTCTCTCTCTCTCTCTCTCTCTCTCTCTCTCTCTCTCTCTCTCTCTCTCTCTCTCTCTCTCTCTCTCTCTCTCTCTCATCTCTCTCTCTCTCTCTCATGTAGCAGGTCCGCTAGAGAACGTCACTCTGATCACGGCACGTGGAAAAGCCTCTCTCTCTCTCTCTCTCTCTCTCTCTCTCTCTCTCTCTCTCTCTCTCATGTAGCAGGTCCGCTAGAGAACGTCACTCTGATCACGGCACGTGGAAAAGCCTCTCTCTCTCTCTCTCTCTCTCTCTCTCTCTCTCTCTCTCTCTCTCTCATGTAGCAGGTCCGCTAGAGAACGTCACTCTGATCATAGCGTGTGGAAAAGCCTCTCTCTCTCTCTCTCTCTCTCTCTCTCTCATTCACGTAACAGGTCCACTGGAGAATGTCACTCTGATAACGGTGGATGAAAAATCCTCTCTCTATCGCTCTCTCTCATGCTCTCTCTCTCTATCTCTCTGTACCTCCCTTTATCTCTCTCTACCTCTCTCTATCTCTCTCCAGTGAGATACATGGACCATGTTGAATGTATTCAGCAACTCATAGCTTGACTGCTGGTGTCGGAGTCAATGGGCTAAAGATGACCCTCCACACTTCCAGTGACAGACCTGAGAACTGACAACATCTCTACAGTCTGCCTTAGATGCTCGACATCCCGCAAGATAGACAGTCTTGAGAACTGGCTGGATTACTACAGTCGTGAGAACTGGCTGGATTACTACAGTCGTGAGAACTGGCTGGATTACTACAGTCGTGAGAACTGGCTGGATTACTACAGTCGTGAGAACTGGCTGGATTACTACAGTCGTGAGAACTGGCTGGATTACTACAGTCCTGAGAACTGGCTGGATTACTGGATTACTGGATTACTACAGTCGTGCTGAACTTGGATGTGTCACCCAAAGAAAAGATGCAATTACTGCAGCTGCATGCTAAATGCGCATACAATGAACACTCTTCAAGGATGAACAAGGCAGAGGATGAAGAAATGTTTAGGCCATACAACATAGTTATAAATTATAAATAATTATCAGTTATCATATTGAGCATAGCCTACGATGGGTAGCGTTGTGATATTCTGTTGTGATAATTTGGTGTGTCCCAGTGCGTGCCGCGTGGTTACACACCCGCTTCACACGCGTGATCCGGGACTGTTTCCGGATCCGGTCAGGGATATGCACTACTGACGAGCTTAAACGAGGGCGAAACTCGAGTACAGTGCTTCCATATTGAAGTGGATAGGCCTTAGGTTCATACCAGAATGCGATCGGCGTTGCCAGTAGTGGGTTGTGCTCAATATTTAAATATCAGTTATCAACTATCATTTACCAGCTGTCAGGTTTTCAGCTATCAGGTGTTGAGGCATTGTCATCATTACAGCCTGGACAATCAGTAGGTGCTACAACTTACACCTGAGCTAATCCATTGTATTGTGTGGCAGACTGTACCAGCTCTGTGCTGGAAAATCAACTTACACCTGAGCTAATCCGTGAGTGTTGTGTGGCAGTCTGTACCAGCTCTGTGCTGGACAATCAACTTACACCTGAGCTAATCTGTGATTGTTGTGTGGCAGTCTGTACCAGCTCTGTGCTGGACAATCAACTTACACCTGAGCTAATCCGTGAGTGTTGTGTGGCAGTCTGTACCAGCTCTGTGCTGAACAATCAACTTACACCTGAGCTAATCCGTGAGTGTTGTGTGGCAGTCTGTACCAGCTCTGTGCTGGACAATCAACTTACACCTGAGCTAATCCGTGAGTGTTGTGTGGCAGTCTGTACCAGCTCTGTGCTGGACAATCAACTTACACCTGAGCTAATCCGTGAGTGTTGTGTGGCAGTCTGTACCAGCTCTGTGCTGGACAATCAACTTACACCTGAGCTAATCCGTGAGTGTTGTGTGGCAGTCTGTACCAGCTCTGTGCTGGACAATCAACTTACACCTTAGCTAATCCGTGAGTGTTGTGTGGCAGTCTGTACCAGCTCTGTGCTGGACAATCAACTTACACCTGAGCTAATATGTGAGTGTTGTGTGGCAGTCTGTACCAGCTCTGTGCTGGACAATCAAATTACACCTGAGCTAATCCGTGAGTGTTGTGTGGCAGTCTGTACCAGCTCTGTGCTGGACAATCAACTTACACCTGAGCTAATACATCAGTGTTGTGTGACAGACTGTACCATCTCTGTGCTGGACAATCAACTTACACCTGAGCTAATCCATCAGTGTTGTGTGGCAGACTGTACCAGCTCTGTGCTGGACAATCAGCAGGTGTTACAACTTATACCTGAGCTAATCCATCGTGTTGTGTGGCAGACTGTACCATCTCTGTGCTGGACAATCAACAAGTGTTACAACTTATACCTGAGCTAATCCGTGAGTGTTGTGTGACAGACTGCACCATCTCTGTGCTGGACAATCAGCAGATACTACAACCTATACCTGAGCTAATCTATCAGTGTTGTGTGACAGACTGTACCAGCTCTGTGCTGGGTGACTGCTCCTCTCTGTATGGCATGTATACTGTTGACATAATGATGCATATTCTGTTATCAGGTACACACGATACATCCTACGTAGAACAATACGGCGCTAGCATATATGATTTGTCTCTTCTCACTCCCTGTATAGTGTAAGCCGGTCTCCTGATTTTGGGCAGCACAACCGGGCTGTAGGCTGCAGGGCCAGGGTTTGACTCTGAAAGAATTAGAAATGTTTACAATGTTACTAGTGGTACCGGTCGTGCTACAAGTGATAGTGGTGGTGGTGATGGTGATGGTGGTGGTGATGGTGATGATTGTGATTGTGGTGGTGGTGTTAGTGAGAGCAGCAGCTGCAGGAAAAGTCAATATCCAAGATGCAACCGATGCTTTACCTAGCAGTCCAGTATGACCTGAACACTGACTACATTCAGACATGTTATATTCCCTGGATTTCACACTGCACATTTCTGCAGCATATATCTATTGATCAGTCCACCCAGGGCTTGGTTATGTGAAGATCTCTGATGGGATATCTGGTTATATAGGAGTGACCCAGGGCAAACTTACTAACAACAGGCAAACTTGAAGAGAAAGAGGCAAGAGGAAGGCAGAGATATACATACCTGGCTTGCTTGGCTACATGGCTTTAGCAGGACAAGAACACAAACTTGATCTGAGGCCATATGGTGCAGTACAGATCATGTCAGATGGTAAATCATGATCACCCACACTTCTGTCAGAAGGTGAATCATGATCACCCACGCTTCTGTCAGATGGTGAATCATGATCACCCATGCTTCTGTCAGATGGTGAATCATGATCAACCAAGCTTCTGTCAGAAGGTGAATCATGATCACCCATGCTTCTGTCAGATGGTGAATCATGATCACCCACACTTCTGTCAGATGGTGAATCATGATCACCCACGCTTCTGTCAGATGGTGAATCATGATCACCCACACTTCTGTCAGATGGTGAATCATGATCACCCATGCTTCTGTCAGATGGTGAATCATGATCAACCAAGCTTCTGTCAGAAGGTGAATCATGATCACCCATGCTTCTGTCAGATGGTGAATCATGATCACCCACACTTCTGTCAGATGGTGAATCATGATCACCCACGCTTCTGTCAGATGGTGAATCATGATCACCCACACTTCTGTCAGATGGTGAATCGTGATCACCCACACTTCTGTCAGATGGTGAATCATTATCACCCACACTTCTGTCAGAAGGTGAATCATGATCACCCACACTTCTGTCAGATGGTGAATCATGATCAACCAAGCTTCTGTCAGATGGTGAATCATGATCACCCACGCTTCTGTCAGACGGTGAATCATGATCACCCACACTTGTCAGATGGTGAATCATGATCACCCACACTTCTGTCAGATGGTGAATCATGATCACCCACACTTCTGTCAGATGGTGAATCGTGATCACCCACACTTCTGTCAGATGGTGAATCATTATCACCCACACTTCTGTCAGAAGGTGAATCATGATCACCCACGCTTCTGTCAGATGGTGAATCATGATCACAAAAGCTTCTGTCAGATGGTGAATCATGATCACCCACACTTCTGTCAGATGGTGAATCATGATCACCCATGCTTCTGTCAGATGGTGTATCATGATCACCCCCGCTTTTGTCAGATGGTGAATCATGATCACCCATGCTTCAGTCAGATGGTGAATCATAATCACCCATGCTTCTCAGAATGGCACACAATGATGAGCATGATGAACCATGTATGCACATTTGTTTGCTCTAGAACAAGGCTGGGGAACCTTGTTTTTGCCCAGGGCCATTTAGATATTCATAACACCAATCACAGACCATACAAAATTACCAGCTGAACAATTAGCCTACTATATTCAGTAATTATGTTTGTTTGTTTTTTTGGCT
The DNA here is from genome assembly GCA_014155875.1 of Cepaea nemoralis. Lineage (NCBI taxonomy): Eukaryota > Metazoa > Mollusca > Gastropoda > Stylommatophora > Helicidae > Cepaea > Cepaea nemoralis. The sequence continues at coordinate 448,520 of JACEFZ010014350.1, forward strand.
TCTGTTCTGTGTTAACACTTTTGCAACGTGTGCACTCCCATCTTGTCTGGCAATGGCTGTCCTCTGATACACCACAATACAGGCAGAAAGGCTATGGGCAGCCAATGAGTCATATACACAAGTAAAACAGAAAATCTAATATTGTCAAATATGTTTACCAGCTGGGTTCCATAACAGTGTTCCTTCTCTCCTAAACTGAAGAGTGAATGAAGGTCCACGGCTAAGAGTCAGCCCATCTGCTGTCTGTCTACTGTAGTCACTAGGTGAGGGATCCATGTGGGCTTCTGTGGATCATGTTAATTACGTAATGAACACTTTTGTTACACTTGGGCACTGAGAATTATTTGTATCAAGAAATATACATTATGTATAAAACATAATTTTCAAGATATTTTAGAAAGTTTTTAAGATATTTATAATCCTGATTAAAATTTATCATGCATAACATGGGAACAAAGTTCTTGATATGTGTTGGAGTGCTTTGAGCTTTTATAAGCAGGGTCATAAGAGTCAACAATAAGTGACTGGGTATTGTAAGTATAAAGAAGAAATTGAAAACTGACATTCTACAAGAAAATTACAGTAAAGTAAATCATGCTTCCTGGAAGAGAAGGCAGAGTCTGGTCAGCAGGACAGGGGACACATGAACCTGCATGAGGCAGGGGAGCTGATGAAGGATCAGTCTCTTGTTGAAAGGTTTTGGGGGGATCAATGCTCCCCAAGGATCTGCTACCTAAAGATAACAGTGTCATCAAATGATCACAACAGTCACAATATTGTCCATTCAGAAACTAACACAGCAACTAAGACAGCAACTAACACAGTAACTAAAGGCCTCTTTGACGCAACTTCAGGCACAGTGGGTCTTGTGGCGATAGCGCACACATCTGGACAGAGTAATCAGCACTTGGTGGGTGATCTGACCAGTCACATGCGTCCTTGTTCTCCAGAAATATCCTGGTACCCATTTTATTAGCCAAGGTCAAGTTGGGAACCCAGGTCAATGTACACAATTCAAATCTGTTCCGATGTAGATCGAATCCATGTCAACCAGACCGGCTGGCCAGTGTCTGGCATCTACACTAACACAGCTCTATGTCAGCAACTGCTCCGTCACAATTTGAGTGTATCATTCACATGACTACCAGGTCAGTGTGTAGCATCTACACTAACACAGCTCTATGTCAGCAATTGCTCCGTCACAATTTGAGTGTATCATTCACATGACTACCAGGTCAGTGTGTAGCATCTACACTAACACAGCTCTATGTCAGCAACTGCTCCGTCACAATTTGAGTGTATCATTCACATGACTACCAGGTCAGTGTGTAGCATCTACACTAACACAGCTCTATGTCAGCAACTGCTCCGTCACAATCTGAGTGTATCATTCACATGACTACCAGGTCAGTGTGTAGCATCTACACTAACACAGCTCTATGTCAGCAACTGCTCCGTCACAATTTGAGTGTATCATTCACATGACTACCAGGTCAGTGTGTAGCATCTACACTAACACAGCTCTATGTCAGCAACTGCTCCGTCACAATTTGAGTGTATCATTCACATGACTACCAGGCCAGTGTGTAGCATCTACACTAACACAGCTCTCTGTCAGCAACTGCTCCGTCACAATCTGAGTGTATCATTCACATGACTACCAGGTCAGTGTGTAGCATCTACACTAACACAGCTCTATGTCAGCAACTGCTCCGTCACAATCTGAGTGTATCATTCACATGACTACCAGGTCAGTATGTAGCATCTACACTAACACAGCTCTATGTCAGTAACTGCTCAGTCACAATCTGAGTGTATCATTCACATGACTACCTGCCTAGTGTGTAGCATCTACACTAACACAGCTCTATGTCAGTAACTGCTCAGTCACAATCTGAGTGTATCATTCACATGACTACCAGGTCAGTGTGTAGCATCTACACTAACACAGCTCTATGTCAGCAACTGCTCCATCACAATCTGAGTGTATCATTCACATGACTACCAGGTCAGTGTGTAGCATCTACACTAACACAGCTCTATGTCAGCAACTGCTCCGTCACAATTTGAGTGTATCATTCACATGACTACCAGGTCAGTGTGTAGCATCTACACTAACACAGCTCTATGTCAGTAACTACTCCGTCACAATTTGAGTGTATCATTCACATGACTACCAGGTCAGTGTGTAGCATCTACACTAACACAGCTCTCTGTCAGTAACTGCTCCGTCACAATTTGAGTGTATCATTCACATGACTACCAGGTCAGTGTGTAGCATCTACACTAACACAGCTCTATGTCAGTAACTGCTCTGTCACAATTTGAGTGTATCATTCACATGACTACCAGGTCAGTGTGTAGCATCTACACTAACACAGCTCTATGTCAGTAACTGCTCCGTCACAATTTGAGTGTATCATTCACATGACTACCAGGTCAGTGTGTAGGCATCTACACTATACACAGCTCTATGTCAGTAACTGCTCCGTCACAATTTGAGTGTATCATTCACATGACTACCAGGTCAGTGTGTAGCATCTACACTAACACAGCTCTCTGTCAGTAACTGCTCCGTCACAATCTGAGTGTATCACTCACATGACTACCTGCCTAGTGTGTAGCATCTACACTAACACAGCTCTATGTCAGCAACTGCTCCATCACAATCTGAGTGTATCACTCACATGACTACCTGCCTAGTGTGTAGCATCTACACTAACACAGCTCTATGTCAGTAACTGCTCCATCACAATCTGAGTGTATCACTCACATGACTACCTGCCTAGTGTGTAGCATCTACACTAACACAGCTCTATGTCAGCAACTGCTCCATCACAATCTGAGTGTATCACTCACATGACTACCTGCCTAGTGTGTAGCATCTACACTAACCAGCTCTAAGTGTCAGTAACTGCTCCATCACAATCTGAGTGTATCACTCACATGACTACCTCCTAGTGTGTAGCATCTACACTAACACAGCTCTATGTCAGTAAACTGCTCCATCCAATCTGAGTGTATCACTCACATGACATACCTGCTAGTGTAGCATCTACACTAACACAGCTCTATGTCAGTAACTGCTCCATCACAATCTGAGTGTAATCACTCACATGACTACCTGCCTAGTGTGTAGCATCTACACTAACACAGCTCTATGTCAGCAACTGCTCCATCACAATCTGAGTGTATCACTCACATGACTACCTGCCTAGTGTGTAGCATCTACACTAACACAGCTCTATGTCAGCAACTGCTCCATCACAATCTGAGTGTATCACTCACATGACTACCTGCCTAGTGTGTAGCATCTACACTAACACAGCTCTATGTCAGTAACTGCTCCATCACAATCTGAATGTATCACTCACATGACTACCTGCCTAGTGTGTAGCATCTACACTAACACAGCTCTATGTCAGTAACTGCTCCATCACAATCTGAGTGTATCACTCACATGACTACCTGCCTAGTGTGTAGCATCTACACTACCACAGCTCTATGTCAGTAACTGCAACATCACAATCTGAGTGTATCACTCACATGACTACCTGCCTAGTGTGTAGCATCTACACTAACACAGCTCTCTGTCAGTAACTGCTCCGTCACAATTTGAGTGTATCATTCACATGACTACCAGGTCAGTGTGTAGCATCTACACTAACACAGCTCTATGTCAGCAACTGCTCCGTCACAATGTGAGTGTATCATTCACATGACTACCAGGTCAGTGTGTAGCATCTACACTAACACAGCTCTCTGTCAGTAACTGCTCCGTCACAATTTGAGTGTATCATTCACATGACTACCAGGTCAGTGTGTAGCATCTACACTAACACAGCTCTCTGTCAGTAACTGCTCCGTCACAATTTGAGTGTATCATTCACATGACTACCAGGTCAGTGTGTAGCATCTACACTAACACAGCTCTCTGTCAGTAACTGCTCCGTCACAATCTGAGTGTATCATTCACATGACTACCAGGTCAGTGTGTACATCTACACTAACACAGCTCTCTGTCAGCAACTGCTCCGTCACAATCTGAGTGTATCATTCACATGACTACCAGGTCAGTGTGTAGCATCTACACTACACACTCTCTGTCAGCAACTGCTCCGTCACAATCTGAGTGTATCACTCACATGACTACCTGCTATGTGTAGCATCTACACTAACACAGCTCTATGTCAGTAACTGCTCCATCCAATCTGAGTGTATCACTCACATGGACTACCTGCCTAGTGTGTAGCATCTACACTAACACAGCTCTATGTCAGTAACTGCTCCATCACATCTGAGTGTATCACTCACATGACTACCTGCCTAGTGTGAGCATCTACACTAACACAGCTCTATGTCAGTAACTGCTCCATCACAATCTGAGTGTATCACTCACATGACTACCTGCCTAGTGTGTAGCATCTACACTAACACAGCTCTATGTCAGCAACTGCTCCATCACAATCGAGTGTATCACCACATGACTACCTGCCTATGTGTAGCATCTACACTAACACAGCTCTATGTCAGCAACTGCTCCATCACAATCTGAGTGTATCACTCACATGACTACCTGCCTAGTGTGTAGCATCTACACTAACACAGCTCTATGTCAGTAACTGCTCCATCACAATCTGAATGTATCACTCACATGACTACCTGCCTAGTGTGTAGCATCTACACTACACAGCTCTATGTCAGTAACTGCTCCATCACAATCTGAGTGTATCACTCACATGACCTACCTGCCTAGTGTGTAGCATCTACACTACACAGCTCTATGTCAGTAAACTGCACATCACAATCTGAGTGTATCACTCACATGACTACCTGCCTAGTGTGTAGCATCTACACTAACACAGCTCTCTGTCAGTACTGCTCCGTCACAATTTGAGTGTACATTCACATGACTACCAGGTCAGTGTGTAGCATCTACACTACACAGCTCTATGTCAGCAACTGCTCCGTCACAATGTGAGTGTATCATTCACATGACTACCAGGTCATGTGTAGCATCTACACTAACACAGCTCTCTGTCAGTAACACTGCTCCGTCACAATTGAGTGTATCATTCACATGACTACCAGGTCAGTGTGTAGCATCTACACTAACACAGCTCTCTGTCAGTAACTGCTCCGTCCAATTTGAGTGTATCATTCACATGACTACCAGGTCAGTGTGTAGCATCTACACTAACACAGCTCTCTGTCAGTAACTGCTCCGTCACAATCTGAGTGTATCATTCACATGACTACCAGGTCAGTGTGTAGCATCTACACTAACACAGCTCTCTGTCAGCAACTGCTCCGTCACAATCTGAGTGTAGCATTCACATGACTACAGGTCAGTGTGTAGCATCTACACTAACACAGCTCTCTGTCAGCAACTGCTCCGTCACAATCTGAGTGTATCATTCACATGACTACCAGGTCAGTGTGTAGCATCCTACACTAACACAGCTCTCTGTCAGCAACTGCTCCGTCACAATCTGAGTGTATCATTCACATGACTACCAGGTCAGTGTGTAGCATCTACACTAACACAGCTCTCTGTCAGCAACTGCTCCGTCACAATCTGAGTGTATCATTCACATGACTACCAGGTCAGTGTGTAGCATCTACACTAACACAGCTCTATGTCAGCAGCTGCTCCATCACAATCTGAGTGTATCATTCACATGACTACCAGGTCAGTGTGTAGCATCTACACTAACACAGCTCTATGTCAGCAGCTGCTCCATCACAATCTGAGTGTATCATTCACATGACTACCTGCCTAGTGTGTAGCATCTACACTAACACAGCTCTATGTCAGCAGCTGCTCCATCACAATCTGAGTGTATCATTCACATGACTACCAGGTCAGTGTGTAGCATCTACACTAACACAGCTCTATGTCAGCAGCTGCTCCATCACAATCTGAGTGTATCATTCACATGACTACCAGGTCAGTGTGTAGTATCTACACTAACACAGCTCTATGTCAGTAACTGCTCTGTCACATTTGAGTGTATCATTCACATGACTACCAGCCAGTGTGTAGCATCTACACTAACACAGCTCTATGTCAGTACTGCTCTGTCACAATTTGAGTGTATCATTCACATGACTACCAGGCCAGTGTGTAGCATCTACACTAACACAGCTCTATGTCAGTAACTGCTCTGTCACAATTTGAGTGTATCATTCACATGACTACCAGGCCAGTGTGTAGCATCTACACTAACACAGCTCTATGTCAGTAACTGCTCTGTCACAATTTGAGTGTATCATTCACATGACTACCAGGTCAGTGTGTAGCATCTACACTAACACAGCTCTCTGTCAGCAACTGCTCCGTCACAATCTGAGTGTATCATTCACATGACTACCTGCCTAGTGTGTAGCATCTACACTAACACAGCTCTCTGTCAGCAACTGCTCCGTCACAATCTGAGTGTATCATTCACATGACTACCTGCCTAGTGTGTAGCATCTACACTAACACAGCTCTCTGTCAGCAACTGCTCCGTCACATCTGAGTGTATCATTCACATGACAACCAGGTCATTATAGCATCTATACTTCTGCAGCTCTCTGTCAGTAACTGCTCAGTCACAATTTGAGTGTATCATTCACATGACTACCAGGCCAGTGTGTAGCATCTACACTAACACAGCTCTATGTCAGTAACTGCTCTGTCACAATTTGAGTGTATCATTCACATGACTACCAGCCAGTGTGTAGCATCTACACTAACACAGCTCTATGTCAGTAACTGCTCTGTCACAATTTGAGTGTATCATTCACATGACTACCAGGTCAGTGTGTAGCATCTACACTAACACAGCTCTCTGTCAGCAACTGCTCCGTCACAATCTGAGTGTATCATTCACATGACTACCTGCCTAGTGTGTAGCATCTACACTAACACAGCTCTCTGTCAGCAACTGCTCCATCACAATCTGAGTGTATCATTCACATGACTACCTGCCTAGTGTGTAGCATATACACTAACACAGCTCTCTGTCAGCAACTGCTCCGTCACAATCTGAGTGTATCATTCACATGACAACCAGGTCAGTATCTAGATCTATACTTCTGCAGCTCTCTGTCAGTAACTGCTCAGTCACAATTGAGTGTATCATTCACCATGACTACAGGTCAGTGTGTAGCATCTCACTAACACAGCTCTCTGTCAGCAACTGCTCCGTCACAATCTGAGTGTATCATTCACATGACTACCTGCCTAGTGTGTAGCATCTACACTAACACAGCTCTCTGTCAGCAACTGCTCCGTCACAATCTGAGTGTATCATCACATGACTACCTGCCTAGTGTGTAGCATCTACACTAACACAGCTCTCTGTCAGCAACTGCTCCGTCACAATCTGAGTGTATCATTCACATGACAACCAGGTCAGTATCTAGCATCTATACTTCTGCAGCTCTCTGTCAGTAACTGCTCAGTCACAATTTGAGTGTATCATTCACATGACTACCAGGTCAGTGTGTAGCATCTACACTAACACAGCTCTCTGTCAGCAACTGCTCCGTCACAATCTGAGTGTATCATTCACATGACAACCAGGTCAGTATCTAGCATCTATACTTCTGCAGCTCTCTGTCAGTAACTGCTCAGTCACAATTTGAGTGTATCATTCACATGACTACCAGGTCAGTGTGTAGCATCTACACTAACACAGCTCTCTGTCAGCAACTGCTCCATCACAATTTGAGTGTATCATTCACATGACAACCAGGTCAGTATCTAGCATCTATATCTGTCTGCAGCTCTCTGTCAGTAACTGCTCAGTCCACAATTTGAGTGTATCATTCACATGACAACCAGGTCAGTATCTAGCATCTATACTTCTGCAGCTCTCTGTCAGTAACTGCTCAGTCACAATTTGAGTGTATCATTCACATGACTACCAGGTCAGTGTGTAGCATCTACACTAACACAGCTCTCTGTCAGCAACTGCTCCATCACAATTTGAGTGTATCATTCACATGACAACCAGGTCAGTATCTAGCATCTATACTTCTGCAGCTCTCTGTCAGTAACTGCTCAGTCACAATTTGAGTGTATCATTCACATGACAACCAGGTCAGTATCTAGCATCTATACTTCTGCAGCTCTCTGTCAGTAACTGCTCAGTCACAATTTGAGTGTATCATTCACATGACAACCAGGTCAGTATCTAGCATCTATACTTCTGCAGCTCTCTGTCAGTAACTGCTCAGTCACAATTTGAGTGTATCATTCACATGACAACCAGGTCAGTATCTAGCATCTATACTTCTGCAGCTCTCTGTCAGTAACTGCTCAAGTCACAATTTGAGTGTATCATTCACATGACAACCAGGTCAGTATCTAGCATCTATACTTCTGCAGCTCTCTGTCAGTAACTGCTTCAGTCACAATTTGAGTGTATCATTCACATGACAACCAGGTCAGTATCTAGCATCTATACTTCTGCAGCTCTCTGTCAGTAACTGCTCAGTCACAATTTGAGTGTATCATTCACATGACTACCAGGTCAGTGTGTAGCATCTACACTAACACAGCTCTCTGTCAGCAACTGCTCCATCACAATTTGAGTGTATCATTCACATGACAACCAGGGTCAGTATCTAGCATCGTATACTTCTGCAGCTCTCTGTCATTAACTGCTCAGTCACAATTTGAGTGTATCATTCACATGACAACCAGGTCAGTATCTAGCATCTATACTTCTGCAGCTCTCTGTCAGTAACTGCTCAGTCACAATTGAGTGTATCATTCACATGACAACCAGGTCAGTATCTAGCATCTATACTTCTGCAGCTTCTCTGTCAGTAACTGCTCAGTCACAATTTGAGTGTATCATTCACATGACAACCAGGTCAGTATCTAGCATCTATACTTCTGCAGCTCTCTGTCAGTAACTGCTCAGTCACAATTTGAGTGTATCATTCACATGACAACCAGTCAGTATCTAGCATCTATACTTCTGCAGCTCTCTGTCAGTAACTGCTCAGTCACAATTTGAGTGTATCATTCACATGACAACCAGGTCAGTATCTAGCATCTATACTTCTGCAGCTCTCTGTCAGTAACTGCTCAGTCACAATTTGAGTGTATCATTCACATGACAACCAGGTCAGTATCTAGCATCTATACTTCTGCAGCTCTCTGTCAGTAACTGCTCAGTCACAATTTGAGTGTATCATTCACATGACAACCAGGTCAGTATCTAGCATCTATACTTCTGCAGCTCTCTGTCAGTACTGCTCAGTCACAATTTGAGTGTATCATTCACATGACAACCAGGTCAGTATCTAGCATCTATACTTCTGCAGCTCTCTGTCAGTAACTGCTCAGTCACAATTTGAGTGTATCATTCACATGACTACCAGGTCAGTGTGTAGCATCTACACTAACACAGCTCTCTGTCAGTAACTGGGTGGGGGTATGCATTTGGATGGGTTGGGGTGTGTGGGTTTTGGTGGGTAGCGGTATTTGTGGGTGTTGGTGGGATGTGTGGATGGATGTGTGGGGGTGAAAGTAGGGGTGTTGGAATGGGTGTGGGGGATGTGTGTATGGGTGGAGGATATGTGTATGAGACGGATGCAGGGGATGTGTGTTTATGTGGGTGGAGATGTGTGGATGGTTTGAGGAAGTATGTGTGGGAGGCGGGTTTGTGTGGGTAGGGGATTGTGTTGGGTGGATTTGGGATGGAAGGGCGGGTGGGAGAAGTGTATGGTATGTGGGTTTGAGATATGTGTGCGGTGTGTTGGTGGGGGATGTGTGAATGATGTGTGGGTGGAGGGTATGTTTGTGGTGGTATGGGTGGAGGATAGTGTGTGGTGTGGGGGATGTGTGTGATAGGTGTGGGGAATGTGCGTATGGGTGGGGTATATGTGTGGGTGAGCAGGGGATTGTGGTGGTTGGGGGAAGTATGTTGGGGAGTGTGGGTGGGAGATGTGTGTGTGTGTGGATGGGAATGTGTGGGTGGGGGTGTGTGAGTGGCTTAGGGATGTGTAGGTGGGTGAGGGAGTTGTATGTGTCGGGGTGGATGTGTGAGTGGGTGGAGGATGTGTGTGGGGGTAGGGGTATTGTGATCGAGAGATGTTTGGTTGGGAGTGGGTGTGTGGGTGCGTAGTGGAGGATGTATGCGTGAGTGAGTGTGTGTTGGTGGACGGGTAGGGAATGCGTGTGTGGGTGGGGAGAGGTGTGTGGTGTGTTGGTTGGTGATATTGTGTGGGTGAGGTATGTGTGTGTGGGGGGATTTTTGTGGTGTGTGAGTGGGGGTATGTGGGGTGGATGGGTAAGGGTATCTGTGTGGGTGTGGGTGGGAATATTGTGTTGTATCTTGGTGGGGATATGTGTGTGGTGTGTAAGTGGGGATGTGTTGGTGAGGGATATGTGTGTGTGTGGTGCAGTGGGTTGGGAATAGTGTGTGGTAGGGGGTGTATGTGATGTGCGGGTGGGGGATTGTGTGGTGGGGGATTAGGTTAAGGCATGTGTGGGTGGTTGGAAGTTGTATGTGTGGGTGGTGGGGTGTGTGTGAGTGGATTGGGGATGTATGGGTGGTTAGGGAGATGTGTGTGTGGGGGGGGGGGGGGGGGGTAGGACATGTCAGTTGGTGGGGATGTGTGTGTATGGTTTGGGGATGTGTGAGTGAATGTGCGATGTGTGAGTTGGTGGGGGATTGTGTGTGTGGGTGGGGAATATGTTGTCGATGGAGATGTGGCTAGGGGAAGGGTGGTTTGAGGTGTGGGTGGGGAGAGGATGTGTGGGGTAGGATGTGGATGGGCGTGGGATGTGTGGGTTGGTGGGGGAATGTTTGTGGGTGGCGAGTGTGTTTTGGTTGGGGGATCAGGTGAGGGCAGTGTGTGTGGGTGGGGGATGTGCGGGAGGGGGATTGGTCGGTTGGTGGGGTATTATGTGTCCCTTGGTGTGCGTGTGTGTCGGTAGGTGAGGGGTGTGTATGTGTCCCTTGGTGCGCGTGTGTGTGGGTAGGTGGGGGTGTTGTGTGGGTGGGGTGATGTATGGATAGGTGGGAAATGGGCTTCATAACATGGTAATTAGCCTTGTTTATGTTTACAACATTCATTTCACAATGTTTATTTTTCTTCCTATGTAAATGTATAATGCTCTTGATGAACGAAAGACGAGTGATTGGAAGGGCCGAATGTAAGACGGGCCTGCGCGCCCAATTTGTGACCCTAATAAAGTTGATTTGATTTGATTTGATTTAACTGCTCCATCACAATTTGAGTGTATCATTCACATGACTACCAGGTCATGTGTAGGCATCTACACTAACACAGCTCTCTGTCGTAACTGCTCAGTCACAATTGAGTGTATCATTCACATGACTACCAAGGTCAGTGTGTAGCATCTACACTAACCACAGCTCTCTGTCAGCACATGCTGCCATCACAATTTGAGTGTATCATTCACATGACTACCAGTCAGTGTGTAGCATCTACACTAACACAGCTCTCTGTCAGTAACTGCTCCATCACAATTTGAGTGTATCATTCACATGACTACCAGGTCAGTGTGTAGCATCTACACTAACACAGCTCTCTGTCAGTAACTGCTCAGTCACAATTTGAGTGTATCATTCACATGACTACCAGGTCAGTGTGTAGCATCTACACTAACACAGCTCTCTGTCAGTAACTGCTCCGTCACAATTTGAGTGTATCATTCACATGACTACCAGGTCAGTGTGTAGCATCTACACTAACACAGCTCTCTGTCAGCAACTGCTCCGTCACAATTTGAGTGTATCATTCACATGACTACCAGGTCAGTGTCTGGCATCTACACTACCACAGCTCTGTCGGCATCTACTCAGTCACAATTTGAGTGTATCATTCAAAGCACTCACCTGGTCTCACAAAAGAACAATTCCTCCGGTGCCCAAACGTGTAAGCTGGAGCATCTCTCATGGTTGCCTGTCTGGAGCCCAGAATGGGATTTGCTAGGCAGCTGTTGGGTGAAGGCCACTGGTGACATAATGGGAGAAGGATAAAATGGCAAATGACCAAGTTTTAAAAAAAATAATCCAGACAGCCTGTCATCTTAAACTAGAGACAGGTCACCTCAATGATAACCTTTCTTCTTCTTCTTTTTATGCTACCTTTCTGGTCCCAATGGAGGATTAGCCTGTAGCCACCTCACACCAAACCCTCTCTAGAGTTGTTCATGATGGGCGGGATTTTGAAGCTACTTTAACCTTACTGGATAGAATATTTAAAGCAAATGTCGAATCAACAAACAAAAATGACACATTTAAAGAACAGACATGAAATATCTGCATCTTTTTCCAAATATAGTGAGAAAAACATAACAATGTAAAGAGCAGAGAAGCAATATTTACATCAAATTCTAATTGTAGTGAGAGGATAGCAAAGTAGAAACAATGACATAAGAAACCAATTAGGGACAAGACCAGACATTATAGAAGAGATCTGCACATTGGACAGCTGGGCTGTGTAAACTGATAATGACAACACATTTCTCTCACAGAGAGCTGCAGCACCTAAATCTGATGGATACAGGACACTGATAGAGAGCTGTGGCACCTAAATCTGATGGATACAGGACACTGACAGAGAGCTGTGGCACCTAAATCTGATGGATACAGGACACTGACAGAGAGCTGTGGCACCTAGATCTGATGGATACAGGACACTGACAGAGAGCTGTGGCACCTAAATCTGATGGATACAGGACACTGACAGAGAGCTGTGGCACCTAGATCTGATGGATACAGGACACTGACAGAGAGCTGTGGCACCTAAATCTGATGGATACAGGACACTGACAGAGAGCTGTGGCACCTAGATCTGATGGATACAGGACACTGACAGAGAGCTGTGGCACCTAGATCTGATGGATACAGGACACTGACAGAGAGCTGTGGCACCTAGATCTGATGGATACAGGACACTGACAAAGAGCTGTAGCATCTAGATCTGATGGATACAGGACACTGACAGAGAGCTGTGGCACCTAGATCTGATGGATACAGGACACTGACAGAGAGCTGTAGCACTTAGATCTGATGGATACAGGACACTGACAGAGAGCTGTGGCACCTAGATCTGATGGATACAGGACACTGACAGAGAGATGTAGCACCTAGATCTGATGGATACAGGACACTGACAGAGAGCTGTGGCACCTAAATCTGATGGATACAGGACACTGACAGAGAGCTGTAGCATCTAGATCTGATGGATACAGGACACTGACAGAGAGCTGTAGCACTTAGATCTGATGGATACAGGACACTGACAGAGAGCTGTGGCACCTAGATCTGATGGATACAGGACACTGACAGAGAGCTGTGGCACCTAGATCTGATGGATACAGGACACTGACAGAGAGCTGTGGCACCTAGATCTGATGGATACAGGACACTGACAGAGAGCTGTGGCACCTAGATCTGATGAATACAGGACACTGACAGAGAGCTGTGGCACCTAGATCTGATGGATACAGGACACTGACAGAGAGCTGTAGCACCTAGATCTGATTTATACAGGACACTGACAGAGAGCTGTGGCACCTAGATCTGATGGATACAGGACACTGACAGAGAGCTGTAGCACCTAGATCTGATGGGTACAGGACACTGACAGAGAGATGTGGCACCTAGATCTGATGGGTACAGGACACTGACAGAGAGATGTGGCATCTAGATCTGATGGATACAGGACACTGACAGAGAGCCGTGGCACTTGGATCTGATGGATACAGGACACTGACAGAGAGCTGTGGCACCTAGATCTGATGGATACAGGACACTGACAGAGAGATGTAGCACTTAGACCTGATGGATACAGGGCGCTGACAGAGAGCTGTGGCACCTAGATCTGATGGATACAGGACACTGACAGAGAGCTGTGGCAGCTAGATCTGATGGATACAGGGCGCTGACAGAGAGCTGTGGCACCTAGATCTGATGGATACAGGACACTGACAGAGAGCTGTGGCACCTAGATCTGATGGATACAGGACACTGACAGAGAGCTGTGGCACCTAGATCTGATGGATACAGGACAAGTAGTTGCCCCACAAATGATGGGTTGATGGAATATCTGAGGCCTTAGCTAGCACTTTGTATGATGTCTCTTCTTCACATGATGCTGAAAGTCAAAACATGGATGGGAATAAGGAAGGAATGTATTCTGGTAGAGTGCTTTTCTTTGTAAGACCCCAGAAAATACTGTTTGTGTCATTCTTATATTTATATTTAAGTTCTACGTTCATGAACTGTTTTCAAGCATTCATTGTTAGTCACTCTGGCAGTACAAGGTATTTGCAACATTTGCCTCAGAAACAACATGTCGCTATTCAATGACACTGAGCTATTGCATAAGATATTTTTATTTTATTTTCTTAAAAGCAGCCTGTGCTTGACCTGTTCTGCTTTTAATCTCTGCTGTGCATTTTCCATCTGATGTTACGATTGTGCCCAGTGACTGAATTTATTGACCTGGTTAAGCATTTTTTCTTCCATTGTTTTATCACATTTCTTTGATATAATCATTTTTAATAGTTTTTTTTAATATTCAAAGAAAGTCCATTTTTGCACTTTCTATTATGACAATGTCCAACAGTTATTGAAAATGTGTTGTACTTTCAGCTATCAATACTGTGTCATTTCCATGGCTTTGATTGTTTATCATTTTAAACTTCCAACTTGTACTCCTGTCTTTTCTTTGTATCTCTCTCATTATTACTACACTACAGAGAGAGAAGAGATCTGGTGACAAAACACATCCTTGACTTACTCTTTCTTTATCTGTCCATAATTGCCCTCTTTATTCTCCATTGTAATTGCTGCTACTTGATTCAAGTAATATGTGATTATATTGAGAACTTTCCAATCAATTTTAACATACTTCAACATTTAAATCATTTCATCATATTTAACTGCATCAAACGATGATGGTAGTGGTGGAAAAAGCAGAAATGGTGATGATGATCAGCAGTGGTGATGACAATGATGGTTGTGGTGGTGTTGGTGGTGGTGGATATGGTAGCTCATACCAGTTGCTCCCCAGTGTGAGAAGCCTTGATATTTCTGGCATCATTGGACTTCAGCCTGAGTCTCATCTGTGAAGTTCTTAAACTGTTGCCTACAGATACATGACAAGTGTATGAATGGATCACATGATGTTTGACAAGTTTACACTGTATCCATCATCATCATGTATCATAGTGGTAGTTGTAGGCAATCATGACTCACCAATTCACACAATCATGGCTCACCAATTCACACAATCATGACTCACCACTTCACACAATCATGACTCACCACTTCACACAATCATGACTCACCACTTCACACAATCATAACTCACCACTTCACACAATCATGGCTCACACTTCACACAATCATGGCTCACCATTTCACACAATCATGGCTCGCCACTTCACACAATCATGGCTCACCCTTCACACAATCATGGCTCGCTACTTCACATAATCATGGCTCGCTACTTCACACAATCATGGCTCGCTACTTCACACAATCATGACTCACCACTTCACACAATCATGACTCACCACTTCACACAATCATGGCTCGCTACTTCACACAATCATGGCTCACCACTTCACACAATCATGGCTTGCTACTTCACACAATCATGGCTCACTACTTCACACAATCATGGCTCGCCACTTCACACAATCATGGCTCACCACTTCACACAATCATGGCTCACTACTTCACACAATCATGGCTCGCTACTTCACACAATCATGGCTTGCTACTTCACACAATCATGACTCACCACTTCACACAATCATGACTCACCACTTCACACAATCATGAGTCACCACTTCACACAATCATGGCTCACCACTTCATACAATCATCGCTTGCCACTTCACACAATCATGGCTCGCTACTTCACACAATCATGACTCACCACTTCACACAATCATGACTCACCACTTCACATAATCATGGCTTGCTACTTCACACAATCATGGCTTGTCACTTCACACAATCATGGCTCGCTACTTCACACAATCATGGCTCGCTACTTCACACAATCATGGCTCACTACTTCACACAATCATGGCTCACCACTTCACACAATCATGGCTCGCTACTTCACACAATCATGGCTCGCCACTTCACACAATCATGGCTCGCCACTTCACACAATCACTAGCATTTCAGATCAAGTCTGTGTTAATTTTCTAATTATGACATGTGGCTAAGCCATCTGTGATTTCCTGTAACCTGTTTCTCATCAAGTTTTTCAGTTGTCACTAAGTTTTAAAGTGTGTCCCTTCATAACTTACACATGGAATCTTGACAATATAAATGTAATACGTCTATCTCATCAATCTTGACAATATAAATCTAATGCATCTATCTCATCAATCTTGACAATATAAATCTAATGTGTCTATCTCATCAATCTTGACAATATAAATCTAATGTGTCTATCTCATCAATCTTGACAATATAAATCTAATGTATCTATCTCATCAATCTTGACAATATAAATTGAATACATCTATCTCATCAATCTTGACAATATAAATCTAATGTGTCAATCTCATCAATCTTGACAATATAAATCTAATACATCTATCTCATCAATCTTGACAATATAAATCTAATACATCTATCTCATCAATCTTGACAATATAAATCTAATACATCTATCTCATCAATCTTGACAATATAAATCTAATGTGTCTATCTCATCAATCTTTACAATATAAATCTAATACATCTATCTCATCAATATTGACAATATAAATTTAATACATCTATCTCATCAATCTTGACAATATAAATCTAATGTGTCAATCTCATCAATCGTGACAATATAAATCTAATACATCTATCTCATCAATCTTGACAATATAAATCTAATGTGTCTATCTCATCAATCTTGACAATATAAATCTAATACATCTATCTCATCAATCTTGACAATATAAATCTAATGTGTCTATCTCATCAATCTTGACAATATAAATCTAATACATCTATCTCATCAATCTTGACAATATAAATCTAATACATGTATCTCATCAATCTTGACAATATAAATCTAATACATCTATCTCATCAATCTTGACAATATAAATCTAATGTGTCTATCACATCAATCTTGACAATATAAATCTAATACATCTATCTCATCAATCTTGACAATATAAATCGAATACATCTATCTCATCAATCTTGACAATATAAATCTAATGCATGTATCTCATCAATCTTGACAATATAAATTTAATACATCTATCTCATCAATCTTGACAATATAAATCTAATGAGTCTATCTCATCAATCTTGACAAAAAGTCGCTTAAAGATCGACAGGGTTGACTTTATTGCACCGGGTTTTATCCCGTATGGCTCGGTCTCTTTCCGCAGCGAGGAAAGCGCCGCACCAAGCATGAACTCCGTATCACTAGCGATGACCCACAAGAGTCTCGTAAAAATTTCACTTGTGAACCAAAGGACGCAGCCTGGAATCAAACCCACAACCTTCGGAGCCCGAGTCAAACAGCTTGACCACTTCACCACGGAGACTGCCAACATCAATCTTGACAGTATAAATCTAATACATCTATCTCATCAATCTTGACAATATAAATCTAATGCATCTATCTCATCAATCTTGACAATATAAATCTAATGTGTCAATCTCATCAATCTTGACAATATAAATCTAATACATCTATCTCATCAATCTTGACAATATAAATCTAATGCATCTATCTCATCAATCTTGACAATATAAATCTAATGCATCTATCTCATCAATCTTGACAATATAAATCTAATGCATCTATCTCATCAATCTTGACAATATACATCTAATGCATCTATCTCATCAATCTGCCGTTTTCATCTGCTTCCCAAATAAATATCACATTTGTTTTCGTCTCAACATTTCTCTCTGTCCATTTCCTCACAAACCACAAATATACAAGTATATCAGTTTTAAAATAGTAGATTCGTGATTAAACCATCGTCATCAAATGTTGCAGGGAGAATTGAAGAATTCCAGCATTATTATAATTATGTGTTGTGGTTTATTGTCAACAGCAAGAAATTTTCATTTTGAATGTTAGCCTTGAATAAACCCCACTCCAGACACAAAATATTCCAAATGTTATAGTGCCACTCGGCTTCTCGGATATGCCAGAGCTTCTGGCAATGACAAATACACATTTCCTACTCTCTCTGTAATTCTCTTCTCTATGTGTCTGATTAGAGAAATTAGACACAGACAGTCAAAATGTTTCGGACATGTTATGAGAAGAAATAAATTGGAGAACTTGGTGACAACTGGCAAGATCGAGGGGAAGAGAACAAAAGGAAGACAGAGAAGTAAATACCTAAATGGCTTGGCCACGTGGCATGGCCAAGACAGGAACACTAAGCTGATCCATGACTCTAGTGATTGAGTGAGATGGCGAATCATGACCGCCCACGCTTATCAGCATAGCACATGATGGATGAATGGATGTGTCTTCCACTATTTAATTTGCTTTGTGGGTTCCAGACACAAAAGTGTCTAGTTATACTATCCACAAGTTTCTCAGTGTGTGTCCTATCTTGTGGGATCTAGACACGAAGGTGTCTAGTTATACTATCCTCAAGTTTCTCACCATGTGTCCTATCTTGAGAGTTCCAGACATGAGAGTGTCTAGTTATACTATCCTCAAGTTTCTCAGTGTGTGTCCTATCTTGTGGGTTCCAGACAAGAGAGTGTCTAGTTATACTATCCTCAAGTTTCTCAGTGTGTGTCCTATCTTGTGGGTTCCAGACAAGAGAGTGTCTAGTTATACTATCCTCAAGTTTCTCAGTGTGTGTCCTATCTTGTGGGTTCCAGACAAGAGAGTGTCTAGTTATACTATCCTCAAGTCTCTCAGTGTGTGTCCTATCTTGTGGGTTCCAGACAAGAGAGTGTCTAGTTATACTATCCTCAAGTTTCTCACCATGTGTCCTACCTTGTGGGTTCCAGACACGGGGTGTTTAGTTATATTGTCCTCAAGTTTCTCAGCGCGTGTCCTATCCAGCACTGTCTTTTCCTCATGTCCCGGTTTACTGGAATTGGTTTAGTTCTCTCCCTGAACTCCCATTGGTGATTCTCTCATACCATTTTATTCCCACTATTCTGCACAGGCACCAGTGAGTGAATGTTTGTAGTTTATTTGTTATTCTGTTTGTTGTGCTCCGTGTTTCTGACACTTACAGTAGTACCAATTTAACACTGGAGTTAACAATTCTAGGTTTAGTGCTAAGTGTAACTTCCTTTCACTTCCACACATTCCCTAGAGCTAAGTGTAACTTCCTTTCACTTCCACACATTCCCTAGAGCTAAGTGTAACTTCCTTTCACTTCCACACATTCCCTAGAGCTAAGTGTAACTTCCTTTCACTTCCACACATTCCCTAGAGCTATGTGTAACTTCCTTTCACTTCCACACATTCCCTAGAGCTATGTGTAACTTCCTTTCACTTCCACACATTCCCTAGAGCTAAGTGTAAATTCCTTTCACTTCCACACATTCCCTAGAGCTAAGTGTAACTTCCTTTCACTTCCACACATTCCCTAGAGCTAAGTGTAACTTCCTTTCACTTCCACACATTCCCTAGAGCTAAGTGTAACTTCCTTTCACTTCCACACATTCCCTAGAGCTATGTGTAACTTCCTTTCACTTCCACACATTCCCTAGAGCTAAGTGTAACTTCCTTTCACTTCCACACATTCCCTAGAGCTATGTGTAACTTCCTTTCACTTCCACACATTCCCTAGAGCTATGTGTAACTTCCTTCACTTCCACACATTCCCTAGAGCTATGTGTAACTTCCTTTCACTTCCACACATTCCCTAGAGCTAAGTGTAACTTTCTTTCACTTCCACACATTCCCTAGAGCTATGTGTAACTTCCTTTCACTTCCACACATTCCCTAGAGCTAAGTGTAACTTTCTTTCACTTCCACACATTCCCTAGAGCTAAGTGTAACTTTCTTTCACTTCCACACATTCCCTAGAGCTATGTGTAACTTCCTTTCACTTCCACACATTCCCTAGAGCTATGTGTAACTTCCTTTCACTTCCACACATTCCCTAGAGCTAAGTGTAAATTCCTTCACTTCCACACATTCCCTAGAGCTAAGTGTAACTTCCTTTCACTTCCACACATTCCCTAGAGCTAAGTGTAACTTCCTTTCACTTCCACACATTCCCTAGAGCTATGTGTAACTTCCTTTCACTTCCACACATTCCCTAGAGCTAAGTGTAACTTCCTTTCACTTCCACACATTCCCTAGAGCTATGTGTAACTTCCTTTCACTTCCACACATTCCCTAGAGCTATGTGTAACTTCCTTTCACTTCCACACATTCCCTAGAGCTAAGTGTAACTTTCTTTCACTTCCACACATTCCCTAGAGCTATGTGTAACTTCCTTTCACTTCCACACATTCCCTAGAGCTAAGTGTAACTTTCTTTCACTTCCACACATTCCCTAGAGCTATGTGTAACTTCCTTTCACTTCCACACATTCCCTAGAGCTAAGTGTAACTTCCTTTCACTTCCACACATTCCCTAGAGCTAAGTGTAACTTCCTTTCACTTCCACACATTCCCTAGAGCTAAGTGTAACTTTCTTTCACTTCCACACATTCCCTAGAGCTATGTGTAACTTCCTTTCACTTCCACACATTCCCTAGAGCTATGTGTAACTTCCTTTCACTTCCACACATTCCCTAGAGCTATGTGTAACTTCCTTTCACTTCCACACATTCCCTAGAGCTATGTGTAACTTCCTTTCACTTCCACACATTCCCTAGAGCTAAGTGTAAATTCCTTTCACTTCCACACATTCCCTAGAGCTAAGTGTAACTTCCTTTCACTTCCACACATTCCCTAGAGCTAAGTGTAACTTCCTTTCACTTCCACACATTCCCTAGAGCTATGTGTAACTTCCTTTCACTTCCACACATTCCCTAGAGCTAAGTGTAACTTCCTTTCACTTCCACACATTCCCTAGAGCTAGTGTAACTTCCTTTCACTTCCACACATTCCCTAGAGCTATGTGTAACTTCCTTTCACTTCCACACATTCCCTAGAGCTATGTGTAACTTCCTTTCACTTCCACACATTCCCTAGAGCTATGTGTAACTTCCTTTCACTTCCACACATTCCCTAGAGCTAAGTGTAACTTCCTTTCACTTCCACACATTCCCTAGAGCTAAGTGTAACTTCCTTTCACTTCTACACATTCCCTAGAGCTAAGTGTAACTTCCTTTCACTTCCACACATTCTCCAGTGCTAAGTGTAATTTCCTTTCACTTCCACACATTCCCTAGAGCTATGTGTAACTTCCTTTCACTTCCACACATTCTCCAGTGCTATGTGTAACTTCCTTTCACTTCCACACATTCCCTAGAGCTAAGTGTAACTTTCTTTCACTTCCACACATTCCCTAGAGCTATGTGTAACTTCCTTTCACTTCCACACATTCCCTAGAGCTAAGTGTAACTTCCTTTCACTTCCACACATTCCCTAGAGCTAAGTGTAACTTTCTTTCACTTCCACACATTCCCTAGAGCTATGTGTAACTTCCTTTCACTTCCACACATTCCCTAGAGCTATGTGTAACTTCCTTTCACTTCCACACATTCCCTAGAGCTAAGTGTAACTTCCTTTCACTTCCACACATTCCCTAGAGCTAAGTGTAACTTCCTTTCACTTCCACACATTCCCTAGAGCTAAGTGTAACTTTCTTTCACTTCCACACATTCCCTAGAGCTATGTGTAACTTCCTTTCACTTCCACACATTCCCTAGAGCTATGTGTAACTTCCTTTCACTTCCACACATTCCCTAGAGCTAAGTGTAACTTCCTTTCACTTCCACAACTCCCTAGAGCTAAGTGTAACTTCCTTTCACTTCCACACATTCTCCAGTGCTATGTGTAACTTCCTTTCACTTCCACACATTCCCTAGAGCTAAGTGTAACTTCTTTACACTCCCACACATTCCCTAGAGCTAAGTGTAACTTCCTTTCACTTCCACACATTCCCTAGAGCTAAGTGTAACTTCCTTTCACTTCCACACATTCCCTAGAGCTAAGTGTAACTTCCTTTCACTCCCACACATTCCCTAGATCTATGTGTAACTTCCTGTCACTCCCACACATTCCTCAATGCTATGAAGTCTCCTCCTGCCTGTTGTATTCTTATTTTAATTTCTCTGTTCCCCCCATTTTTGTCTTCATTGCTTCTGAAATAGGTATATAATTCCGCCTCTTAAAGTTAGGTTTCACCAAGTGAGATCGGGTTGTTTTGCTCGGTTTAATCTCATTATCTTTGTCCTTCCTCTATGAATTTTAAGACCTAATTGTTGTGACCTCTCATCAAGTATGATTAGTTTATCCTGCATTTGATTATACTGTATTTGATTACAGGAGTGCAATATTGTGGAAGTCCCAATCATCAAGTTGCGCTGATAGAGTCCATTGAATTCCATTTCTGGCAATAATTATTGCTCTATTCAGAACCCAGTCTATAGCCAGTAAAACTAATAATGGTGACAACAGGCAACCTGTCACACCCCTGTACTAATTTCAAATAGATCTGTCAGTTTTCTCTCATGACAAACTCTACATTTGGTATCATCATATGTTGTCCTTATTAAGGTAATGATTTTCAGTGGGATCCCATAGTGCCATACCAGCCTTCAAAGGCATTCCATATGTATGCTGTCAGATGCCTTTTCATAATCCACACATCTGATATAAATTAAAGAATTCAGTTTAATACTTTGCTCTATTATTATGTGTAATGTGACAATCTGGCTCTATTATTATGTGTAATGTGACAATCTGGCTCTATTATTATGTGTAATGTGACAATCTGGCTCTATTATTATGTGTAATGTGACAATCTGGCTCTATTATTATGTGTAATGTGACAATCTGGCTCTATTATTATGTGTAATGTGACAATCTGGCTCTATTATTATGTGTAATGTGACAATCTGGCTCTATTATTATGTGTAATGTGACAATCTGGCTCTATTATTATGTGTAATGTGACAATCTGGCTCTATTATTATGTGTAATGTGACAATCTGGTCAGTGCAGGACCTATTTGGTTAAAAGCCTGCCTGTTCATCCCTTAGTTGTTTGTCAATGGCATCTGTCTCTCTAGAACGATCCTGCTTCAAATTTTCTCAGGAACTGACAACAGAATTTTCCTCTTTAATTGTCACACTCATGGAGGTACCCTTTCTTTAGCATAGTGTACAATATATCCCTGGCCAAGGGGTTAACGACACTGTTCATAATCCGCCATGCTGGTAACTTACAGGGGTATGTGAGCCGGTCGTTCAGAAAGCAAGGGCAAACTACTGAACGCAAAACTTGCCTAGTACATCAACAGCAGCTGAAAATGTTGGTGTTGACTGCAACGTCCCGTAAGGGATATGCAACATTTAAAATAGAACAATGTATATGTAACATCAACGACTGGCAAGAGAAGGCCCACCAGAGAGACGAATGGAGACGGATTGTATCTGCAGCAAAGAACCTCAATGGCTCGGAACGCTGAAGAAGAGAATATGTAACATGACAGATCTGACTGTTCTTACAACAATTCTTGCCACCAAATAAATAAACTGTTATAATGTAAAATGTCTAAGTATAATTATAGACTTTACCATTTTCATAGCAATGTTTCCCACCAAATGAATAAACTATTCTAATGTACAATGTATAAGTATAATTATAAATCACAGCTTACCATTCTCACAGCAATGTTTGAAACCAAACGAATAAATCGGTGCATTGGTTTCTGTAAGAGGCTTGCTTCTGGGTGAATACGTGCAAGGCCCGGGCCCATCCATGTCAAATCGCAGCGATGGCCGAGAACTGTTTGCTTCCCTCCAAGAGATTACCTTCTGTGGCTTTAGAGATTCTTCGAAATAAACGCTTGAGACATCTGGAGCTCTGTAAGAAAAGAGTGCAGTTAAACGCCAGCACCATGGCAATATCTGGTTCGTGTCACAGAATTGAGATGTGCATACAAAACAGGGAGCGCAAACCAGAGAGAAGCAGTAATATCTGGTTCATGTCACAGAGTTTAGCAGAGTTGATATGTGGTCACTGAGATGTGCATACACAACAGGGAGTATAAACCAGAGAGAAGCAGTAATATCTGGTTTGTGTGATGGAGTCTGCTAGTGTTGAGATTTGCGAGCACAAACTGGACAGAAGCAGAAATACATAATGAGGGAATACACTGACTCAGCACAATCCTAAGAACATGATACGAAGCCACCTTGGCAATTGTGCAGAGGTTCCAGATAACTGTAACAAAGAATGGTAATTATGATCATGTATCAATTTTAAAAAAGAAAATTGGTTTTTTATATTTTCTTATATGATCAGAAGTAGATGAGTTCTGAGTATTTGTGTTTACTACAGATTAATTGGCTGTCAACTATTTCCATTGTACCACTTTGTGCTTGCATCTTCTATTTTCTCTTCTAGGAAACATTCACATATCTCACTACCCCAGCGATGAGATGCTCTCTGTACAGCATATTCTTCTGTCATTTTATTCCATCCCCCATCAACATCACGGCACACAGGTGTAACCCATTAGTGCTCTGTTCTGTTCCTAACTCAAGCCTAAGTCCGGAGAATCTCAGCTCAGTGCACACACTCTGCAACACCGGCGGGGATCCTGAAATACTTTAGGTAGATTGTTAACTTGAAATTTTGCCTGGGCAGCGCCGTTAGGCTACTCTTTTTCGATTTCCAACTGCCAAGGGATCTTTTACATGCGCAACAATACACACGGGCATCCGATCTCACTACCCAGAGACCAGGGGAAATTTTGTTACTAGAAGTCCACATGAAAAAATCCCAGCCCTCACCGGGGCTTGAACCCGGGACCTCCAGCACTCGAGGCGG
Source organism: Cepaea nemoralis (assembly GCA_014155875.1). NCBI lineage: Eukaryota > Metazoa > Mollusca > Gastropoda > Stylommatophora > Helicidae > Cepaea > Cepaea nemoralis. The sequence goes on from JACEFZ010014350.1 coordinate 473,485, forward strand.
ACACCATACCTCGAGACCACTCAGCCCCCCCCCCCCCCCCATACAACTCATACGCTTATATGTGGTCTACTTGTTGGGGCCATATGGCATTAGCCATTCTGTTTGAGCACAACATTTTGTCTCAAGTGTTACCAAACATTTCTGACACGAATTCTTCTCCATGCCATGATATGAAGCTGTCTAGCATCTTCTCTCTAGGTTGTCCCTGGTCTTGCTAACTTTCCTGCTATCAGGATATTTTATAATTGACTCTTCTCATGACATAATCAAAGAATTTAAATTGTTTACTTCCAATATCTATAACTAGTTCTCTTTTTGAGTTAGTTTCTTTCAAAACATCTTCATCACTTTTTTTCTGCGTGTCCATGATGTTTTTAGCACTCTTCTGTAGAAATGCCTGTCTACAGCCTTCACGTAACTCCTCAGTGCTATGTCGACTGCTACACTACAATACTGTTGAACGTTCATGTATTTGCTGATTTTATTGTTAACAACTGAGCAATTGATGTTTGCCCATATCTGTAATTGTACTTTCTATACAGCTGGTGTAAGATGACATTTTAGCATATCTACTTCTTCATATACCTCATGCCATGTGGTGTTGGTAATCATGTCTGTGCACAGTCTTTTGTCTTGTGCACGACCAATCATTTCTGATCCCGTGTCCTTCCATGCCATGTGGCATTGGTAATCATGTCTGTCCACAATCTTTTTTCTTGTGCACGACCAATCATTTCTGATACCTGTGTTCTTCCATACCATGTGGCAGTTGGTAATCATGTCTGTCCACAGACTTTTGTCTTGTGCACAACCAATCATTTCTGACACCTGTGTTCCTCCATGCCCTGATGTCAACAGTCCATCACCTCCATCTCAATCTTCCCCCTACCTCTCCTCCTCACCAACTTTTCCGCTGTGACGAGATACTCCAGCCTTCCCTTTCTCATGACATTCTCAAAGAATTTGGACTATATTCTTCTGATCAAGTAACCAGTTCTCTTTGAAAGTTAAATTCTTTTGAATTTATCTTCATTACTCTTTTTATCCATCCACAGTGTTCTCCTCATCTTTCTCTAAAACTACATCCCTGCAGCTTCAGCATAAACCCTCACTATTTGCAAATTACGCATGATTGGCATCTATGCAACAGGACGTGCTTGACTGAGCTCATATCAACTATTCTTCTCACCTCAGTGGACAAGCATGTGTGCACAGAATATATTCATCTTTGCTTGGGCTATTCTGCTTTTAACTTTTAAATACATTTTCGTAGGTCATCATAGCCGAATGGATAATAACGTATGTTCTTAACATCCGGTGTGCTGATGCCGAGGTAAGGGGTTTAATCCCTACATCGGACAGTTGGACTAAAATATTGGGGATGTAAATTACAAGTATCTCTGAAGTCGAAGTGGGTTCGCCAGATGGCGAGGGATACTGTTAATAGGGAAAGCTAATCCACATGTAAAATTCAGTCCAGCACTACTTGAAGTTGTGTGTATGGACGCACTATGCTTGAGTTCAATGTGAGCGGGCACCCAACAAAAATACATCTTCCACCTGCTGTTATTAAAGTTCCCAAATTTGTGCTAGGAATTCATAATAAGGACACAGACAAAATAAATATTATCATAAATGAGATGACAGCAATAAGAAGATAATTTTAAAGTCAGTTACAAGTAACAGTCAGACATTTAGGAATAATGATAAAAATAACGTACATGGTAAAATAAATGTGGCAGAACCAAAGTATAGTTTCTGTACACTTTTACCTTTTCATTGAAAACTTGTCAGATTCAAAATTGACCCACTTAGGAGGAACTCTGCTCCTAGCTAATTTAATTGTGAGAGGGTTGTCTTCCTTTCTTCTTGCAGATGAAATAGACTTTAATAAATGCTTCAATCTGACCTGACCTTGCTGAATCACGGAACATGTGGTTGCATTGATCTCACTGTCATTCGCAGATGTGACTCCATATTGTTTCATGTTTGCTAGATTAGCATCCACCATTTGGATTTTGTGCACACTTTGTGTTGTAGGCAGATTTGTCACACTCTTCATCTCTGTGAGATCACGCTCTGTGGAGTATCAGGTTTAAGGTTATTTTATGTGACATAGAATATCAACACTATACTATGTCTCCCTAACAATCAACATTGCTAGGAACACTAATAGTTTTAGCTTTTTCTTGTGACGGAAAACATAAATTATGCATCTTACTGTCTGTTCAACTCTTTACTCTTTTTCTCCATTCCTTTCACAAAACATTTTCTACAGGCATCTAATGAAGTGAAGATCGGCATATAACATTTACTACAGTATATTATTTGATTTTGATCACTTTTTTTTACATCATCCCACAAATGTCAACCTCAATGTCAGTTCAATTTATAACATTTGCATTTGTTTCTCTGTTCTCCTGTTATCACTATTTAATTGCATTACTTTGTGATGTTAGAATGTGTAGGCCCTATTTCCTCACAAACCTATCAAATGAAAATGAAATTTCATACAAATGTATCAACATCTAGCCGTTATTAAAATCATGAAATTTCATACAAATGTATCAACATCTATACAAATGTTAGTTAGTTAGTTAGTAAGTCATGGTTCCAACTTCACAGCAACAGGTCGTCCCCATTATGCTCCGTTCCTGTGCCAGTGAATATCACATAAAACGCTCCCCACTGCCCAATGTGAAAAGTGGAAAAGACAGGAGTCTCGACAAACAACAGCCCACACAGATACACTGTGCATAATGCCTGCCGCCAGAATGTCAACACAATAGTCCCCCACGAAACATCCAGTTTATCTCTGATGGAATCGGCAGTCATTTTCCCATCTGGATGTTTCCTAGATGTTCACCCACACAGTCCACGAAAATACAGTTCATCGTCAATGGCAGTGGCAGTCAACCAGAAGCCCAGCAGCCACGCATTTCTGCATAAGGCAAAAACCGGTCAACTCTGGGACATAGCCAGCTGCCATCACTCCGAACATGCAGTCACGTTCCAAAAAACCTCGGGCAGATTCAAAAGCATTTCACACGAAACTCACAGCTCACAGTGTCGCGCCATGCACTCACTCAGTAGCAGGGCGACGGAACCATGAAGTCTCCTTAGTCGCCTCTTACGACATGCGTGGTAGGCTACAGTGTTGCTATTCTTTGCTTCCCTTATGGGCCTCGGCAACACACGGGAGATCCATACAAATGTATCAACATCTAGCCGTTATTAAGTTCACGAAATTCAGTTGGGGTGGGTTCATCTGATGGCGAGGGACTCTGTTAATAGGAAAGCTAATCCACACACAAACATCAGTCCAGAGCAGTGGACGTAGAAGCACGTGTATGGACTATGCTTGGGGTCACAGCGAACAACAAGAAAAATAGAAGATGTCTCACACGTTGAGCAAACCAAACTTGTGCACAGGGTCAAGGACAAATATGCTAACCAAATACAAGCTACAATAGTCAGGAAGACATTTGAGGGACAATAGTCAGGAAGACATTTGAGGGACAATAGTCAGGAAGACATTTGAGGGACAATAGTCAGGAAGACATTTGAGGGACAATAGTCAGGAAGACATTTGAGGGACAATAGTCAGGAAGACATTTGAGGGACAATAGTCAGGAAGACATTTGAGGGACAATAGTCAGGAAGACATTTGAGGGACAATAGTCAGGAAGACATTTGAGGGACAATAGTCAGGAAGACATTTGAGGGACAATAGTCAGGAAGACATTTGAGGGACAATAGTCAGGAAGACATTTGAGGGACAATAGTCAGGAAGACATTTGAGGGACAATAGTCAGGAAGACATTTGAGGGAGAATAGTCAGGAAGACATTTGAGAAACAATAGTCAGGAAGACATTTGAGGGACAATAGTCAGGAAGACATTTGAGGGACGGGACAATAGTCAGGAAGGCATTTGAGGGACTATAGTCAGGAAGACATTTGAGGGACAATAGTCAGGAAGACATTTGAGGGACAATAGTCAGGAAGACATTTGAGGGACAATAGTCAGGAAGACATTTGAGGGAGAATAGTCAGGAAGACATTTGAGAGACAATAGTCAGGAAGACATTTGAGGGACAATAGTCAGGGAGACATTTGAGGGACAATAGTCAGGAAGACATTTGAGGGACAATAGTCAGGAAGACATTTGAGGGACAATAGTCAGGAAGACATTTGAGGGACAATAGTCAGGAAGACATTTGAGGGAGAATAGTCAGGAAGACATTTGAGGGAGAATAGTCAGGAAGACATTTGAGAGACAATAGTCAGGAAGACATTTGAGGGACAATAGTCAGGAAGACATTTGAGGGACAATAGTCAGGAAGACATTTGAGGGACGGGACAATAGTCAGGAAGGCATTTGAGGGACAATAGTCAGGAAGACATTTGAGGGACAATAGTCAGGAAGACATTTGAGGGACAATAGTCAGGAAGACATTTGAGGGACAATAGTCAGGAAGACATTTGAGGGAGAATAGTCAGGAAGACATTTGAGAGACAATAGTCAGGAAGACATTTGAGGGACAATAGTCAGGAAGACATTTGAGGGACAATAGTCAGGAAGACATTTGAGGGACAATAGTCAGGAAGACATTTGAGGGACAATAGTCAGGAAGACATTTGAGGGACAATAGTCAGGAAGACATTTGAGGCACAATAGTCAGGAAGACAATGAGGGACATAGCAGGAAGGCATTTGAGGGACAATAGTCAGGAAGACATTTGAGGGACAATAGTCAGGAAGACATTTGAGAGACAATAGTCAGGAAGACATTTGAGGGACAATAGTCAGGAAGACATTTGAGGGACAATAGTCAGGAAGACATTTGAGGGACAATAGTCAGGAAGACATTTGAGGACAATAGTCAGGAAGACATTGAGGGACAATAGTCAGGAAGACATTTGAGGGACAATAGTCAGGAAGACATTTGAGGGACAATAGTCAGGAAGACATTTGAGGGACAATAGTCAGGAAGACATTTGAGGGACAATAGTCAGGAAGACATTTGAGGGACAATAGTCAGGAAGACATTTGAGGGACAATAGTCAGGAAGACATTTGAGGGACAATAGTCAGGAAGACATTTGAGGGACAATAGTCAGGAAGACATTTGAGGGACAATAGTCAGGAAGACATTTGAGGGACAATAGTCAGGAAGACATTTGAGGGACAATAGTCAGGAAGACATTTGAGGGACAATAGTCAGGAAGACAATTTGAGGGACAATAGTCAGGAAGACATTTGAGGGACAATAGTCAGGAAGACATTTGAGGGACAATAGTCAGGAAGACATTGAGGGACAATAGTCAGGAAGACATTTGAGGGACAATAGTCAGGAAGACATTTGAGGGACAATAGTCAGGAAGACATTTGAGGGACAATAGTCAGGAAGACATTTGAGGGACAATAGTCAGGAAGACATTTGAGGGACAATAGTCAGGAAGACATTTGAGGGACAATAGTCAGGAAGACATTGAGGGACAATAGTCAGGAAGACATTTGAGGGACAATAGTCAGGAAGACATTTGAGGGACAATAGTCAGGAAGACATTTGAGGGACAATAGTCAGGAAGACATTTGAGGGACAATAGTCAGGAAGACATTTGAGGGACAATAGTCAGGAAGACATTGAGGACAATAGTCAGGAAGACATTTGAGGGACAATAGTCAGGAAGACATTTGAGGGACAATAGTCAGGAAGACATTTGAGGGACAATAGTCAGGAAGACATTTGAGGGACAATAGTCAGGAAGACATTTGAGGGACAATAGTCAGGAAGACATTTGAGGGACAATAGTCAGGAAGACATTTGAGGGACAATAGTCAGGAAGACATTTGAGGGACAATAGTCAGGAAGACAATTGAGGGACAATAGTCAGGAAGACATTTGAGGGACAATAGTCGGAAGACATTTGAGGGACAATAGTCAGAGAAGCATTGAGGGACAATAGTCAGGAAGACAATTGAGGGACAATAGTCAGGAAGACATTTGAGGGACAATAGTCAGGAAGACATTTGAGGGACAATAGTCAGGAAGACAATTGAGGGACAATAGTCAGGAAGGCATTTGAGGGACAATAGTCAGGAAGACAATTGAGGGACAATAGTCAGGAAGACATTTGAGGGACAATAGTCAGGAAAACATTTGAGGGACAATAGTCAGGAAGACATTTGAGGGACAATAGTCAGGAGACAATTGAGGGACAATATTCCCAGGGAAGACATTTGAGGGACAAATAGTCATGAGAGACATTTGAGGGACAATAGTCAGAAGACATCTGATGGGACAATAGTCAGGAAGGACATTTGAGGGACAATAGTTCGGAAGCAACATTTGAGGGACAATAGTCAGGAAGACAATTTGAGGGACAATAGTCAGGAAGACATTTGAGGGACAATAGTCAGGAAGACATTTGAGGGACAATAGTCAGGAAGACATTTGAGGGACAATAGTCAGGAAGACATTTGAGGGACAATAGTCAGGAGACATTTGAGGGACAATAGTCAGGAAGACATTTGAGGGACAATAGTCAGGAAGACATTTGAGGGACAATAGTCAGGAAGACATTTGAGGGACAATAGTCAGGAAGACATTTGAGGGACAATAGTCAGGAAGACATTTGAGGACAATAGTCAGGAATACATTGAGGGACTAATAGTCAGGAAGACATTGAGGGACAATAGTCAGGAAGACATTTGAGGACAATAGTCAGGAAGACATTTGAGGGAACAATAGTCAGGAAGACAATTGAGGGACAATAGTCAGGAAGGCATTTGAGGGACAATAGTCAGGAAGACATTTGAGGGACAATAGTCAGGAAGACATTTGAGGACAATAGTCAGGAAAACATTTGAGGGACAATAGTCAGGAAGACATTGAGGGACAATAGTCAGGAAGACATTTGAGGGACAATAGTCAGGAAGACATTTGAGGGACAATAGTCAGGAAGACATTTGAGGGACAATAGTCAGGAAGCATTGAGGGACAATAGTCAGGAAGACATTTGAGGGACAATAGTCAGGAAGACATTTGAGGGACAATAGTCAGGAAGACATTTGAGGGACAATAGTCAGGAAGACATTTGAGGGACAATAGTCAGGAAGACATTTGAGGGACAATAGTCAGGAAGACATTTGAGGGACAATAGTCAGGAAGGCATTTGAGGGACAATAGTCAGGAAGACATTTGAGGGACAATAGTCAGGAAGACATTTGAGGGACAATAGTCAGGAAGACATTTGAGGGACAATAGTCAGGAAGACATTTGGGCAAAGTCGGACATTTGAGGGACAATAGTCAGGCAGACATTTGAGGGACAATAGTCAGGAAGACATTTGAGGGACAATAGTCAGGAAGACATTTGAGGGACAATAGTCAGGAAGACAATTGAGGGACAATAGTCAGGAAGACATTTGAGGGACAATAGTCAGGAAGACATTTGAGGGACAATAGTCAGGAAGACATTTGAGGGACAATAGTCAGGAAGACATTTGAGGGACAATAGTCAGGAAGACATTGAGAGACAATAGTCAGGAAGACAATTGAGGGACAATAGTCAGGAAGACATTTGAGGGACAATAGTCAGGAAGACATTTGAGGGACAATAGTCAGGAAAACATTTGAGGGACAATAGTCAGGAAGACAATTGAGGGACAATAGTCAGGAAGACATTTGAGGGACAATAGTCAGGAAGACATTTGAGAGACAATAGTCAGGAAGACATTTGAGGGACAATAGTCAGGAAGACATTTGAGGGACAATAGTCAGGAAGACATTGAGGGACAATAGTCAGGAAGACATTTGAGGGACAATAGAAGACATTTGAGGGACAATAGTCAGGAAGACATTTGAGGGACAATAGTCAGGAAGACATTTGAGGGACAATATTCAGGAAGACATTTGAGGGACAATAGTCAGGAAGACAATTTGAGGGACAATAGTCAGAAGACATTTGAGGGACAATAGTCAGGAGACATTTGAGGGACAATAGTCAGGAAGAACATTTGAGGGACAAATAGGTTAGGCCAGACATTTGAGGGACAATAGTTAGGCAGACATTTGAGGGACAATAGTCAGGAAGACGATTGAGGGACAATAGTCAGGAAGATGATTGAGGGAAAATAGTCAGGAAGACATTTGAGGGACAATAGTCAGGAAGACATTTCTTCTTCTTCTTCTTCGTTCATCCGGAGTTTTTTTTCGGATGTGATTGCGTTGTTCCTGTTTACAGCAGAGCTGCGTTCTTGTGCCGTTAGGCCGACACATCCGACTTCTGCGGGCATTTGTTGACCGGGTTAACCTTCCCGGGGAGGAAGACATTTGAGGGACAATAGTCAGGAAGACATTTGAGGGACAATAGTCAGGAAGACATTTGAGGGACAATAGTCAGGAAGACATTTGAGGGACAATAATCAGGAAGACGATTGAGGGACAATAGTCAGGAAGACATTTGAGGCATAATAGTCAGGAAGACAATTGAGGGACAATAGTCAGGAAGACATTTGAGGGACAATAGTCAGGAAGACATTTGAGGGACAATAGTCAGGAAGACATTTGAGGGACAATAGTCAGGAAGACATTTGAGGACAATAGTCAGGAAGACATTTGATGGACAATAGTCAGGAAGACATTTGAGGGACAATAGTCAGGAAGACATTTGAGGGACAATAGTCAGGAAGACATTTGAGGGACAATAGTCAGGAAGACATTTGAGGGACAATAGTCAGGAAGACATTTGAGGGACAATAGTCAGGAAGACATTTGAGGGACAATAGTCAGGAAGACAATTGAGGGACAATAGTCAGGAAGACATCTGAGGGACAATAGTCAGGAAGACATTTGAGGGACAATAGTCAGGAAGACGATTGAGGGACAATAGTCAGGAAGACATCTGAGGGACAATAGTCAGGAAGACATTTGAGGGACAATAGTCAAGAAGACGATTGAGGGACAATAGTCAGGAAGACATCTGAGGGACAATAGTCAGGAAGACATTTTAGGGACAATAGTCAGGAAGACATTTGAGGGACACTGTTAAATTAAACCTGAAGATATGAATATGATTAACTGGAGTAATATCATTGGAGACACAAAAGTGAATGGAACAGACTAAGAAGAAACAGAACAAGTAATAATTTCACAAATTCAAGGACAATGTGTTCCCGTAGTGAATGTGAATAATGAATATATTGCACGATTTATTGCCAGGCATATTTCGCTGCATTTCGTCAGTTACTACTGCAGACATCACCAACATAAATTAATTAGATAAATCCTTCAAGCTGAAATATACACATATTCGCACAGTAATTTCAATTGTCTATCACAGTAATTTTAAACTGACTATCATGTCTTTTTGTTTGCACAAAACTGGTTTATGGAAATTAATCATGACTCGTTCTGCCACCTTCAACATGGGACTACTCTTCGCTGGCTGTTGAACGAGGGGACGGAGCATGTATGGGAATGTCCTGAATGCAGTGATGTCGGTTCTTAACTCAACTTAACTCAACTAACATAGGACTATTTTGTGTGTTAAAACAACATGCAAAACATATTGTCCCTATCAATCATGAAACCTGTTTCCAAAATTGCTCTAATGTCATTTAAAATTGGGGGTGGGGGGCTGCATAGTCTTGAGATATTGTGTCCGCCTCGACTGCTGGAGGTCCCGGGTTCATGCCCCGGTGACAACCGGGATTTTTTTCACGTGGACTTCTAGTAATAAAATTTCCCCTGGTCTCTGGGTAGTGAGATCGGACGCCCGTGTGTATTGCTGCGCACGTAAAAAATCCCTTGGCAGTTGGAAATCAAAAAAGAGTAGCCTAACGGTGCTGCCCGGGCAAAAGTTTTGAGTTAAAAATCTACCCAAAGTATTTCGGATCCTCGCCGGTGCTATGGAGTTCGTGCACTGAGCTGAGTTTCTCCAGACTCAGGTTTGAGTTAGGAGGAAAACGGAGCACTTTATGGGTTACACCAGTGTGCCGTGATGTTGATCCATTGACTAAACTAAACTAGACTAAACTATGTCATTTAAATTTCTCAGAATATTTTTACTACATAGAGAACAAAGGTCTGGAGACCTTACACATCAATGTCACATACCTCTCTTCATTGGGCGGGATTGACCTACTTCGTTATCAATATTTATGCCAACTTGTTTCTTTCCAATGTATGTTTTGAACAAGTCTAAGGGCTTTCCCATCAATTTGTAGATCTGCAAGCATCTTTATCATGTTGGCATGTGTATACTCTATTGAAAGCCTTTGTGTAGTCAATGAAGCAAAGTATAGATCTTTGTTTAGTCATCAACAAATGCATAGCTTTTGCTGTACCCTTTTTTTTGTTGCATATCCCTTACAGGATGTTGCAGTCACCACCAGTATTTTTCAGCTGCTGTTGATGTACTAGGCAAGTTTTTACATTCAGTAGTTTGCCATTGCTTTCTGAACGACTGGCTCACATACCCCCGTAAGTTACCAGTGCTGCGCGAACCGCTGCCGATTCTCGCAGCTGCTATTTTACCCACGAGGATATATGGGATTACAAACAATGTCGTTAAAAAACCTTGGCCAGGGAGACCGGCACTGTACCCTTGCCTTCCACAAATCCACATTGCTTCCACTTATTTCTGATTGTTATCATTCTAACCATTTGCATGATAATTCTCAGTCACATCTTTGTGAGGTGGCTCATTGTGCTAATTGTTTGATGGTGATCACAAAGCTCCTGATCTCTTTAAGATAGCAGTAAATATAGATTTACATAAGCCTGGAGGTATGGCTCCAGTATCACATCCTGTGTTCAGCAGCCGGTGACCTGGTCTCTTCCAAATTCTTCTAAGGCATTGATCATTTCTATTGTGATGTTGTCTGGACAAAAAGTCCTGCTGGATAAGCTGTGAAGAAAAAGCTGGACAGAAAAACCACTGCAGGAGATCCTCCTGGAAGGTCACGTTGTCAAAGAACATTTTGAGCCAAAATAGGCCTTATCAGCCATCTTAGAACTCATGGCTCCATACTTTCAACCCCACTGGATAAAATGAATGGTCATCATCATTCATGATGGACAAACAACAACTCCCAGGATAACAGGATTTTGAAGGCAGATGTCCCATGAATTATATTGAATGGATATCCTCTTAGTAGAGAGAGTAAATGAAAGTACTTGGGTATCACCTTCAACAGGTGTTTGTCTTTTAAAGATCACTTAGAGATTTTGGTGGTGAAGGCTGGTAGGGGACTTAATGCATTGAGGGCGATGGCAGCAACCGGGGTAGAGCAGAGGATGCTTTACAGGCTCTTTCAGCAGTTAGTAATTTCTGTCATTGAGTATGGTTTGGGGCTGCTGACAGTATCAAAGAGCCAACTTGAAAGGTTGGAGTGCATACCAAATGCCGCCATGCAGGTGATTCTGGGGTGCACAAAGGATACACCAATTATATGCATGAGGCATATCCTGATGCTACCAACAATGGTGGATAGGCATAGGGTCCTTCAAGCCAAATGGTACCTAAGAGTTGCTGCAGATAAGGATCACCCCCTGCATAAAGCCATGGATATGGTCAAGGGTCGTAGAATAAGACGAGGCAGGTCCTGGATGGCACAGGTGAATATACTTATACATCAGGTGTGTGATCTAGAAACCATCAGTCGTGAAAAAGAGTGGGATGAAGTACTGGCAGACAGGATGGAATGCCACAATGTCATAGTAACACTGGGTCGTGAGTGCAGAGAATGGGCAGCAGACAGCACAGAGTTTGAGGTGCAACATTGATCCAGAGTAACACACACCAAGGTGAATAGTGATCTACACCAATGGGTCAGTGGTTAGAAGCAGACGGAGTGGTTGGGGTTTCATTGCGAAGGTTAATAGATGATTCTTGAAAAAGGAGAGTATGGCATATGAGGCTACGACCTCCAGCATGAGAATGGAGGTGGAGGCAGTAACAGCGGCATTTCTTTGGTTGAAGGAGACCATCGCAACACACATTGCCTTCATCACGAACTCAAGGAGTATGCTTAGTAAGGTGGAGAAAGGAATGTTTCGTGTGGAATGGCTCACCTCGCTTCAGAGGTCACAGATTGTGAGAATTGTGTTCATTTTTTGCCCTGGCCATGCGGGAGTGTGGGGGGAATGAGTGTGGCAGGGAATGCAGCTTTTGGTGGTAGATTACCTATGGACAAGGGAGAGGTGGTCGCGCGCTTGTGGGACCAGGTGGAGAAGGTGGAGGAACAGATTGAGAACCCATATGTGGAAAGGATGAGATTGTGTGGGATCGGCAAGGGTTCTGGAAGAATCTCAAAACTGAGAGGGAAGACCAGGAGAACTTTTAATCAGACAGTGGTGGGAACAATTAGTGGTGTGACTCTTCACTGGCTGTTGTACAAGGGGATGGAGCAATATGGGAACGTCCTGAGTGCAGTGATGTCAGTTCTTAGCTCAACTCAACTCACAAATATGGGGCATGCATTTATACCCAATACACTTCATGGGGTGGAACAGTGTCATTTACTTTACTTGCTCACAGTAGAAGTGTTTAAGGTGTCATTTACTTTATTTGTCCACAGTAGAGTGTTTAAGGTGTCATTTACTTTACTTGTCCACAGTAGAGTGTTTAGAGTGTCATTTACTTTACTTGATCACAGTAGAGTGTTCAGAGTGTCATTTATTTTACTTGATCACAGTAGAGTGTTTAGAGTGTCATTTACTTTACTTGATCACAGTAGAGTGTTTAGAGTGTCATTTACTTTACTTGATCACAGTAGAGTGTTTAGAGTGTCATTTACTTTACTTGTCCACAGTAGAGTGTTTAAGGTGTCATTTACTTTACTTGTCCACAGTAGAGTGTTTAGACTGTCATTTACTTTACTTGTGCACATTAGAGTGTTTAGAGTGTCATTTACTTTACTTGCCCACAGTAGAGTGTTTAGAGTGTCATTTACTTTACTTGCCCACAGTAGAGTGTTTAGAGTGTCATTTACTTTACTTGCCCACAGTAGAGTGTTTAGAATGTCATTTACTTTACTTGATCACAGTAGAGTGTTCAGAGTGTCATTTACTTTACTTGTCCACAGTAGAGTGTTTAGAGTGTCATTTACTTTACTTGCCCACAGTAGAGTGTTTAGAGTGTCATTTACTTTACTTGCCCACAGTAGAGTGTTTAGAGTGTCATATACTTTACTTTCCCACAGTAGCATGTTTAGAGTGTCATTTACTTTACTTGCCCACAGTAGAGTGTATAAAGTGTCATTTACTTGTCCACGGTAGAGTGTTTAGAGTGTCATTTACTTTACTTGCCCACATTAGAGTGTTTAGAGTGTCATTTACTTTACTTGCCCACAGTAGAGTGTTTAGAGTGTCATTTACTTTATTTGCCCACAGTAGAGTGTTTAGAGTGTCATTTACTTTACTTGCCCACAGTAGAGTGTTTAGAGTGTCATTTACTTTACTTGATCACAGTAGAGTATTTAAAGCATGTAAATCTCTTAAATGGGTGTGGAAATGAAGGGGAAACCACCACATTAATTTTCAAACAATAAGTATGTGGGCCTTCATAAAGCCAGATATATGGTAAAGTAATAATGTTTACAAACTCTGTATATCATTCTTCAGATAAAATAACATATTTTTATGACATGGCTAGAGATCACGTTTATACAAAGGGAGAAGGAATACCATACTATACATAAGTAATGCCAACAATCCCCAAAAATGTATACAAATTATAGACTCACGTTGTCCACCCTGGCATCTTGCACCCGTGTACGACTCTGCTTGTGATGTGTCATGATATAGCTCGTTATGTGTCTCATTCTCTTCAAGGCTGTTTTCCAGTAACACATTTGTAGAGCTGGCATCTACATTACGTTTGTGATCATTCTCCAAGACACAAGAATTGTTGCCCATATATGCTGGTGTGCTTATCTCTCTCATGTCTGTATCAACTTGAGATGTATCCATTTTGTAATTCCCGTCACTGCAATCCATAAATTCTTTGATATTTCTTTCTTCCTAGGACATAAGGAAGTAACAGTAAAGTAAAGACCCTTTCCCATCCAATGTGGTCATTACATTTGGTATATGGTGCTAAACACTATAATTTGGGCAGTGTCTTACTTAGGTGGTTAGATAGAGCTTAGCCATACGCTTAATCAAATGCATCTTTATAAATCATAAAGCTCACGTCAAATAACAACCAACACATTGCTGCTGTATAAATTATCACTGATACTGATTAGTCTGATACATCGATGATGATTGATAAAATGATACGGTCTAGGAATACGGATACTCCTGCAGGATAATTTAAATAATTAATTATTAATATCAATGGCAATCAATTATCAATAATCAATGGCTCGGAACGCTGAAGAAGAAGAAGAAGAAGAAGAAGAAGAAGAAGAAGAGGAAGAAGAAGAAGAAGAAGAAGAAGAAGAAGAAGAAGAAGAAGAAGAAGAAGAAGAAGAAGAAGAAGAAGAAGAAGAAGAAGAAGAAGAATTAATTAATTAATATTAAATTAATATAAAATTAAAGCAAAGCAATGCAGAACAAAACCATAATGACAGTTAAAGCTTTTTTCAGGGCTTTTGTTTGAAACATTACTATTTTGCAGCAAAATCATGTATTGTATAAACATCACAGACTGTTATATTAATAATATTATTGGGAAATGTGCACAGAAAACTCGACAAACAAAATACCAAACAACTGGACGCCATGTTGTAACTAGCAACGCTTCCTGGTTGCTATCATGACGGTTCCTGGCAAGGGCAGTAATTCAACCAGGAACATGTCCCGGGAGCTCATTTATCTGGAGGATGGAATAGATGGGGTTATCCTCCAATAACCTCTCCTACATGGGTATAGGCATGGCACATGATGATGATGACCTGTGTATAGATGTGTAAAATATGTGTACGTCTACTAGATTACACTGTATTTGGCATATTTTGTCTCCAAGTGATAAAAACTCCGCCGCGGAGCAAACGCAGCAGAGGATTTCTGATCGTCAGAAGTGTACCCCCTTCCCCGAATGTTTCGGCCCGTTTATCCTCTTAACATTCTCTAGGGCGGGCCCGTCCGGGTCATGACTCCGGGCGTCTTTCCCCTGCCGTGCTAGATGTTCAGTCGATTTCATTGTCCTTGTTGTTGTGCTTGTCCCTTTGCTGTGAACATGTCCACTCTCAAGCCTCCCCTCCCTCAGTGAACAATATAAAATGACAAAGTAGTGCAGCTTTACATAACAGATTTACGACACAAACAGGACGTTGTGGCGATTAGCCTTCATCAGCAAACAAACACATTCACAAACACAACATATAGTTATAGTCAAGGAGATCTCCTGTGACTACATCAAAAGGTGACGACAGGACGAGAAGAACAACAGGGTGAAAAAATGAAAGCAATAAAGAGAAAATGAGAATTGAAAAAAAAGTTCATACTTACCCCACAGTTGCGATCTGTGAGTGTTACCTCCCTCAATGAGGCAAGTCTGTGCAGCCTGTGCTTGCCCCTTAGCATCTGTCGTCGTGGGGAGTCAGCTTCTTCCCCAGCCACGGCCTCTATCGCCTCCATTCGTCTCCGTTGCCTCGTTCCTTGAATAATTCCAACTATGCAACATGCCTAGAGGAGAGGCAATCCTGAGTTACCGTTATGATTTACGGAAGCGACTCGTGGACAGTTACCAGGCAAATGAAAAGTTATGTTGAAGTGGCGAGGATGTTATTTAATAGAGACTATCAGATAAAAACATCGTGGTCGAATACTAATAGACAGAGAAATGAAGATAGCTTGAACGAAGTTAACTCACAAAGAGAACGGGTTACTCGCATTAAAAGACAGTCCACATTCTTTGGGCTGGAGAAGGCTCAGAAAGCTGGAGCATCTCGTCACAACAGGAAAGTTGGAAGAGGAAGGCGGGGGGGGGGGGGGGGGGGGGGCGAGCAAGAGCGAAGATGCTGGACAGTTTGACATCGTGTCATGGGGAAATGTCGGCATCAGAAGTGATTGACTCTACACGAGACAGAGGGATGTAGACAGACATGATCACCAACGCCTCACGGCACGGACTATAAGAAGAAAATACATTATATTCTGCTCCCTCCAGGTGGAAGCCTACTCTTAGCCGCTGCACCAGATGGCATACAAGAAAGGACACATATTATCCTCAATCAATCAATCAATCAATCAATCAATCAATCAATCAATAGAAAAGCTTGAAACCACGTAGACAGTCACCTGTTGAGTCGCATGATGGGCTAGGACTGAGATAACTATAGACTCGTATCATGACGTAGTAATAGATTCAAAAATGACATATGCACAAAGTTAAAGAGATGTCCTACAGCAGACAAACACCAAAAACTGCAGAACATGTACTACAACAGTGTAGGAATACAGCTCACGAAGGTATATTCTATGGCTGGATGTTACGTTTAAAAAAAAAAAAAACATAGATTTTAAAATCCACAGAAGCCTGCAGGATCTGCAGAAGACAGAAAAGTTCACCCAAGAAAGAAATCTGCAGATATTTGCTGATCCCAGGCGAATGACAAGAACAAGAAAGAAATCTGCAGATATTTGCTGATCCCAGGCGAATGACAAGAACAAGAAAGAAATCTGCAGATATTTGCTGATCCCAGGCGAATGACAAGAACAAGAAAGAAATCTGCAGATATTTGCTGATCCCAGGCGAATGACAAGAACAAGAAAGAAATCTGCAGATATTTGCTGATCCCAGGCGAATGACAAGAACAAGAAAGAAATCTGCAGATATTTGCTGATCCCAGGCGAATGACAAGAACAAGAAAGAAATCTGCAGATATTTGCTGATCCCAGGCGAATGACAAGAACAAGAAAGAAATCTGCAGATATTTGCTGATCCCAGGCGAATGACAAGAACAAGAAAGAAATCTGCAGATATTTGCTGATCCCAGGCGAATGACAAGAACAAGAAAGAAATCTGCAGATATTTGCTGATCCCAGGCGAATGACAAGAACAAGAAAGAAATCTAAATCGTTTATTTCTTTCGGTATTTGTATGTTGTGTACTGATTTTTAAGTGTATTTTTCAAATGCTGTCAAGTTAACTACGCTGAATTTATTCCTACAAGTAAAAGTATCGGTCCTTGTTTTACCAGCCTGGGCAGAACATTCCAAAGAAATATTAAATAGACCGCAGCCTGACACATGTTCCGAACCTGGATGGAGAAATTACTATGCCCCCACTAGATGCCTTGTATGTCAGGTCTTAGTCAGATATGACTGAGCTACCGTATAACAGTAGACGGTACTACCTGGTTTCTGTTAGCGCTGAATGTTGGGCGGCGCTTACCAAACCCGACACCCCACATTGTGCCAACGGCTTCGGGCGGAAGAGCGCAATTGGGAGGGTACAAGCCTTACCCTGGTGCGAGTAAATGCAAGCTAAAGACAAAATGTCATGGCAGGGCAGACCAGGCCCTAAGCCTTGGTTGGCGACTGGTCTAGGATCGAAGCTCCGACAGGCGGACAGTTAGAGCATTGCTTTGCTGATCCGGCAGCTTCTGCAGCTTGTCTTGTTCCAGATGTAGGGTGTTACCTTTCCTCTGGAGTAAACTAGGCAGGCCGAGAGAGGGATCATGCTGCATGGGCAACACATGATCTCTATATTTTAGCCCAGGCTTTGTGAAATCAACATCCGGATTGGTAAGGCAGCAACAATGAACAATGACTAGATGCCTCCTGCGAGTCATTCACCATTGAAGAGATTAAAGCAGCCATCAAAAAATTGAAGAACAACAAAGCTGTTGGTGAACATGAAATCTCAGGAGAAATGCTCAAAGCAGCAGATGAGAACACCTTACAACGTTTGTTACAGCTGATCAATGAAATCTGGCAAAGCGAATCCCCACCACAACAGTGGAAAGATGGTGTAATTTTCAAACTGCCTAAAAAGGGCGATATGTCTGATTGCAATAATTGGCGTGGTATCACTCTATTGTCAGTACCAGGAAAACGTTTTTGTAGCATGTTACTTGAGAGATTGAAAAAGGCGATAGATGAAAGGCTCAGAGAAGAACAAGCAGGCTTCAGACCAAAACGGTCATGCATAGACCACATTTTCACCCTCAGAATAATCATTGAAGACTCCGTAGAATTCCAGTCGAAATTAATCACCAACTTTGTCGACTTTCAAAAAGCCTTCGACAGTATCCACCGTCCTTCACTTTGGAATCTACTTAACATCTATGGTTTTCCTACCAAATATACCAACGTCATAAAATCTTTCTACAAAGAAACACGTTGCTGCGTAAGAACAGAAACAGGCAACTCTGACTGGTTCTCAGTCGAAACAGGAGTGAAACAGGGTTGTGTCTTATCACCGATGCTTTTTGGAATAGCTATCGATTGGGTCATGCGCAAATGCACAAGCAACACAAATATGGGTATCCATTGGGTTGACAAAATTCTAGAAGACCTGGACTTTGCCGACGACATAGTGCTTTTGAGTTCAACACACCCGGATGCCCAAGAGAAAATAAACCACCTCCAAAATGTTTCAGGGCAAATTGGTCTCCAAATTAACACCACAAAAACAAAGACTATTGATCTTACCAACAGTTCAGATGACACCAAATTGAACAGCTACGTTCTTGAAAAAGTCAACAGCTTCACATACCTAGGAAGCAAAATGACATCTACAGGGGACTCAACACCAGAAATATCATCTAGAATCGCACTGGCATCTAGTGCCTTCAATAAACTGTCAAACATCTGGAAGTCAAAGACACTCAGCAAACACACAAAACTTAAAATCTTCAACTCTTGTGTGATTCCAGTGTTAACGTATGGATGTGAAAGTTGGAAATCAACGGTAGCTTTAGATAAAAAATTAGACAATTTTGAGAACAAATGTCTTAGAAGACTTCTAAACATCCACTGGACAGACTTCAGAACCAATTCGCAAATAAGACAAGAGACTAAGCAAGATACAGTATCCAATTTCATAAGAAGACGCCGTTGGAACTACATCGGCCATGTACTCAGAATGGACAAGACAAGACTCCCCTACCAAGCCCTCATATGGTCACCGGTAGGGAAAAGAAAACGGGGAAGACCAAGAGAGACCCTGCGTAGAACCATCATTAGAGAAGGCTCTTTCAACGGCCAAGTAAATATCCAAGATTTACAACAGGTAGCAACGAACCGCCAGGCATGGAGAGACAGGACTTCTGCCCTATGCGCCGCCTTAGGCTCAAGAGGAAAGACTAACTTTACCAGCCTGGGGGAGTATGGGTATATGGTGCCATACCCATATTTGCATAGATCAGTCGACATTCAAGTGCTGTTTTTAGTTTTAGTCGATGGATCAACATCACGGCACACGGTTTAACCCATAAGTGCTCCCTTTTTCTCCTAACTGAAACCTGAGTCTGGAGAAACTCAGCTCAAAGCACGAACGAACTCTGTTGCATTGGCGAGGATCCTGAAATACTTTGGGTCCCGTGCAGCGCCGTTAGGCTACTCTTTTTCGATTTCAAACTGCCAAGGGATTTTTTACGTGCGCAACAATACACACGGGGGTCCGATCTCACTACCCAGAGACCAGGGGAAATTTTATTATTGGAAGTCCAGGTGGATTTTTTAAAATGAATCCTGGTCCTCGCCGGGGCCTGAACCCGGGACCTCCAGCTCTCGAGGCGGACACCATACCTCGAGACCACTCAGCCCTCCTATTCAAGGGATGGCATGGCCACTGCCAAGCCTTTACTTTTCCGCTACCTATTTTAGGTTGCATCTACTTGGCAGCTCAATTTTAAAATTCACCAAGATGCCAGTTGCAACCCATGACCATCGGGGCGGTAGACAAGATGCTAGTGACTGCGCCACGGCGGGTCCTAATATTCATGTGTGTGATCAGATGTGGGGGGAACACGACTGGGTGATGTCCCCTGACGGCCTGCCGGAAGTCGGCCAATGGAGGATGTCCAGGCTGGGGGATATATTTACTGCAACATCTCAACCTGTTCTGTAAGCCAGGCATGATTCACAGACCCCTGCATCTTCTAGTTAGTGCATACTTTGTTTGGCTCATCTATACAGGCATTGTTTATATAGAACTATAGTGTCGTTGAAGGAAAATAATAACAATAACATGATTATTCATTGATTCATTCTTCGTTTCCCACTCATTACATTTTTTATTATTACTAACTATATTAGTAAATAATCAATCAGTGATGATGGTTAGTAACAGTTCAAAACAATGTTTTCCCGTAGTGAATTTGAATAACGAAGACACAAACAATAGATTGCACGATTTATTGCCTGGAATATTTTGCTGCATCTCGTCAGGTACTTACTGCGTGTATGTATGTACCTGACGACATGCAATGAAATATCCCAGGCAATAAATCGTGCAATCTATTGTTTGTGTCTTCGTTATTCAAATAGTAACAGTTGTAATTTTCAATTTATTTGTAAATAATGAGACTAGCTAGTTGATAATGTAGACTGTAGTCTCTGCAAAAAACAGAAAGTAGTTCATCAATATCTCATATCTAGTCTGTATGCCAATTCTACAACTTAAAGTGGAGAAATCTGTTAACTATGTAGTTAAATCAGTATGAATATGATAAAGGTATGTATATAATAAAAGCTAGTTTTTATACAATAAATAAGTGAATAACGCCTGGACATACCTTGTATTAAATGCAGTATTATCAGATCTGTCATGAACCATTTTAACCATGTTCGACGACGTTCACATTCCTTGTAGCAATGGAAATGTATAGATTATAGAAGATTTAGACACAATGCATAGAGGATACACAATGCATAGAGGATACACAATGCATAGAAGATACAGACACAGTGTGTACAAATACTACTTCTCTTTCAAATGGAATTAAATGTTTTTGTTTCATACACAGAACTAGAAAATATTGTGACAACAAGTTGGAGGGTAAAAGTGATGGAAAGACTTGGGAGTTTCCATGGCGAAGTGGTCAAGCCGTTTGGCTTGGGCTCCGAAGGTTGTGGGTTTGATTCCGGGCCGCATCCTTCGGTTCATGAGTGAATTTTTTCTGAGACTCCCAAGGGTTGTCGCTGGAGCTATGGAGTTCATGCTTTGTGTGATGCTTTCCATGCTGTGGAAAGAGACAACCATATGGGATAAACCCGGTGCAATGAAGTCCACCCTGTCGACTTTTAAGTGACTTTTTTTTTTAAAGGAAAGACTTGGAGAAACACTGTGGCCTGAGGAAACATCTATGTCAGAGATCATTGGCAAATACATGAATGAATCACCAAAACACGAGAAGTAGATTGTGGGCTTTACTGAAACACGATTACAAGAAACATTTGTCCAAAGCCTTCGTCAGCACAGAACAAACAAACACAAACCGACACAAACCTGCATGAAACACACTACATGACAATGTTAAGGGTACTTATCTGAATCTGTATCCTTGCTTGGAGCGACTGACTGCACGTTAGATGGCTATCAGTGGATTGTGTGAACTGGATGTATGTTCAACGGGTCAAAGGTCAATACTGTTAGAAGCCCAGGTATTGGCTAAGCCACCCGGCAGGAGAACAAGTGGGGTGGGGGTGGAGAGGTGCCCTTGTGAGCGGAAGGTAAAAATTGGGATTGGCGAAGATGTCACGGACGCAGTTCATAATTTCTCGTTCCGCGATCAAAACACAGCTGCAGGCGACCTGGATGCAGACCGCCATTGCGTTGGTTCTCACAGAATGGCATAAGTGCCGGTCCCTCAGAAAACAATTACAAACCACCGAACGCAAACCTGCCAAGAAATCCCTAACAGCAAAAATAATGCTGGGGTTGATGTGATGCCCTGCAAAGGACATGCAACTACCTTTTTAGTGGACTATACTACTAGGTGATGCGAGGGGGTGGGGTTTGGAAGTTAAATGAAACTGTGTTGGACATTGAGGCCGTGAGGGGAGAGTGAACCCAACTAGAAGATGAGACAGTTTTCCAATGTCTTACGATCCCGTTCGTGGGATGCGCATGATTTGATCACCGTGACCTGTATTTCAGCCACGCCACAGTGGTCAGGACTGTTGAAGTGCATATCATTTGGCAAATACATGAAACACAAGACTGTACAAACATGACGAACAATGCTGTACAAACATGACAAATAATGCTGTACAAACATGACGAACAATGATATATGATATACATGAAACACAAGACTGTACAAACATGACGAACAATGATGTATGACATGAACTATAATAAATTACCATACAGGAATAAAATGTGTGTTATAGAATGTAATCTTGTAAAGTTATATTTGACACAATGTCTTTTCAGATCACTTGCAATTTTCACCGCATGAGTCTATCCTGAGTTTCTAAATGGTTGTGACTGATAATTTCCTGTTCCCGTCTTCTGCAATGATGAAAGTCAGAGTGACCAACATGAATGGTGTTGATTCGATCGTTGAAGTTGGTAAAGACTGGACATGTGATAAGGTCAGTTCACGCATCACATTACTTCTGTACTTCCAGCCAGTTGTGTTTGATCACACTTTCTACACAGACTAATCTCAAGACAGGTATTGATTGTTGAAGTTGGTAAAGACTGGACATGTGATAAGGTCAGTTCACGCATCACATTACTTCTGTACTTCCAGCCAGTTGTAGTGTTTTATATAGCTTTCTATACATAGTCATCTCAAGACAGGTATTGATTGTTGAAGTTGGTAAAGACTGGACATGTGATAAGGTCAGTTCACGCATCACATTACTTCTGTACTTCCAGCCAGTTGTAGTGTTTTATATAGCTTTCTATACATAGTCATCTCAAGACAGGTATTGATTGTTGAAGTTGGTAAAGACTGGACATGTGATAAGGTCAGTTCACGCATCACATTACTTCTGTACTTCCAGCCAGTTGTGTTTGATCACACTTTTTACACAGACTAATCTCAAGCCAGATAATGATTGTTGAAGTTGGTAAAGAACACATTTTATTTACAAAGGCTGTTATCATGAAGTATTCTGTCCCAGGCAGTGGTTACTTTAAGTCAGTCTCTCACAATGTTTTATTTGAGGCCTATTGAGTTATCATAACTCATTAACTATCATAAACCACTCACAGTGTCAGACTTCATGTATGTGGATAGAGTGTCAGACTTCATGTATGTGGATAGAGTGTCAGACTTCATGTATGTGGATAGAGTGTCAGACTTCATGCATGTGGATAGAGTGTCAGACTTCATGTATGTGGATAGAGTGTCAGACTTCATGTATGTGGATAAGTTCATTCTGCCGTGTTATGTTTTTGATATATAAGTTAATGAGTGATAGTGCTATTCTAGAGAAGGTCTGAAAGTAACAATTGGCTGAATGTAACATCTGGCTGGCACAGATATAGCTCACACAAGAATATCGCTGTGTAAGCGAGCAGTCTACATATTATGTGTAGCTTGGAACAATGTATCTGAATATTGTGTTGGTTTCTGGGTTTTGTTCCATCATTAACATGCAACCAACAGACATCCACTTTAAGTCTGCAGTGTGTAGCTTCACGTTTTGCTGTCATTTGTGCCCTATCCCATTATAAATTTTCTTTTTGTACTGTCCTTTGTGTCCTGTCCCATTATAAATCTTTTTGTACTGTCCTTTGTGTCCAATCACATTAAATATCTTAATTTGCACCGTCCATTGTATGCTGTCCCATTGTGTCTGTAATTTATTCTGTTCATGGTCGCTTCAATTCTCTTCAGCTGCTTGCTTCACATTTGCTTCATAATGACTTTTATAATCTTCCTATTGCTTTTTGGTTTTGTTATCCTTTTATGTAACAGAACAAATCATGTTTCAAACCTTGAGCTTGTTGTTACTGAACATTCATATCATTTGAACTTATTGTTGCACTTATCCATCAGGTAAAACTTGCTTTAGAACATCTGCTAGATTTGCCACCATCCTTGACTGGCTTGTCATCGGACGCATTGAAGAATTCACTGATGTTCCGATTAGTTCTTGTGCGTACAGGAAAACCGCTATCAGATGACAGCACCCTGGCCCAGCAAGGTGTCAGAGAAAATGGTAACCGCATCTCCAGTTGTTGAAGTGTGGTCTATTGTACAGAGAACTTGTGCTGTCACTTGTGTGCTTTCTGTGGCCCGTGGTTTGTCTCAGTGGATGAGGGGTAGTGAACATGAATGTGCCTCATTATCAGTGTCCAGATGTCTAATTATTACAAGATCCCAGTGCCTCGTCAATGTCCAGATGCCTTATTACAAGATCCCAGTGTCTCATTATCAGTGTCCAGATGCCTTATTACAAGATCCCAGTGTCTCATTATCAGTGTCCAGATGCCTTATTACAAGATCCCAGTGTCTCATTATCAGTGTCCAGATGCCTTATTACAAGATCCCAGTGTCTCATTATCAGTGTCCAGATGCCTTATTACAAGATCCCAGTGTCTCATTATCAGTGTCCAGATATCTAATTATTACAAGATCCCAGTGTCTCATTATCAGTGTCCAGATATCTAATTATTACAAGATCCCAGTGTCTCATTATCAGTGTCCAGATGTCTAATTATTACAAGATCCCAGTGCCTCGTCAATGTCCAGATGCCTTATTACAAGATCCCAGTGTCTCATCAGTGTCCAGATGCCTTATTACAAGATCCCAGTGTCTCATTATCAGTGTCCAGATGCCTTATTACAAGATCCCAGTGTCTCATTATCAGTGTCCAGATATCTAATTATTACAAGATCCCAGTGTCTCATTATCAGTGTCCAGATGTCTAATTATTACAAGATCCCAGTGTCTCATTATCAGTGTCCAGATATCTAATTATTACAAGATCCCAGTGTCTCATTATCAGTGTCCAGATATCTAATTATTACAAGATCCCAGTGTCTCATTATCAGTGTCCGGATATGTAATTATTACAAGATCCCAGTGTCTCATTATCAGTGTCCGGATATGTAATTATTACAAGATCCCAATGTCTCATTATCAGTGTCCGGATATGTAATTATTACAAGATCCAAGTTATCAGTTATCAGTTGGGGTATCTTCATTGCACACCGGACATGTCCATAGGTGCTCAGATCCTCCCCCCAGCATATGCATCAGCGTCCGGTGGCTAATAGTGCCAGTTCTGTGTTGGTTGACGAGGCGCTTTGTTTTCCCGATGTACCTCTCGCGTCTGGCTGTGCCGATTCTTACTCCCAGGTCTTTCATCCTGGACAGCGATGTAGAATCACTGACGTCAAAGTCCTCTGTTCTCGCCATATCTTTAAGGACGTTAATAACATCGGCACTAATCCATGGGCTGGCTATCTACAGGGGGTGCAGTGCCAGCCAGTCTGTCAGCTCGTTCATTTCCCTCGACTCCCGCATGTCCCGGGACGAAGATGAAGGTGACTTTACGGACAACAGACTTCCTGCAGCGATTCAGTCCACTGTCTACGTACAGATCCAGCTTCGACCTTCTGAATCATGCTCATTGAATCACTTAGTACACACACGTTGGTATAATGCTGTGATTCCAGCCATATGAAGGCCTGTGTAACTGCCATCACCTCCATCGTCATGCTGCTCGTGGTCATAGAGTGGGCACCACTGGATTCTTGAACGGTTCAGCCCGCTGAATGAGCTGTAAATGCCCACGCACTTCTCTGCTGCTTTACAACAGATCCATCTGTATAGATGATCACTTCGAGCGCGTTAACCTCTGCATTGACAGCGGCAAGATCCAAGTGTCTCATTATCAATGTCCAGATGCCTTATTACAAGATCCAAGTGTCTCATTATCAATGTCCAGATGCCTTATTACAAGATCCCAGTATCTCATTATCAAGGCCTAAATGCCTTATTACAAGATCCAAGTGTCTCATTATCAATGTCCAGATGCCTTATTACAAGATCCCAGTATCTCATTATCAAGGCCTAAATGTCTTATTACAAGATCCCAGTGTCACATTCTCAAGGTCTAAATGCCTCATGACAAAGTCCATGTGTCTCTTTACCAAGGTCCACAGACGTAAGGACCCTCTCCTGCCACACACCAGCAATGGTACCCTTGATGTGATGGAACACTATCAGTGTTTGACAGTTTTGTCTCATCTATTGTGAAATTCACTGAGAAAACAGAGTTCAAATTGTATGTTCTATTCTGTGACTGGGTGCAGAAGATCTGTTTACAGCTGTACCAGGTTCCATGGCAAGATAAAGTCATTGATTGATTGATGTTTCAGGACTTCCAATGTTAGTATATGACACGATCACTCATGTCCCCCAGAAGATCTGTTTACAGCTGTACCAGATTCCATGGCAAGATAAAGCCATTGATTGATTGATGTTTCAGGACTTCCAATGTTAGTATATGACACGATCCCTCATGTCCCCCAGAAGATCTGTTTACAGCTGTACCAGATTCCATGGCAAGACTAAAGTCATGATTGATTGATGTTTCAGGACTTCCAATGTTAGTATATGACACGATCCCTCATGTCCCCCAGAAGATCTGTTTACAGCTGTACCAGATTCCATGGCAAGATAAAGTCATTGATTGATTGATGTTTCAGGACTTCCAATGTTAGTATATGACACTATCCCTCATGTCCCCCAGAAGATCTATTTACAGCTGTACCAGATTCCATGGCAAGATAAAGTCATTGATTGATTGATGTTTCAGGACTTCCAATGTTAGTATATGACACGATCCCTCATGTCCCCAATGTTAGTATATGACACAATCCCTCATGTCCCCAATGTTAGTATATGACACAATCCCTCATGTCCCCAATGTTAGTATATGACACAATCCCTCATGTCCCCAATGTTAGTATATGACACAATCCCTCATGTCCCCAATGTTAGTATATGACACGATCCCTCATGTCCCCCAGAAGATCTGTTTACAGCTGTACCAGATTCCATGGCAAGATAAAGTCATCACCATTCCTGATGTTTCAGGACTTCCAATGTTAGTATATGACACGATCCCTCATGTCCCCCAGAAGATCTGTTTACAGCTGTACCAGATTCCATGGCAAGATAAAGTCATTGATTGATTGATGTTTCAGGACTTCCAATGTTAGTATATGACACGATCACTCATGTCCCCCAGAAGATCTGTTTACAGCTGTACCAGATTCCATGGCAAGATAAAGCCATTGATTGATTGATGTTTCAGGACTTCCAATGTTAGTATATGACACGATCCCTCATGTCCCCCAGAAGATCTGTTTACAGCTGTACCAGATTCCATGGCAAGATAAAGTCATTGATTGATTGATGTTTCAGGACTTCCAATGTTAGTATATGACACGATCCCTCATGTCCCCCAGAAGATCTGTTTACAGTTGTACCAGATTCCATGGCAAGATAAAGTCATTGATTGATTGATGTTTCAGGACTTCCAATGTTAGTATATGACACGATCCCTCATGTCCCCCAGAAGATCTGTTTACAGCTGTACCAGATTCCATGGCAAGATAAAGTCATTGATTGATTGATGTTTCAGGACTTCCAATGTTAGTATGACACGATCCCTCATGTCCCCCAGAAGATCTGTTTACAGCTGTACCAGATTCCATGGCATGATAAAGTGATTGATTGATTGATGTTTCAGGACTTCCAATGTTAGTATATGACACGATCCCTCATGTCCCCCAGAAGATCTGTTTACAGCTGTACCAGATTCCATGGCAAGATAAAGTGATTGATTGATTGATGTTTCAGGACTTCCAATGTTAGTATATGACACGATCCCTCATGTCCCCCAGAAGATCTGTTTACAGCTGTACCAGATTCCATGGCATGATAAAGTCATTGATTGATTGATGTTTCAGGACTTCCAATGTTAGTATATGACACGATCTCTCATGTCCCCCAGAAGATCTGTTTACAGCTGTACCAGATTCCATGGCAAGATAAAGTCATTGATTGATTGATGTTTCAGGACTTCCAATGTTAGTATATGACACGATCCCTCATGTCCCCCAGAAGTGGTCTTAGGTTAGGCATGTATATCACAGCCGCCAGGTCAAGGGGTTAGATTGAAGTCATAAGAGGAATGTCTTGTGTGTGCGTGTTTGTTTTCTTGTTAACACATACACCGCAAACATTGAAGACACAATGTATAGAAGATACAGACACAATGTATAGAAGATACAGACACAATGTATAGAAGATACAGACACAATGTATAGAAGATACAGACACAATGTATAGATGATACAGACACAGTGTTTATAAAGAATACTTCTCTTTCAAATAAATGTTTTTCCCAACACAGGTCATGTTTATTTCATACACAGATGAATTGCTGTTGGTGAAGAAACGCATGCAAGTGCCAGTGATGGAGACAGACCGACAGCGGGATGAAAACAAAGTGCCGGATGCTGCAAGCATCCGCAGAGCCACGGCCCACCTGTCCAAGAGACACCATGACTCAATAGAAGAGGAAGCTACCTCGAACACAGATGTAAGACTGACCTTGACTCAGACATCCTGTTACGTTGAATTTTTTTTTTTTTGCATATCCTTTACAGGACATTGCTGTCAACACCAGCATCTTTCAGCTGTATGTTGATTTCTTGGCAAGATTACGCTCAGTAGTTTGCCATTGCTTTCTGAGCGGCCGGCTCACATACCCCGTAAGTTACCGATGCGATTCGAACCACTGCTGATTCTCACCGTCATCACGTTACCCACGAGAGTATACGAGATTACGGAGAAAAGTCGCTAACCTCTAAGCCACGAAGCCGGCACGTTGAAGTTTAGGAAAGCAAATATGTTCTAGTGTATTGTAATGGAAGAGTTAGTGAGTTTTCATATGTAACTATGATAATCACACATCATCCTGCTCTGTCAGCCTTGAGCTTCTACAATAATCTCATGTTTTCCTGCTTTATTTACACTTTAGTTTTCACATCATCCCGCCTCATTCATCTCTGAGTTTCTGTGATAAATCTCATATCATCTTCCATTGCCAGTTCCTGAGTTTCTATAATAATCTCTCATCATCCTGTTTTGCATGTCCCTGAGTTTCTATGATAATCTCATGTCCTCCTGCTTTATCTGTCCCCGAGTTTATATGATAATCTGATATCCTCCTGCGTTGTCCCTGAGTTTCTATGATAATCTGACATCCTCCTGCATTGTCCCTGAGTTTCTATGATAATCTGACATCCTCCTGCATTGTCCCTGAGTTTCCATGATAGTCTCATGATCTGTCCCTGAGTTTCTATGATAATTTTGTGTCCTCTTGTTTTGTCTTGTAGCAAGGCACTTGATGATGATACTTTAATTCCTTCCAAGATACGTATTTCTGTTAACTCATTCTGGTCCAGATGGTTACTACTTTAAAGCAACAAAGGCCTGGGTCCTTAGTCCTGTTCATTACTTGGTTACTCTGTATATCATATATTTCTCTTCAGACAAGGTAATATAATACCACAATGTAATATACAAGTAAATGGGAGTATTCTTAAACAAATGAATCGATACAGTTATCTCAGAACAGTCATAACATCTGATGGGAGATGCCTTGAAGAGATTAGAACAAAGAATCACCATGGCGAAAATAGCCTTTTGCAAGATGGAAAACATACTGACCAATAATAAGATGTCATTTGCATCGAGAAAAAGAATTTTGAGGTGCCACATAAAATATGTACTTTTGTATGAATGTGAAGCGTGGACAATGAGCAGACAAGCTGAAAAACATCTGATAGCTGTGGAAATGTAGTTTCTGAGGAAAATGCAAAGAATACTATGGACAGCCAGAAAAACCAATGACCAAGTACTACAAGAAACAAATGAAAACCGTAAACTAATTAGAGAAATTAGACATAGTCAAAAATGTTTGGCCATGTTATGAGAAGAAATAAATTGGATAACTTGGTGTCATCTGGCAAAATCGAGGGGAAGAGAACAAGGGGAAGGCAGAGAAGTAAATAGCTGGATGACCAGGTGGTATGGTCGAGACAAGAACACTGAGCTGATTCGCGACTTTAGTGATTGAGTGAGATGGCGAAACATGACCACCCATGCTTATCGGCATGGCACTTGATGTATGAATATATGACACTGCAACTGATTAATGTACAGTCGTTTGCTTGCTACGCAACAAGTCGCATACACTGATATTTACGGGTAATGTCAGTAGTAGGCCTCTACACAACAAGTCGCATACACTGATAGTGTACAGGTAATGTCAGTAGTAGGCCTCTACACAACAAGTCGCATACACTGATAGTGTACAGGTAATGTCAGTAGTAGGCCTCTACACAACAAGTCGAATACACTGATAGTGTACAGGTAATGTCAGTAGTAGGCCTCTACACAACAAGTCGCATACACTGATAGTGTACAGGTAATGTCAGTAGTAGGCCTCTACACAAGTCGCATACACTGATAGTGTACAGGTAATGTCAGTAGTAGGCCTCTACACAAGTCGCATACACTGATAGTGTACAGGTAATGTCAGTAGTAGGCCTCTACACAAGTCGCATACACTGATAGTGTACAGGTAATGTCAGTAGTAGGCCTCTACACAACAAGTCGCATACACTGATAGTGTACAGGTAATGTCAGTAGTAGGCCTCTTTTAGTCCTGTAGGACTATAGAGTTGTGCCGCTGGGGAGGTGCCTGGCAGCACCGCTGGTGACTGTATAGTCCAATGCAAGAGTGACAATCTCTGTCACAATTTCCGCATCTGTAAGACGAGACAGGTCCCGCAAGTGACTGCATTATACTCTTGTGCCTCTTATCAGTTTATTGGATCAGATTGCACTCAAAGAGCACCAGTCCTTTTCGTACATCTCTTCTCCAGGAACATCTGTCTGCTGTAACTCATTCCCATGAGTCTGGATCTATGCCAAGGGTTTTCATATCTTATTTCCACACATCCCTATATCACATTTGGGATCTTCCGGTTGGCCTCTTCTCTGTGGCTTGTTCTCCATAGAGGAAATCTTTGGGAATACGTTCATCATCCATTTGAAATATGTGGCCCAGCCACCAGAGGCGTCTCTGCTTGAGGAGAGAGTGCACTGAAGTGGTTGATAAATGTACGATGCTTGCTACACAATTCATGCACACTGATGGTGTATGGGTGCTGTCATAAGTGGTTGATAAATGTACGATGCTTGCTACACAAATCACGTACACTGATGGTGTATGGGTGATGTTTGAGATATGTCAGAATAAAGGGACTGAACAGTGTTATAAAGTAACTTAACATTGCATGGGATTGACTACACATAGCATCAGTCAAGAATGCTGCATATGTTTAGGTTAAGTCAGAAAGAAGTATTACAGGTAAGAGAAATCAGGAATGCAGCAGGACAGGACAGTGCACAATGAAAACAAACAGTTATGTGGAGATCCTGCGAGAGAAAGATAGCATACTCAGACACACCTGAACCCATGCACACCTTTCCTGTACACAGAGGTTGTGCAATCGTCCCTCAGCAATCCTTATTTATATGTTTGTGCATTTATACTTTTGTACATTTATAGTTTTGTGCATTTATGCTGTGTGTTTGTATTTACCATTATGTGTTTTTCTATAGCTGTGTGTGTGTGATGTTTGTCAAGAAGATTACTAGGATCGAAATATTCAGATTTGTTGTCTTTAACTTATTTATTATGTATTTGCTGAATGTTATTTTATTATTATTTATTCTTCTCATTCATTTTCTCACAATGATTTCTGCCCAACCGGTCTCAGTTTCTTGTAACGTGTGTACACTGTGTCTCAGTTTCTTGTAACGTGTGTACACTGTGTCTCAGTTTCTTGTAACGTGTGTACACTGTGTCTCAGTTTCTTGTAACGTGTGTACACTGTGTCTCAGTTTCTTGTAACGTGTGTACACTGTGTCTCAGTTTCTTGTAACGTGTGTACACTGTGTCTCAGTTTCTTGTAACGTGTGTACACTGTGTCTCAGTTGTTCATCTTTCTCGCAGGATCTACACATATCTGTTTGTTTGATTGTACATGATGTAAGCAGCAGTTAGTTATTGGTGTCACGTCACTGAACAATATGTGCTGATTGACTAGATATAGGATCTGTGACAACTGTATTATGTTTGAAATGTCCAGTTCCTGACACTACAGTTTCAGAGCGAGCTTCGAAGGATCCTCATCTCCCTCATCGAGGCATCTCAGCGCATTTTATGTTTGAACCCTGAGGCTGCAAAGATCCTTCAGCAAGCAGAAGGTATGGTGATTTCTCTTGTCTTTACACACAAATATTGGTTATGTAGAGTGCATTACACACACATATTGATTATGTAGAGTGCATTACACAGACACATATTGATTATGTAGAGTGCATTACACACACACATTGATTATGTAGAGTGCATTACACACACATATTGATTATGTAGAGTGCATTACACACACATATTGATTATGTAGAGTGCATTACACAGACACATATTGATTATGTAGAGTGCATTACACACACACATTGATTATGTAGAGTGCATTACACACACATATTATGTAGAGTGCATTACACACATATTGATTATGTAGAGTGTATTACACACACATATTGATTATGTAGAGTGCATTACACAGACACATATTGATTATGTAGAGTGCATTACACACACACATTGATTATGTAGAGTGCATTACACACACATATTATGTAGAGTGCATTACACACACATATTGATTATGTAGAGTGCATTACACACACATATTGATTATGTAGAGTGCATTACACACACATATTGATTATGTAGAGTGCATTACACACACATTGATTATGTAGAGTGCATTACACACATATTGATTATGTAGAGTGCATTACACACACACATTGATTATGTAGAGTGCATTACACACATATTGATTATGTAGAGTGCATTACACATACATATTGATTATTAGAGTGCATTACACACGCATATTGATTATGTAGAGTGCATTATACACGCATATTGATTATGTAGAGTGCATTACACATGCATATTGATTATGTAGAGTGCATTACAAACACATTGATTATGTAGAGTGCATTACACACACATATTGATTATGTAGAGTGCATTACACACACACATTGATTATGTAGAGTGCATTACACACACATATTGATTATGTAGAGTGCATTACACATACATATTGATTATTAGAGTGCATTACACACGCATATTGATTATGTAGAGTGCATTATACACGCATATTGATTATGTAGAGTGCATTACACACACATATTATGCAGAGTGCAGTACTGAACTGACAAACACTGGTCAGTGTCTGCAGTCAGTCAGTGTCTGCTAGTTGAGCCATGGGTGGTCAGTGTCTGCTCGTTCAGCTGCAGAAGCTCTGACTGGAGAACTTGTGGAAGATAAAGAATCTAATGGATAAACTACCAATGAAACACGCTGAGTACAGTCCTGCTGATACATGTGACACAGCATCAACAACTTCCACTTCTCCCTGCACCTAACTGTGGATGTGAACCACAGGTCATTGCCCACATGGGAACCGACAACAGAATAGAATAAGAAAGAATAGATTAGAACAGAATAGAATAAGACAGAATAGATTAGGACAGGTTGTGAGAATGACTTCTGGATACCCTGTCTATGTGTGCGTGAGCCATGAACATGTCTGCAGTAAATGGTGTGATTGATGGTTGTCATATTTGCCCAGATTTGCTGAATGAAGCTCAAGCCAAGAAGGTGGATCTTTCAGAGGCTAGTGTCAAACAGTTAACAGACATGGGCTTTCCAGAGAACAGAGCCAGGAAGTCTCTCCTGCTGAACCAGTATGTTTCCTGTAGATGTTGTTGTCTGATGTATCTTTGTTGCTGAACCAGTATGTTTCCTGTAGATGTTGTTGTCTGATGTATAAAGCTCTCCTGCTGAACCAGTATGTTTCCTGTAGATGTTGTTGTCTGATGTATCTTTGTTGCTGAACCAGTATGTTTCCTGTAGATGTTGTTGTCTGATGTATCTTTGTAGTCTCCTGCTGAACCAGTATGTTTCCTGTAGATGTTGTTGTCTGATGTATCTTTGTAGTCTCCTGCTGAACCAGTATGTTTCCTGTCGATGTTGTTGTCTGATGTATCTTTGTAGTCTCCTGCTGAACCAGTATGTCTCCTGTAGATGTTGTTGTCTGATGTATCTTTGTAGTCTCCTGCTGAACCAGTATGTTTCCTGTCGATGTTGTTGTCTGATGTATCTTTGTAGTCTCCTGCTGAACCAGTATGTTTCCTGTAGATGTTGTTGTCTGATGTATCTTTGTAGTCTCCTGCTGAACCAGTATGTTTCCTGTCGATGTTGTTGTCTGATGTATCTTTGTAGTCTCCTGCTGAACCAGTATGTTTCCTGTAGATGTTGTTGTCTGATGTATCTTTGTAGTCTCCTGCTGAACCAGTATGTTTCCTGTAGATGTTGTTGTCTGATGTATCTTTGTAGTCTCCTGCTGAACCAGTATGTTTCCTATAGATGTTGTCTGATGTATCTTTGTAGTCTCCTGCTGAACCAGTATGTTTCCTGTAGATGTTGTTGTCTGATGTATCTTTGTAGTCTCCTGCTGAACCAGTATGTTTCCTGTAGATGTTGTTGTCTGATGTATCTTTGTAGTCTCCTGCTGAACCAGTATGTTTCCTATAGATGTTGTCTGATGTATCTTTGTAGTCTCCTGCTGAACCAGTATGTTTCCTGTAGATGTTGTTGTCTGATGTATCTTTGTTGCTGAACCAGTATGTTTCCTGTAGATGTTGTTGTCTGATGTATCTTTGTAGTCTCCTGCTGAACCAGTATGTTTCCTGTAGATGTTGTTGTCTGATGTATCTTTGTAGTCTCCTGCTGAACCAGTATGTTTCCTGTAGATGTTGTTGTCTGATGTATCTTTGTAGTCTCCTGCTGAACCAGTATGTTTCCTGTAGATGTTGTTGTCTGATGTATCTTTGTAGTCTCCTGCTGAACCAGTATGTTTCCTGTAGATGTTGTTGTCTGATGTATCTTTGTTGCTGAACCAGTATGTTTCCTGTAGATGTTGTTGTCTGATGTATAAAGCTCTCCTGCTGAACCAGTATGTTTCCTGTAGATGTTGTTGTCTGATGTATCTTTGTAGTCTCCTGCTGAACCAGTATGTTTCCTGTCGATGTTGTTGTCTGATGTATCTTTGTAGTCTCCTGCTGAACCAGTATGTCTCCTGTAGATGTTGTTGTCTGATGTATCTTTGTAGTCCCCCTGACACGCAACATATATTTGTAACATGGCGTCATCTAACAGAGACAACTGACTATAGTATTCACCTTCTGTATCTGCCAGCTCATTGTGTACATCCATGTATATTGCCTTACATTCTTCCATAGACTAGAACGTCATCCTCCAGCAAAGTCTATGATCTGTTTCCACATTTGTCAATCTCAAGCTAGGACGTCCATCATTGGGGCACCATCCTCCAGCAGTCTATGATCTGTTTCCACATTTGTCAATCTCAAGCTAGGACGTCCATCATTGGGGCACCATCCTCCAGCAAAGTCTATGATCTGTTTCCACATTTGTCAATCTCAAGCTAGGACGTCCATCATTGGAGCACCATTCTCCAGCAATCTGTGATCTGTTTCCACATTTGTCAATCTCAAGCTAGGATGTCATTGGAGCACCATCCTCCAGCAGTCTATGATCTGTTTCCACATTTGTCAATCTCAAGCTAGGACATCCATCATTGGAGCACCATCCTCCAGCAGTCTGATCTGTTTCCACATTTGTCAGTCTCAAGCTAGGACGTCCATCATTATAGCACCATCCTCCAGCAGTCTATGATCTGTTTCCACATTTGTCAATCTCAAGCTAGGACATCCATCATTGGAGCACCATGCTCCAGCAGTCTATGATCTGTTTCCACATTTGTCAATCTCAAGCTAGTTTTTCAATTTCTGTCAGCGATTTTCCTGTTCAAGTGTGAAACTTCTTCTTCTTCTTCTGCGTTCATCCGGATTTTTTTTTCCGGATGTGACTGCGTTGTGCCTGTTTACAGCAGAGCTGCGTTCTTGCGCCATTAGGCCGACACATCCGACTTCTGCGGGCATTTGTTGACCGGGTTAACCTTCCCGGGGAAGTGTGAAACAATATCTCACTGTTCCTGTTTCCTGCGATGGTTCCATTTAGTATAACATTTGATAATCCAGTTTATCCTACCACATGACCTTGATAAGAAATCACATCTACGTATGTGTGACCTTTGGCTGCCAGCACTAAGCAACTTGGCCAGATTTCTGCACCATCAGCCATTTGGAATAAATCACTCTATTTATGTTACATTTTGTGATTTAACACTTCAAAATTGTTTTGTTTCTTGGGGTGTTTTCTCAGATTATTTGTGTCATCATCCTCACCTTATCTATTACAAGTCACACCAAGTCACACAAGTCACACAAGTCACAACTGCATCAGATTGGTTTGCATCCTCTAATGATTTTGTTACAGTTTTCATGTGCAGACTCCTTCAGTTGAGTTCTCTGTTGTCCCACTATCTTCTGTTTGTTAAAACAATGTTACAGTGTTCATGTGCAGACTCCTTCATTTGCGTTCTCTGTTGTCCCACTATCTTCTGTTTGTTAAAACAATGTTACAGTGTTCATGTGCAGACTCCTTCATTTGAGTTCTCTGTTGTCCCACTATCTTCTGTTTGTTAAAACACTATCTTCTGTTTGTTAAAACACTATCTTCTGTTTATTAAAACACTATCTTCTGTTTGTTAAAACACTATCTTCTGTTTGTTAAAACACTATCTTCTGTTTGTTAAAACAAATCATATTCTGGTCAATCCTGCATGGTGAGCATCATGCTCTTTCCCTGTTTGCCTTTCAGTGCCAGGTTAGGAAGAGGTTTCTAGTCAAAACCTGTGTGTGTGCACAGTGCAGCATCGATGTTTGTTGATACTTCTGATACACGTATAAAATTAAATGAAATCAGTTAGGTGTGTGTCACTCCTGCAAGAAAGAGAAAGATAACATACACAGACGCTATGTACATACCTTACAACAAACTCAACCCCAGTAAACAGAAATTACAGTGGGGAGATAAATATAAAATAAGAATAACAGTAATACTAACATAACATTGTGCTAATAAGTAATAAATAATTAAATGACAACCAGAGGAATCTGGTGTTTCCATGCTAGTGATCTTCTTCAGGGACCGCACAAATAGATCTAAAGAAAAAAACCAAATTAACAAATGAAAATGCACAGAGTTATCAATATAGAAAATGCACAGAGGTGTAAACACAGAAAAGTGTTTTTTTTTTTTTTTTAAGGGATGCTAACAGGCAACAGCACAACTATGTGCACCTCTTTTGCAACCTGCCCTGCAGAAACTGAGTCATGTGGGATCAAACCCAGTACTTTGAAGCTCTCACACCTTCTCTTCTTCCTTCTCTTCCCTTCTCTCCCACCCCCCCCCCCCCCCTTTTTTTTTAAGGCTGCAGATTCGCTGTCATCTCTTGAATCGTTTAATCGCCTCACCTCTCTGCAGCACTCACTATGTCAACCTGGTCCATTAGTCCTCTTCATTTTACATTTGGCACACATCCTGTGGCTTTATTTTTAAAAAAACTAAGGTATGTTTAGATGCTGGGGAGAAATGAGCATAAGCACATGTATTTACCCTGCGGGAACCTCATGCTGACTGAGTAGAAACCACAAGTCACGTAAATAATACCGTATTTTACGGACTATAAGACGCTACGGACTATAAGACACACCTTAATTTTTAAGCAATTTTGTTTTAAAATAACATTTTTACCATTTTTATATTAATTTCGAGTATAAGATGCACCTGAATTTTGGAGGCAATTTTTTGAAGAAAAAAGTGCGTCTTATACTCCGTAAAATACAGTATATCTCAAGTACCCTGTGGCTTTAGCTGAATAAGGTGTGGTTAACTTGGTGCGATTATAGACAGTGACAAAAATGGGCTTTAGCTTGATTGAATAATGGGTATACAGAAATAATGGTGATATCAAAGTAACAGATCATGCCTGGCTTGAATAATAGGAATGCAGAAGTAATGATATCAAAGTAACAAATCATGCCTAGCTTGAATAATAGGAATGCAGAAGTAATGATATCAAAGTAACAAATCATGCCTAGCTTGAATAATAGGAATGCAGAAGTAATGATATCAAAGTAACAAATCATGCCTAGCTTGAATAATAGGAATGCAGAAGTAATGATATCAAAGTAACAAATCATGCCTGGCTTGAATAATAGGAATGCAGAAGTAATGATATCAAAGTAACAAATCATGCCTAGCTTGAATAATAGGAATGCAGAAGTAATGATATCAAAGTAACAAATCATGCCTGGCTTGAATAATAGGAATGCAGAAGTAATGGTGATGTCAAAGTAACAAATGCCAATTTTGAATAATAGGAATGCAGAAGTAATGGTGATATCAAAGAACAGATCATGCCTATTGTGAATAATAGGAATGCAGAAGTAATGGTGATATCAAAGTAACAGATCATGCCTAGTTTGAATAATAGGAATATGGAAGTAATGGTGATATCAAAGTAGCAGATTATGCCTTGCTTGAATAATAGGAATGCAGAAGTAATGGTGATATCAAAGTAACAGATCATGCCTAGTTTGAATAATAGGAATGCAGAAGTAATGGTGATATCACAATTAAAGTAAATGGTGTTAATCTGGGGGAGGTGTAGAAATCCAAATATCGAGGCACATGGATAACATCAGATACAAGATGCCTCACAGAGATCAAGAAGAACACAGGACAAGCAAACAGCACATTTAATCACATGAAGAACACAGGACAAGCAAACACCACTATTTAATCAAATGATGAACACAGGACAAGCAAACAGCACTATTTAATCACATGAAGAACACAGGACAAGCAAACAGCACATTTAATCACATGAAGAACACAGGACAAGCAAACAGCACATTTAATCAAATGATGAACACAGGACAAGCAAACAGCACTATTTAATCACATGAAGAACACAGGACAAGCAAACAGCACATTTAATCACATGAAGAACACAGGACAAGCAAACAGCACATTTAATCACATGAAGAACACAGGACAAGCAAACAGCACATTTAATCACATGAAGAACACAGGACAAGCAAACACCACTATTTAATCAAATGATGAACACAGGACAAGCAAACAGCACTATTTAATCACATGAAGAACACAGGACAAGCAAACAGCACATTTAATCACATGAAGAACACAGGACAAGCAAACAGCACATTTAATCAAATGATGAACACAGGACAAGCAAACAGCACTATTTAATCACATGAAGAACACAGGACAAGCAAACAGCACATTTAATCACATGAAGAACACAGGACAAGCAAACAGCACATTTAATCACATGAAGAACACAGGACAAGCAAACAGCACATTTAATCACATGAAGAACACAGGACAAGCAAACAGCACATTTAATCAAATGAAGAACATCTAATGCAATAAATCCTTATCATTAGAAATGAGAATTTGTTCATGTTAGTTAGAACCAATTAGTAAACAAGCAAACAGCACTATTTAATCACATGAAGAACATCTAATGCAATAAATCCTTATCATTAGAAATGAGAATTTGTTCATGTTAGTTAGAACCAATTAGTAAACAAGCAAACAGCACTATTTAATCACATGAAGAACATCTAATGCAATAAATCCTTATCATTAGAAATGAGAATTTGTTCATGTTAGTTAGAACCAATTAGTAAACAAGCAAACAGCACTATTTAATCACATGAAGAACATCTAATGCAATAAATCCTTATCATTAGAAATGAGAATTTGTTCATGTTAGTTAGAACCAATTAGTAAACAAGCAAAAGAATCCCTAGAAACTTCATCGATGGGGTTTTACAGAATAATGCTGAACATTCCTTGGACATGCACAATGCGTAATCTACACGTTTTGAAAGATGCTAAGTCACAAAGACAACTTATTACAAACAATAGAAAAAAGTAATAATAATTGTATGACCAAATTTGAGGAGACAAACACTAGAACATATTGTGACAATTGGAAAGATTTATGGAAAGAAATATAGGAAGATAGTGAGAGAAAATTCTTGACAGCCTTGTGTCATGATACGGAAAGGTATCAGCGCTCAAAATGATACGCGCTTGTGGTGATTGCACGATGTGGATAAGCATGGTCGTCCGTGACAGTTGGCAAGGCCCTTGATGATGAACTTTATTTTCTTTTAAATTATTTCTGCCAGAGATAACGGATCTGAATATCCTCAAAACGTAACTAACATTTAGTTTATTTTGCTGTGACTAACTTGGTCAGGTTTTCCTGTACACACTTGTTTGGTTACATTTGTAATGTTCTTTACATCAGCCGCCAGGATACATCAGAGACGTTTTATTATTTACGAGTCCTTTTTATTGTTACAGGTTGTTTACTAAACTTGCCTTGTTAAAGAGCTAAGTCAGAGAAGAATGTTTCTTCAATTGCAGACACTCTGTGGTCACGGCGATGGAGTGGCTGCTGACTAATGAGTCTGACCCTGACATTGACACACCTCTGCCAGGTGAAGGTCACGACGCCAGCCAGGGCGCTGCTGAAGCTTCACCAGAGGATGCTCCCACAGCGGATCCAGATGAGGAGACAGCCACTGAAGGTGCTGGGGGTGCAACCGGGGGAACCGAGGCACCTCGCTTCAAGAACATCTTAGAAACCATCCGTGCCTTTCAGCATAGAGAGTTCAGACCGAATCCTCGTGTGAGTTGTCAAGGCATCTGTTCAATGAAACTTCAGTTGTTTACTTCTCTTTTCATGTCACTTATTGATAGGTCTTTTGTTTACAATTTGTCTGCAGCAGTATTATTTATATGTAACATTATAATTTTAGTGTAACATTATAATTTGTTTATGACATTATAATTTGTGACATAATTTGTGTGTAGCATTATAATTTGTTTTATTTGGTTGTTTCGGGATTTGAGATTTAAATATTGAGCACAACCCACTACTGGCAATGCTGATCGTATTATGATATGAACCTATGGCCCATCCACGCCAATGTGGGAGGACTAGACTCGAGTTCCGCTCTCATTTGAGCTCGTCAGTAGTGCATATCCTTGATCCGGTCAAGGATATGCACTACTGATGAGCTCAAATGAGAGCGAAACTTGAGTCTAGTCCTTCCACATTGACGTGGATGAGCCTTAGGTTCATATTATAATTTGTGTGTAACATTATAATTTGTGTGTAACACTATAATTTGTTTGTAACATTATAATTTGTGTGTAACATTATAATATGTGTGTAACAGTATAATATGTGTGTAACACTATAATTTGTGTGTAACAGTATAATATGTGTGTAACAGTATAATTTGTGTGTAACAGTATAATTTGTGTGTAACAGTATTATTTCTGTGCAACATTTCAGGCCCTTCAAAATCTGATAGAAATGGGTTTTATAGAGAAGGAGGCAGTGCATGCACTACGGATGTCCAGAAATAATCAGGATGCTGCTGTAAGTGTGATTAATGTCGTAGTTCCCTTACTCACATTGTGAGGAATATTTACATTATTTGTAGAATTATTTCCATGCCTTTTATTATTATTATATCTGTGTGATGTCTCTAGTGAATTGCACTGACACCTTGCCCTAGAGACCCTGAAACGAACTGCATAAGCACACTAATACTCTTGAGTACAAAAAGCTCAACAACTTGATAGCATATTACTCCATTGTACTTCAGTGTCTACTGTGGTAGATAGAGCAGTCATGGGCATGTCTCAGATGTTGTGACATTTCTTCTGTTAGCTAACAACCATCAGTATAAGATGACTAGCCACAGCGACCTCATGGGGAATTAGAATTCCAGCAGATTTGTTCTATCAGAAGCTGCCCACAGCAACGGAACAGTCCTTGCAGCAGATTTGTTCTAGAAGCTGCCAACAGCAACGGAACAGTCCTTGCAGCAGATTTGTTCTAGAAGCTGCCAACAGCAACGGAACAGTCCTTGCAGCAGATTTGTTCTAGAAGCTGCCAACAGCAACGGAACAGTCCTTGCAGCAGATTTGTTCTAGAAGCTGCCAACAGCAACGGAACAGTCCTTGCAGCAGATTTGTTCTAGAAGCTGCCAACAGCAATGGAACAGTCCTTGCAGCAGATTTGTTCTAGAAGCTGCCAACAGCAACGGAACAGTCCTTGCAGCAGATTTGTTCTAGAAGCTGCCAACAGCAACGGAACAGTCCTTGCAGCAGATTTGTTCTAGAAGCTGCCAACAGCAATGGAACAGTCCTTGCTGCAGATTTGTTCTAGAAGCTGCCAACAGCAACAGAACAGTCTTTGCAGCAGATTTGTTCTAGAAGCTGCCAACAGCAACGGAACAGTCCTTGCAGCAGATTTGTTCTAGAAGCTGCCAACAGCAACGGAACAGTCCTTGTGACAGATTTGTTCTAGAAGCTGCCAACAGCAATGGAACAGTCCTTGCTGCAGATTTGTTCTAGAAGCTGCCAACAGCAACAGAACAGTCTTTGCAGCAGATTTGTTCTAGAAGCTGCCAACAGCAACGGAACAGTCCTTGCAGCAGATTTGTTCTAGAAGCTGCCAACAGAAACAGAACAGTCCTTGCAGCAGATTTGTTCTAGAAGCTGCCAACAGCAACGGAACAGTCCTTGCAGCATGAGACACTTAGAAACACAAGAGAAGACTGGCTCCACAGATGGACTAAGGTACCAGGGGACCAAGCTCTTGTCAATGAAATGCCCCAACCAAAAGTTCATGACATCATCACTGCCCTTGACATTTTAAAAAAAAAGTCTTATTTTCTCTTTTCAAATGAGGCATGCTAGGCTCAGCTGCCATCTATATCATGCCATCTTATACTGGCCGACACTCAGCACTCCAAGGAAAAGGCCAGGCAGACACTTAATCAGACGGCTACTGATACCTTAAGTATTGGGACTCTTTGCTGGCTGTTGAAGATGACGGAGCACGTATGGGAATGTTCCAAGTGCTGTGATATTGTTTCTTGACTATTCAACACAACTCAGTCATATCATGCAGCTCTGTGTGGCCATTCTTCTGTGATGTTGGTTCTTGATTATTCAACACAACTCAGTCATATCACGCAGCTCTGTGTGGCAATTCTTCTGACCTTTATGAAGCAACTGACCACTTGTCAAATTATAATCATCATGTGCCATGCCGATAATCATTGGCGGCCGTTTCGCGATCTCACATGATCACCAGTCGTGGATTTGAGACATTATAATTTGTGTGTAACATTATAATTTTTGTGTAGCATTATAATTTCTGTCTTGTCCTGACCATCCCATGTGGCCAAGCCATCCAGGTATTTACTTCTCTGCCTTCCCCTTGTTCTCTTCCCCTCGATCTTGCCAGTTGTCGTCACCCAATTCTCCCATTTATTTCTTATAACGTGGCTAAAAAATTGTGACTGTCTATTTCTAATTTCTCTAATCAGTTTACGACTTTCATTTGTTTCTTGTAGGACTTGGTTATTGGTTGTTTTTTTTTTGGTCTGTCCATGGTATTCTTTGCATTTTTCTCAGAAACCACATTTCCACAGCCATCAGATGTTTTCAGCCTGTTTGCTCATTGTCCACGCTTCATATTCATACAAAAGCACAGGTTCTATGTAGCACTTCGACACTCTTTTTCTCATTGCAATTTACATCTTTTTATTGGTCAGTATGCCTTCCATCTTGCAAAAAGCAACCTTTGCCATAGTGATTCTACTTCTAATCTCTTCAAGGCACCTCCCATGAGATGCCATGACTGTTCAGAGATAATTGTACCGATACACTTGTTTAAGAATATTCCCATTTACTTGTATATTACATTGTGGTATTTCCTTCTTCCTAGTGATGACCATAATCTGTGTCTTCTTACAATTTAATTCTAACCCTAGTTGTTCACTGTGTGCAACAACCGCATCTAATAAATATTGCAGATCCTGTTCATTGTCTGCAATCAATACTGTATCATCCGCATATCTAATGTTATTGATGTTTCGTTCCCCCAGTGGTGATTCCACTCATATCTTCTAAATTTCTGAGGGAAAAAAGATCTGGAGATATTACACATCCCTGTCGCAAATAGGCTGATATTGACCTACTTCACTATCAATCTTTATGGCAGCTTGTTGTTTCCAATATATGTTTTTTACAAGTCTTAGATCTTTCCCATCAATTTGTAGATCTGCAAGCATCTTTATCATGTTGACACGTCTCACTTTATCAAAAAG
The DNA here is from genome assembly GCA_014155875.1 of Cepaea nemoralis. Taxonomy (NCBI): domain Eukaryota; kingdom Metazoa; phylum Mollusca; class Gastropoda; order Stylommatophora; family Helicidae; genus Cepaea; species Cepaea nemoralis. The sequence continues at coordinate 517,765 of JACEFZ010014350.1, forward strand.
CCTTTGTGTAGTCAATAAAGCAAAGATGTAAGTTTTTGTTTACTTCCCCGGGAAGGTAACCCGGCCAACAAATACCCACAGAGGTCGGATGTGTCGGCCAAAAGGTACAGATATCGCAGCACTGCTGTAAACAGGCACAACGCAATTACATCTAAACAAAACATTCCAGATGAAATTTACTTCTATAGAACATTCAATTAATGTTCTCAGCATATACACAGCATTTACTGTACCTTTGCCTTCTACAAACCCACATTGTTCTTCTCCTATTGTGGGTTGTATTTTCTGCCTAACTCTTGGCATGATCATTCTTAGCAAAATTTTCATGATGTGGCTCATTATACTAATTGTTCGATGTTGATCACATTCCAGGGCTCCTGATTTCATCAGGATTACAATAAATACAGAATTACATAATTCATGAGGTATATCTCCAATATCATTTATTGTGTTCAGTAGGCCGGTCTCCATGGCGACTGATTTGGCAGCAGACCGTGTTGTGCTGGGTTTTAACAAGTTGCTATGGGAGCCAGTTGTTCAAAAAGCAATGAATGTAAAACTTGCCAAGACATCAACTAACAGCAATAAAATGCTAGTGTTGACAGCGATGTCCTGTAAAAAGGATACGAAAAAAAATAAAAGTCAGGTGACTAGGCCTGCTCCATATTCTTCTAAGGTATTGATAATTTCTGTTGTGATGTTATCTGGGCCCGGGGTCTTGCCAGTTTTCATATGGTCAAGAGCATTCTGAACTTCCATCTGCAAAATTTATGATCCTTTATTATTATTCCGAATATCATACTGTTCTTCTCTTGTATCATCATAAAGGTTTTTCACATAATCTGACCATGCATGTAAAATCTTATCTTTTTCTATTATGATTTTTCCATCTTTTGTTTTCATGCAGCCTGTTGATGTAGGTGTTCTTTTATTAGTGAGCTCCTGAATTCTTTTGTGCATTAATTTGGTATTTTTACTATTGTGCTGTTTTTCAATATCTAGGAAATTTTCCTCAAGCCATGCTTCTTTTGTCTCTTTAATAATGTTCTGACTTTTCTGAGAACCTTTTCATATGTGTTAGGATTATTTTGTGTGTGTCTTCTTTGTTTCTATTAGTCGTAAAATTCATTCAAGTCATCCATTTCTTACAACCTACTTTCTTTTATTTTGGGATACTTGTTTCTGCAGCCAAATTGATTGAATTCTTCAATATTTCCCATTGATCAGCCACATCTTGAAATTAGGTCTCTAGATCAGACAATATATGAAATCTGTTCTTTATTTCTATGTTAAAATTGTCTTGTATTTCCTTGTCATTTTTCAATGTATACAGATCATATTTAGTGTTTCCTGGTGTATACTTGACTTTCTTTAACTTTACCTTCAATGTGCCTGTAATCAATTTGTGATCACTGTAACAGTCTGCATTTGGAACTCCTTTAGCTACTGTTAACGTATTTCAAAACCTTCTGCAAATGCGGATGTAATCAATCTGGTTTCTAATCCTGCTGTAAGGACTTCTCCATATCCATAATCTTCTTGGATGTTGCTTAAGCCAGGTGTTTCCGACAATACGTTCATGCTCTTTTATCCATTCTACAAGTTTGTATCCTCACTTGTTTCGCTTTCCCAAACCATGTTTACCTACTGTGCATTCATCGCCTTGATTTCCTATTTTAGAATTAAAGTCACCCATTATGATGTTTATTTGATGGCTCCAATGAAAGACACTGACCACCAGCAACTGTCCACTGTAGCACTGACTGTGATGATTGGTATCATCCCCAGTGTGACTGGCTGTTGAGTGACCGCAAGAGACTGACCACCAGCAACTGTCCACTGTAGCACTGACTGTGATGATTGGTATCGTCCCCAGTGTGACTGGCTGTTGAGTGACCGCAAGAGACTGACCACCAGCAACTGTCCACTGTAGCACTGACTGTGATGATTGGTATCGTCCCCCAGTGTGACTGGCTGTTGAGTGACCGCAAGAGACTGACCACCAGCAACTGTCCACTGTAGCACTGACTGTGATGATTGGTATCGTCCCCAGTGTGACTGGCTGTTGAGTGACCGCAAGAGACTGACCACCAGCAACTGTCCACTGTAGCACTGACTGTGATGATTGGTATCGTCCCCAGTGTGACTGGCTGTTGAGTGACCGCAAGAGACTGACCACCAGCAACTGTCCAGTGTAGCACTGACTGTGATGATTGGTATCGTCCCCAGTGTGACTGGCTGTTGAGTGACCGCAAGAGACTGACCACCAGCAACTGTCCACTGTAGCACTGACTGTGATGATTGGTATCGTCCCCAGTGTGACTGGCTGTTGAGTGACCGCAAGAGACTGACCACCAGCAACTGTCCACTGTAGCACTGACTGTGATGATTGGTATCGTCCCCAGTGTGACTGGCTGTTGAGTGACCGCAAGAGACTGACCACCAGCAACTGTCCACTGTAGCACTGACTGTGATGATTGGTATCGTCCCCAGTGTGACTGGCTGTTGACCACCAGCAACTGTCCAGTGTAGCACTGACTGTGATGATTGGTATCGTCCCCAGTGTGACTGGCTGTTGAGTGACCACAAGAGACTGACCACCAGCAACTGTCCAGTGTAGCACTGACTGTGATGATTGGTATCGTCCCCAGTGTGACTGGCTGTTGACTGACCGCAAGAGACTGACCACCAGCAACTGTCCAGTGTAGCACTGACTGTGATGATTGGTATCGTCCCCAGTGTGACTGGCTGTTGAGTGACCACAAGAGACTGACCACCAGCAACTGTCCAGTGTAGCACTGACTGATGATTGGTATCGTCCCCAGTGTGACTGGCTGTTGAGTGACCGCAAGAGACTGACCACCAGCAACTGTCCACTGTAGCACTGACTGTGATGATTGGTATCGTCCCCAGTGTGACTGGCTGTTGAGTGACCGCAAGAGACTGACCACCAGCAACTGTCCACTGTAGCACTGACTGTGATGATTGGTATTGTCCCCAGTGTGACTGGCTGTTGAGTGACCACAAGAGACTGACCACCAGCAACTGTCCAGTGTAGCACTGACTGTGATGATTGGTATCGTCCCCAGTGTGACTGGCTGTTGACTGACCGCAAGAGACTGACCACCAGCAACTGTCCAGTGTAGCACTGACTGTGATGATTGGTATCGTCCCCAGTGTGACTGGCTGTTGACTGACCGCAAGAGACTGACCACCAGCAACTGTCCAGTGTAGCACTGACTGATGATTGGTATCGTCCCCAGTGTGACTGGCTGTTGAGTGACCGCAAGAGACTGACCACCAGCAACTGTCCAGTGTAGCACTGACTGTGATGATTGGTATCGTCCCCAGTGTGACTGGCTGTTGAGTGACCGCAAGAGACTGACCACCAGCAACTGTCCACTGTAGCACTGACTGTGATGATTGGTATCGTCCCCAGTGTGACTGGCTGTTGAGTGACCGCAAGAGACTGACCACCAGCAACTGTCCACTGTAGCACTGACTGTGATGATTGGTATTGTCCCCAGTGTGACTGGCTGTTGAGTGACCACAAGAGACTGACCACCAGCAACTGTCCACTGTAGCACTGACTGTGATGATTGGTATCGTCCCCAGTGTGACTGGCTGTTGAGTGACCACAAGAGACTGACCACCAGCAACTGTCCACTGTAGCACTGACTGTGATGATTGGTATCGTCCCCAGTGTGACTGGCTGTTGAGTGACCGCAAGAGGACTGACCACCAGCAACTGTCCAGTGTAGCACTGACTGTGATGATTGGTATCGTCCCCAGTGTGACTGGCTGTTGAGTGACCGCAAGAGACTGACCACCAGCAACTGTCCACTGTAGCACTGACTGTGATGATTGGTATCGTCCCCAGTGTGACTGGCTGTTGAGTGACCGCAAGAGATGACCACCAGCAACTGTCCAGTGTAGCACTGACTGTGATGATTGGTATCGTCCCCAGTGTGACTGGCTGTTGAGTGACCGCAAGAGACTGACCACCCAGCAACTGTCCAGTGTAGCACTGACTGTGATGATTGGTATCGTCCCCAGTGTGACTGGCTGTTGAGTGACCGCAAGAGACTGACCACCAGCAACTGTCCACTGTAGCACTGACTGTGATGATTGGTATCGTCCCCAGTGTGACTGGCTGTTGAGTGACCGCAAGAGACTGACCACCAGCAACTGTCCACTGTAGCACTGACTGTGATGATTGGTATCGTCCCCAGTGTGACTGGCTGTTGAGTGACCGCAAGAGACTGACCACCAGCAACTGTCCAGTGTAGCACTGACTGTGATGATTGGTATCGTCCCCAGTGTGACTGGCTGTTGACCACCAGCAACTGTCCACTGTAGCACTGACTGTGATGATTGGTATCGTCCCCAGTGTGACTGGCTGTTGAGTGACCGCAAAGAGACACCAGAGACTATTGACCAGGGTCTGGACCAAAACAGCCCCGTATATAAGGCCATCCTGGCACACCCAAACGTTCAGCTTGGCTTAAACAACCCACGTTGTCTGCTAGGTGAGTCTTTTCTGTCACCACAGCTACTCATGTGCAACACCTTGTTATGTGCCAGGTGAGAGTCAGTGTTGTGTGCCAGGTGAGTGAGTCAGTGTTGTGTGCCAGGTGAGTGAGTCAGTTTTGTGTGCCAGGTGAGTGAGTCAGTGTTGTGTCTCAGGTGAGTGATAGAGTCAGTGTTGTGTGCTAGGGGAGTGAATCAGTGTTGTGTGCCAGGTGAGTGAGTCAGTGTTGTGTGTCAGGTGAGTGATAGAGTCAGTGTTGTGTGCTAGGGGAGTGAATCAGTGTTGTGTGCCAGGTGAGTGAGTCAGTGTTGTGTGCCAGGTGCATGAGTCAGTGTTGTGTGCCAGGTGAGTTAGTCAGTGTTGTGTGCCAGGTGAGTTAGTGTTGTGGGCCAGGTGAGTCAGTGTTGTGTGCCAAGTGAGTTAGTGTTGTGTGCCAGGTGAGTTGTCTGTTGACTGAGTTGTTGCCTTGTCTGTACAATCACTTGTTGTCTGTACAATCACTTGTTGTCTGTACAATCACTTGTTGTCTGTACAATCACTTGTTGTCTGTACAATCACTTGTTGTCTGTACAATCAGTTTTCTGTTGACAAAGTTGTTGCCTTGTCTGTACAATCACTTGTTGTCTGTACAATCACCTGTTGTCTGTACAATCACCTGTTGTCTGTTGACTGAGTTGTTGCACTGTCTGTACAATCACTTGCTGTCTGTTGACTGAGTTGTTGCCCTGTCTGTACAATCACTTGTTGTCTGTTGACTGAGTTGTTGCCCTGTCTGTACAATCACTTGTTGTCTGTTGACTGAGTTGTTGCACTGTCTGTACAGTCACCTATTGACTGAGTTGTTGCCCTGTCTGTACAGTCACTTGTTGTCTGTACAATCACTTGTTGTCTGTACAATCAGTTTTCTGTTGACAAAGTTGTTGCCTTGTCTGTACAATCACTTGTTGTCTGTACAATCACCTGTTGTCTGTACAGTCACCTGTTGTCTGTACAATCACTTGTTGTCTACAATAAGTTTTCTGTTGACAAAGTTTTTGCCTTGTCTGTACAATCACCTGTTGTCTGTACAATCACTTGTTGTCTGTACAATCAGTTTTCTGTTGACAAAGTTGTTGCCTTGTCTGTACAATCACCTGTTGTCTGTACAATCACTTGTTGTCTGTACAATCAGTTTTCTGTTGACAAAGTTGTTGCCTTGTCTGTACAATCACTTGTTGTCTGTACAATCACCTGTTGTCTGTACAATCACTTGTTGTCTGAACAATCAGTTTTCTGTTGACAAAGTTGTTACCTTGTCTGTACAATCACTTGTTGTCTGTACAATCACCTGTTGTCTGTACAATCATTTGTTGTCTGTACAATCACCTGTTGTCTGTACAATCACCTGTTGTCTGTTTTAACCCCTTTACCGTGTGTCACGAGTTAACTCGTCATAAACATTGTTGGCTTAACCGTGCATCACGAGTTAACTCGTCATCAGATGTAAAAGTCTTCTGTGTGCCGTGCGTCCCGAGTAAACTCGTGTTAGTACAAAAATAGCATAGGAAATGCATGGGGCGGATAATCCAACAGCCAGTTCAACAGCGGAAGATAAAAGTAGGTCATCACGTGATGCCAAAAGTGAAAGTGGACAGTAAACAAGAAAAAAAAGGTACGAAAGAACAAAAAAAAATGTAAAGTGTGTTGCAACAGACCCGGTCCTGATGGGAGAAAATTTCGTAAAGAGACACGATACTACTGTCCGGAGTGTGACACAGCACTATGTGCAGCTCCATGTTTTGGTGTTTACCACACCAAGTATAATTACTAAAAACAATTGACATCTAATATACGTATCAGTTTAGTTCGTTATTGAACAGTACCATTTAGTACAGAACATTTCTTATTTTCCTCACAATTTCTAAAAGACAACTCATTTTCACTTAAAAAAACATTTTATTTTGCCAGGACAACATAACATATCAAATTATGAAAGAAAAAAATACACAGTTTGCATAACAAAAAAAAATTTTTTTTCCACGGTAAAGGGGTTAATCTGTACAATCACCTGTTGTCTGTACAATCACCTATTGTCTGTTTTAATCTGCACAATCACCTATTGTCTGTTTTAATCTGTACAATCACCTATTGTCTGTTTTAATCTGCACAATCACCTATTGTCTGTTTTAATCTGTACAATCACCTATTGTCTGTTTTAATCTGTACAATCACCTATTGTCTATTTTAATCTGTACAATCACCTATTGTCTGTTTTAATCTGTACAATCGCCTGTTGTCTGTTTTAATCTGTACAATCACCTGTTATCTGTACAATCACCTGTTGTCTGTACAATCATCTGTTGTCTGTTTTAATCTGCACAATCACCTGTTGTCTGTACAATCACCTGTTGTCTGTACAATCATCTGTTGTCTGTACAATCATCTGTTGTCTGTACAATCATCTGTTGTCTGTACAATCATCTGTTGTCTGTTTTAATCTGCACAATCACCTGTTGTCTGTTTTAATCTGCACAATCACATGTTGTCTGTTTTAATCTGTACAATGACCTATTGTCTGTTTTAATCTGTACAATCACCTGTTGTCTCTACAATCACCTATTGTCTGTTTTAATCTGTACAATCACCTGTTGTCTGTACAATCACCTATTGTCTGTTTTAATCTGTACAATCACCTAGTGTCTGTTTTAATCTGCACAATCACATGTTGTCTGTACAATCTCCTGTTGTCTGTTTTAATCTGTACAATCACCTATTGTCTGTTGTCTGTACAATCACCTGTTGTCTGTACAATCACCTGCTGTCTGTACAATCACCTGCTGTCTGTACAATCACCTGCTGTCTGTACAATCACCTGCTGTCTGTACAATCACCTGTTGTCTGTACAATCATTTGTGCTTACTGAGTTGTTGCCCCCTCTGGACAATAACCTGTTGTCAGTGTACATTCATATGTGTTGTTTACTGAGTTGTTGGCCTGTCCGTGCAATCACTTGCAATCTCATATTGTTTATTGAATTTTTGTCCTGTCTGTGTAATCTCCTGTATTCTGTTGACTGTGGTTGCCCCGTCTTGTGTTCTGTTGACGGAGTTGTTTCCCTGTTTGTGTTTTGTTGACTGAGTGGTTGCCCTGTCTGTGTTCTGTTGACTGTGTGGTTGCCCTGTCTGTGTTCTGTTGATTGTGTGGTTGCCCTGTCTTGTTTCAGCTTTCCTACAGATGCTAGAGAACCCGTTGAGTGCCAGCCAGTGGCTGAGTGACCCCGAGACAGGGCCACTACTCATGCAGATCTCTCGAATCTATCACTCGGAGAAGCTGACACCCTCCAGTTCTGATACAGAATCACCAGACGCAGGAAGTTGATGTGATTATTTGCAGTCATTTGTGTGTGCACGTTTGCTCCCGTCTGGTTCTCTCTGACTTATTCTCTTTCTCTTCCTGTCTCTTTTTCTCTTGCTCGTACACATACAGAGAGATGTTGATCAAGAAAAAAAGTACTTCTGTGGGTGTGTGCTTAATGATCACTGCCCAGCGCATGTCTGTATAATATTGACAAAAACACACAGCAAGACTTGGTCTTGAGGCTGTGAGTACCGATGACTTCCTTGCGCTCATCCTAAATAATTATTGTAGCAAATGTGTACAATTGTCAAGCTGCAGGCCTGAAGCAACAAACCTAGAGAGAAAACTGTTAGGCCTGGCAAGTGGCTCATCAATATAAATACAGATGTTATTGTTTTTATATCTGTGTGTTCATTATTTACTTGATATTTATTGTGATATTCTCAGAAACATAGACAGGACAAGGACATTAGATCAGAGGGACATTTTTGTCTTCAAGATCAGAGAGACATTGTTTAGTCATCAAGGACATTCAGTAAGAGAGTCATTGTTTAGTCATCAAGGACATTAGATCAGAGAGACATTGTTTAGTCATCAAGAACATTAGATCAGAAAGACATTGTTTAGTCTTCAAGGACATTAGATCAGAGGGACATTTTTGTCTTCAAGATCAGAGAGACATTGTTTAGTCATCAAGCACATTAGATCAAAAAGACATTGTTTAGTCTTCCAGGACATAGATCAGAGAGACATTGTTTAGTCATCAAGCACATTAGATCAGAGAGACATTGTTTAGTCATCAAGGACATTAGATCAGAGAGACATTGTTTAGTCATCAAGGACATTATATCAGAGAGACATTGTTTAGTCATCAAGGACATTCAGTAAGAGAGTCATTGTTTAGTCATCAAGGACATTAGATCAGAGAGACATTGTTTAGTCATCAAGGACATTAGATCAGAGAGACATTGTTTAGTCATCAAGCACATTAGATCAAAAAGACATTGTTTAGTCTTCAAGGACATTAGATCAGAGGGACATTTTTGTCTTCAAGATCAGAGAGACATTGTTTAGTCATCAAGCACATTAGATCAAAAAGACATTGTTTAGTCTTCAAGGACATAGATCAGAGAGACATTGTTTAGTCATCAAGCACATTAGATCAAAAAGACATTGTTTAGTCTTCAAGGACATTAGATCAGAGAGACATTGTTTAGTCATCAAGGACATTAGATCAGAGAGACATTGTTTAGTCACCAAGGACATTAGATCAGAGAGACATTATTTAGTCATCAAGCACATTAGATCAGAGAGACATTGTTTAGCCATCAAGAAATTAGATCAGGAGACATTAGTTTAGTCATCAAGGACATTAGATCAGAGAGACATTGTTAGTCCATCAAGGACATTAGATCAGAGAGACATTAGTTTAGTCCATCAAGCACATTAGATCAGAGAGACATTATTTAGTCATCAAGGCACATTAGATCAGAGAGACATTGTTTAGTCATCAAGGACTATTAGATCAGTTTAGTCATCAAGGACATTAGATCAGAGAGACATTGTTTAGTCATCAAGGATATTAGATCAGAGAGACATTGTATAGTCATCAAGGACATTAGATCAGAGAGGCATCGTTTAGTCATCAAGGACATTAGATCAGAGAGACATTGTTTAGTCATCAAGGACATTAGATCAGAGAGACACTGTTTAGTCATCAAGGACATTAGATCAGAGAGACATTGTTTAGTCATCAAAGACATTTGATTTTAGAGACATTGTTTAGTCATCAAGGACATTAGATCAGAGAGACATTGTTTAGTCATCAAGGACATTAGATCAGAGAGACATTGTTTAGTCATCAAGCACATTAGATCAGAGAGACATTGTTTAGTCATCAAGGACATTTGATTATAGAGACATTGTTTAGTCATCAAGGACATTAGATCAGAGAGACATTGTTTAGTCATCAAGAACATTAGATCAGAGAAACATTGTTTAGTCATCAAGGACATTAGCATCAGAGAGACACTGTTTAGTCATCAAGGACATTAGATTAGAGAGACATTATTTAGTCGTGAAAGTATGGACCTTCGTGACATTAGATCAGAGAGACATTGTTTAGTCATCAAGGACATTAGATCAGAGAGACATTGTTTAGTCATCAAGGACATTAGATCAGAGAGACATTGTTTAGTCATCAAAGACATTTGATTATAGAGACATTGTTTAGTCATCAAGGACATTAGATCAGAGAGACATTGTTTAGTCATCAAGGACATTAGATCAGAGAGACATTGTTTAGTCATCAAGAACATTAGATCAGAGAGACATTGTTTAGTCATCAAGGACATTAGATCAGAAAGACATTGTTTAGTCATCAAAGACATTTGATTATAGAGACATTGTTTAGTCATCAAGGATATTAGATCAGAGAGACATTGTATAGTCATCAAGGACATTAGATCAGAGAGACATTGTTTAGTCATCAAGGACATTAGATCAGAAAGACATTGTTTAGTCATCAAGGACATTAGATCAGAGAGACATTGTTTAGTCATCAAGGACATTAGATCAGAGAGACATTGTTTAGTCATCAAGGACATTAGATCAGAGAGACATTGTTTAGTCATCAAGGACATTAGATCAGAGAGACAGTGTTTAGTCAACAAGAAAATTAGATCAGAGAGACATTGTTTAGTCATCAAGGACATTAGATCAGAGAAACATTGTTTAGTCATCAAGGACATTAGATCAGAGAGACATTGTTTAGTCATCAAGGACATTAGATCAGAGAGACATTGTTTAGTCATCAAGGACATTAGATCAGAGAGACATTGTTTAGTCATGAAGGATATTAGATCAGAGAGACATTGTTTAGTCATCAAGGACATTAGATCAGAGAGACATTGTTTAGTCATCAAGGATATTAGATCAGAGAGACATTGTTTAGTCATCAAGGACATTAGATCAGAGAGACACTGTTTAGTCATCAAGGACATTAGATCAGAGAGACATTGTTTAGTCATCAAGGACATTAGATCAGAGAGACATTGTTTAGTCATCAAGGACATTAGATCAGAGAGACACTGTTTAGTCATCAAGGACATTAGATCAGAGAGACATTGTTTAGTCATCAAGGACATTAGATCAGAGACAGAGAAACACTGTTTAGTCATCAAGGACATTAGATCAGAGAGACCTGTTTAGTCATCAAGGACATTAGATTAGGGAGACATTATTTAGTCGTGAAAGTATGGACCCTCATGACATTAGATCAGAGAGACATTGTTTAGTCATCAAGGACATTTGATTATAGAGACATTGTTTAGTCATCAAGGATATTAGATCAGAGAGACATTGTATAGTCATCAAGGTAATTAGATCAGAGAGACATTGTTTAGTCATCAAGGACATTAGATCAGAGAGACATTGTTTAGTCATCAAGGACATTAGATCAGAGAGACATTGCTTAGTCATCAAGGACATTAGATCAGAGAGACACTGTTTAGTCATCAAGGATATTAGATCAGAGAGACATTGTTTAGTCATCAAGGACATTAGATCAGAGAGACATTGTTAAGTCATCAAGGACATTAGATCAGAGAGACATTGTTTAGTCATCAAGGACATTAGATCAGAGAGACATTGTTTAGTCATCAAAGACATTTGATTATAGAGACATTGTTTAGTCATCAAGGATATTAGATCAGAGAGACATTGTATAGTCATCAAGGACATTAGATCAGAGAGACATTGTTTAGTCATCAAGGACATTAGATCAGAGAGACATTGTTTAGTCATCAAGGACATTAGATCAGAGATACATTGTTTAGTCATCAAGGACATTTAGATCCAGAGAGACATTGTTTAGTCATCAAGGACATTAGATCAGAGAGACATATTTAGTCATCAAGGACATTAGATCAGAGAGACATTGTTTAGTCATCAAGGACATTAGATCAGAGAGACATTGTTTAGTCATCAAGGACATTAGATCAGAGAGACATTGTTTAGTCATCAAGGACATTAGATCAGAGAGACATTGTTTAGTCATCAAGGACATAGATCAGAGAGACATTGTTTAGTCATCAAGGACATTAGATCAGAGAGACATTGTTTAGTCATCAAGGACATTAGATCAGAGAGACATTGTTTAGTCATCAAGGACATTAGATCAGAGAGACATTGTTTAGTCATCAAGGACATTAGATCAGAGAGACACTGTTTAGTTATCAAGGACATTAGATCAGAGAGACATTGTTTAGTCATCAAGGACATTAGATCAGAGAGATATTGTTTAGTCATCAAGGACATTAGATTAGAGAGATATTGGCCTGGCTCACGGCTTGTTTTCTGCTCTAACTCCGAGAGTGTTGATCTCTTCAGCATGGATGGTTTCTGGGGGCATGTGTTGTTCATCATGGAACCGCCAGTTTGCTTAACAATCATGCATGTGTTAGTCCTGACCTAAAATACTGGAACTGTGAGACTGAAGGAGTAAAGCAAGCTTTCTAATGGCGTGGGACGTTATATCGTCAGTGACAGGTGGAAGAATTAACCACATGATGAATGGCTCGGTACAGGATAAGCTGTGTCAGATTGTTGCAGTGTTTTGAGCTGAACTGTGAGAGCATCTGAGACAAGATTCTACCTTTGATCTCATGGAGACTGAGACAAGATTCTACCTTTGATCTCATGGACACTGAGACAAGATTCTACCTGTGATCTCATGGACAACAAGTATAATCTCAGTGTGATGTATGTGCGTGCTTGCCATCTTTATCATATTTATACATATGTGTGTGTGTGGGTCATCTTTATCATATTTATACATGTGTGTGTGTGTGTGTCATCTTTATCATATTTATACATATGTGTGTGTGTGTTAAGTGAGGGCAAGAGTGTTTCAAAAAGAATATCTGAATGTTGCAGTTGTAAAATAATCACTCACAAAGAAATGCTTCTTTTGCAACAAGTGATAGCTAAACTGTTAGTTTGGACTTCTTACAGTGCATGTTGTATGTGCATGTTTGTCCATAGCCTTCTTTTTTTTCTACTGTCAATCATTTCTGATACCTATACCGATGTCCCTCCACGCCACGATGTCAAACCATCCAACTTCTTTTCTTATGTGTTTCCTTCCCCCCCCCCTCCCCTTTTTTTTTCCCATCCACCTTTCTGTTGTGATGACATACTCCAGCTTTCCTCTTCCCATGACATCACCAAAGAATGTGGGCTGTCTTCTTGTGATGTGAGTAACTCTTTGAGAGTTAATTCCTTCCAGATATCTTCATGAAGCTCTTTATCTGTAAGTGTAGACAGGTACTCAATACAAGACATGTTCCATTCCTTGTGTTGCCCAGCGGCTGAAAGAACAAATGGTTTATTTGTATTGATCACTGACAAACCAACCATGTTTCAGTTATTAGTTGTTAAAAACCACAAACTTAAACATACCTCTATTAATGTTGTTGAAACAGCCTGCGCGGCAGACGCCTGTTGGCTGTATTTGTGTCGACAACTATGTGTATTTTAATCACTGTGTTTAGTGACATTTCATATGATTGGTTATTGTATTAAATAGCTCATGTCCAATGTCAGAAATGCTTGTTTTATATTTATAATGTATATGAAAGATCTCTGCTCTCTGCGGGGAAATAAAATGTAACTTGAACTTGTTTTATATTATAAATGTATACAAAAGATCTCTGCTCTCTGCGGGAAAATAAAATGTTAACTTTGAGCTCATTTTGGTGTGAATTTTGTGGCAGATGAGAAGAAACAGAGCTTGTAATGAAATAAAGTATATGTCTGGTCTGTCTGCTGCTTGCCAGGTGCCATGTGACTTGTTGGAGTGTTGAGGTTGATACTAGTGTCTAGAGGTGGAGTTATGGCAGGTGCCATGTGACTTGTTGGGGTTGATACTAGTGTCTAGAGGGGGAGTTTATGGCAGGTATCATGTGACTTGTTGAGGTGATACTAGTGTCTAGAGGTGGAGTTATGGCAGGTGCCATGTGACTTGTTGGGGTTGATACTAGTGTCTAGAGGTGGAGTGTATGGCAGGTGCATGTGGACTTGTTGGGGTTGATACTAGTGTCTAGAGGTGGAGTTATGGCAGGTGCCATGTGACTTGTTGGGGTTGATACTAGTGTCTAGAGGTAGAGTTATGGCAGGTGCCATGTGACTTGTTGGGGTTGATACTAGTGTCTAGAGGTGGAGTTATGGCAGGTGCCATGTGATTGTTGGGGTTGATACTAGTGTCTAGAGGTGGAGTTATGGCAGGTGCCATGTGACTTGTTGGGGTGATACTAGTGTCTAGAGGTGGAGTTATGGCAGGTGCCATGTGACTTGTTGGGTTGATACTAGTGTCTAGAGGTGGAGTTATGGCAGGTGCCATGTGACTTGTTGGGGTCTGATACTAGTGTCTAGAGGTTGGAGTTATGGCAGGTGCCATGTGACTTGTTGGGGTGATACTAGTGTCTAGAGGTAGAGTTATGGCAGGTGCCATGTGACTTGTTGGGGTTGATACTAGTGTCTAGAGGTGGAGTTATGGCAGGTGCCATGTGACTGTTGGGGTTGATACTAGTGTCTAGAGGTGGAGTTATGGCAGGTCAGTGTGACTTGTTGGGGTTGATACTAGTGTCTAGAGGTGAGTTATGGCAGGTGCCATGTGACTTGTTGGGGTTGATACTAGTGTCTAGAGGTGGTGGAGTTATGGCAGGTGCCATGTGACTTGTTGGGGGTGATACTAGTGTCTAGAGGTGGAGTTATGGCAGGTGCCATGTGACTTGTTGGGGTTGATACTAGTGTCTAGAGGTGGAGTTATGGCAGGTGCCATGTGACTTGTTGGGGTTGATACTAGTGTCTAGAGGTGGAGTTATGGCAGGTGCCATGTGACTTGTTGGAGTGTTGAGGTTGATACTAGTGTCTAGAGGTGGAGTTATGGCAGGTGCCATGTGACTTGTTGGAGTGTTGAGGTTGTTACTGGTGTCTAGAGGTGGAGTTATGGCAGGTGCCATGTGACTTGTTGGGGTTGATACTAGTGTCTAGAGGTGTGAGTTATGGCAGGTGCCATGTGACTTGTTGGGGTTGTACTAGATGTCTAGAGGTGGTAGTTATGGCAGGTGCCATGTGACTTGTTGGGGTTGATACTAGGTGTCTAGAGGTGGAGTTATGGCAGGTGCCATGTGACTTGTTGGGGTTGATACTAGTGTCTAGAGGTGGAGTTATGGCAGGTTCAGTGTGACTTGTTGGGGTTGATACTAGTGTCTAGAGGTGGAGTTATGGCAGGTGCCATGTGACTTGTTGGGGTTGATACTAGTGTCTAGAGGTGGAGTTATGGCAGGTGCCATGTGACTTGTTGGGGTTGATACTAGTGTCTAGAGGTGGAGTTATGGCAGGTGCCATGTGACTTGTTGGGTTGATACTAGTGTCTAGAGGTGGAGTTATGGCAGGTGCCATGTGACTTGTTGGGGTTGATACTAGTGTCTAGAGGTGGAGGTTATGGCAGGTGCCATGTGACTTGTTGGAGTGTTGAGGTTGATACTAGTGTCTAGAGGTGGAGTTATGGCAGGTGGCCATGTGACTTGTGGGGTTGATACTAGTGTCTAGAGGTGGAGTTATGGCAGGTGCCATGTGACTTGTTGGGGTTGATACTAGTGTCTAGAGGTAGAGTTATGGCAGGTGCCATGTGACTTGTTGGGGTTGATACTAGTGTCTAGAGGTGGAGTTATGGCAGGTGCCATGTGACTTGTTGGGGTTGATACTAGTGTCTAGAGGTGGAGTTATGGCAGGTTCAGTGTGACTTGTTGGGGTTGATACTAGTGTCTAGAGGTGGAGTTATGCAGGTGCATGTGACTTGTTGGGGTTGATACTAGTGTCTAGAGGTGGAGTTATGGCAGGTGCCATGTGACTTGTTGGGGTTGATACTAGTGTCTAGAGGTGGAGTTATGGCAGGTGCCATGTGTACTTGTGGGTGTTGATACTAGTGTCTAGAGGGTGGAGTTATGGCAGGTGCCATGTGACTTGTTGGGGTTGATACTAGTGTCTAGAGGTGGAGTTATGGCAGGTGCATGTGACTTGTTGGGTGTTGAGGTTGATACTAGTGTCTAGAGGTGGAGTTATGGCAGGTGCCATGTGACTTGTTGGGGTTGATACTAGTGTCTAGAGGTGGAGTTATGGCAGGTTCAGTGTGACTTGTGGGGTTGATACTAGTGTCTAGAGGTGGAGTTATGCAGTATCATGTGACTGTTGGGGTTGATACTAGTGTCTAGAGGTGGAGTTATGGCAGGTTCAGTGTGACTTGTTGGGGTTGATACTAGTGTCTAGAGGTGGAGTTATGGCAGGTATCATGTGACTTGTTGGGGTTGATACTAGTGTCTAGAGGTGGAGTTATGGCAGGTTCAGTGTGACTTGTTGGGGTTGATACTAGTGTCTAGAGGTGGAGTTATGGCAGGTGTCATGTGACTTGTGGGGTTGATACTAGTGTCTAGAGGTGGAGTTATGGCAGGTTCAGTGTGACTTGTTGGGGTTGATACTAGTGTCTAGAGGTGAGTTATGGCAGGTGTCATGTGACTTGTTGGGGTTGATACTAGTGTCTAGAGGTGGAGTTATGGCAGGTTCAGTGTGACTTGTTGGGTTGATACTAGTGTCTAGAGGTGGAGTTATGGCAGGTGTCATGTGACTGTTGGGGTTGATACTAGTGTCTAGAGGTGGATTTATGGCAGGTATCAGGTGACTTGTTGGGGTTGATACTAGTGTCTAGAGGTGGAGTTATGGCAGGTATCATGTGAATTGTTAGGGTTGATACTAGTGTCTAGAGGTGGAGTTATGGCAGGAGGTGCCATGTGACTTGTGGGGTGATACTAGTGGTCTAGAGGTGGAGTTATGGCAGGTGCCATGTGACTTGTTGGAGTGTTGAGGTTGATAACTAGGGTCTAGAGGTGGAGTTATGGCAGGTATCATGTGACTTGTTGGAGTGTTGAGGTTGATACTAGTGTCTAGAGGTGGAGTTATGGCAGGTGCCATGTGACTTGTTGGAGTGTTGAGGTGATACTAGTGTCTAGAGGTGGAGTTATGGCAGGTGCACATGTGACTTGTTGGATGTGAGGTGATACTAGTGTCTAGAGTGGAGTTATGGCAGGTTCAGTGTGACTTGTTGGGGTTGATACTAGTGTCTAGAGGTGGAGTTATGGCAGGTGTCATGTGACTTGTTGGGGTTGATACTAGTTTCTAGAGGTGGAGTTATGGCAGGTATCATGTGACTTGTTGGGGTTGATACTAGTGTCTAGAGGTGGAGTTATGGCAGGTGTCATGTGATTTGTTGGGGTTGATACTAGTGTCTAGAGGTGGAGTTATGGCAGGTATCATGTGACTTGTTGGGGTTGATACTAGTGTCTAGAGGTGGAGTTATGGCAGGTATCATGTGACTTGTTAGGGTTGATACTAGTGTCTAGAGGTGGAGTTATGGCAGGTGCCATGTGACTTGTTGGGGTTGATACTAGTGTCTAGAGGTGGAGTTATGGCAGGTGCCATGTGACTTGTTGGAGTGTTGAGGTTGATACTAGTGTCTAGAGGTGGAGTTATGGCAGGTATCATGTGACTTGTTGGAGGTTGAGGTGATACTATGTCTAGAGGTGGAGTTATGGAGGTGCCATGTGACTTGTTGGAGTGTTGAGGTTGATACTAGTGTCTAGAGGTGGAGTTATGGCAGGTGCCATGTGACTTGTTGGAGTGTTGAGGTTGATACTAGTGTCTAGAGGTGGAGTTATGGCAGGTTCAGTGTGACTTGTTGGGGTTGATACTAGTGTCTAGAGGTGGAGTTATGGCAGGTGTCATGTGACTTGTTGGGGTTGATACTAGTTTCTAGAGGTGGAGTTATGGCAGGTATCATGTGACTTGTTGGGGTTGATACTAGTGTCTAGAGGTGGAGTTATGGCAGGTATCATGTGACTTGTTAGGGTTGATACTAGTGTCTAGAGGTGGAGTTATGGCAGGTGCCAGGTGACTTGTTGGGGTTGATACTAGTGTCTAGAGGTAGAGTTATGGCAGGTATCATGTGACTTGTTGGGGTTGATACTAGTGTCTAGAGGTGGAGTTATGGCAGGTATCATGTGACTTGTTGGGGTTGATACTAGTGTCTAGAGGTGGAGTTATGGCAGGTGTCATGTGACTTGTTAGGGTTGATACTAGTGTCTAGAGGTGGAGTTATGGCAGGTGTCATGTGACTTGTTGGGGTTGATACTAGTGTCTAGAGGTGGAGTTATGGCAGGTATCATGTGACTTGTTGGGGTTGATACTAGTGTCTAGAGGTGGAGTTATGGCAGGTATCATGTGACTTGTTGGGTTGATACTAGTGTCTAGAGGTGGAGTTATGGCAGGTGCCATGTGACTTGTTGGGGTTGATACTAGTGTCTAGAGGTGGAGTTATGGCAGGTATCATGTGACTTGTGGGGTTGATACTAGTGTCTAGAGGTGGAGTTATGGCAGGTGTCATGTGACTTGATGGGGTTGATACTAGTGTCTAGAGTGGAGTTATGGCAGGTGTCATGTGACTTGTTGGGTTGATACTAGTGTCTAGAGGTGGAGTTATGGCAGGTGCCATGTGACTTGTTGGGGTGATACTAGTGTCTAGAGGTGGAGTTATGGCAGGTTCAGTGTGACTTGTTGGGGTTGATACTAGTGTCTAGAGGTGGAGTTATGGCAGGTGCCATGTGACTTGTTGGGGTTGATACTAGTGTCTAGTGGTGGAGTTATGGCAGGTATCCTGTGACTTGTTGGGGTTGATACTAGTGTCTAGAGGTGGAGTTATGGCATGTGCCTCATTGGGGTTGATACTGGTGTCTAGAGGTGGAGTTATGGCAGGTGTCATGTGACTTGTTGGGGTTGATACTAGTGTCTAGAGGTGGAGTTATGGCAGGTGTCATGTGACTTGTTGGGGTTGATACTAGTGTCTAGAGGTGGAGTTATGGCAGGTGCCATGTGACTTGTTGGGGTTGATACTAGTGTCTAGAGGTGGAGTTATGGCAGGTGTCATGTGACTTGATGGGTTGATACTAGTGTCTAGAGGTGGAGTTATGGCAGGTGCCATGTGACTTGTTGGGGTTGATACTAGTGTCTAGAGGTGGAGTTATGGCAGGTGTCATGTGACTTGATGGGGTTGATACTAGTGTCTAGAGGTGGAGTTATGGCAGGTGCCATGTGACTTGTTGGGGTTGATACTAGTGTCTAGAGGTGGAGTTATGGCAGGTGTCATGTGACTTGATGGGGTTGATACTAGTGTCTAGAGGTGGAGTTATGGCAGGTGCCATGTGACTTGTTGGGGTTGATACTAGTGTCTAGAGGTGGAGTTATGGCAGGTGCCATGTGACTTGTTGGAGTGTTGAGGTTGATACCAGTGTCTAGAGGTGGAGTTATGGCAGGTGTCATGTGACTTATTGGAGTGTTGGGGTTATGGCAGGTGCCATGTGACTTGTTAGGGTTGATACTAGTGTCTAGAGGTGGAGTTATGGCAGGTGTCATGTGACTTATTGGAGTGTTGGGGTTGATACTAGTGTCTAGAGGTGGAGTTATGGCAGGTGCCATGTGACTTATTGGAGTGTTGGGGTTGATAATAGTGTCTAGAGGTGGAGTTATGGCAGGTGCCATGTGACTTATTGGAGTGTTGGGGTTGATAATAGTGTCTAGAGGTGGAGTTATGGCAGGTGCCATGTGACTTGTTAGGGTGATACTAGTGTCTAGAGGTGGAGTTATGGGCAGGTGTCATGTGACTTATGGAGTGTTGGGGTTGATAATAGTGTCTAGAGGTGGAGTTATGCAGGTGCCATGTGACTGTTAGGGTTGATACTAGTGTCTAGAGGTGGAGTTATGGCAGGTGTCCATGTGACTTATTGGAGTGTTAGGGTGATACTAGTGTCTAGAGGTGGAGTATGGCAGGTGTCATGTGGACTTGTAGGGTTGATACTAGTGTCTAGAGGTGGAGTTATGGCAGGTGCCATGTGACTTGTTGGGGGTTGATACTAGTGTCTAGAGGTGGAGTTATGGCAGGTGCCATGTGACTGTTGTGGGTTGATACTAGTGTCTAGAGGTGGAGTTATGGCAGGTGCCATGTGACTTGTTGGGGTTGATGTGGTGTGATGCCACTCATAGTTCACTAGTTTCATTCCCAAAGCTCACTGTAACATACACGTAACGTTGTGATGGAATCTAATTGTCTGGTGAAAATAGTTCCACACTTGCTGTTAAAAACTATCTACTGTATAATGTGCTGTAACAAAAGAATTGCATTATGTATATTAAACGAATTGTGTGTTGTCGCTAAGCTGTTCCATGCATGAATGACTCGAACCTAGCTAGTTCCTCTTCAAGTAGTCGCTTGTGACCCTGCGTTTCCTGTGAAGTTAGAACGGCAGAAAACCCTAACCTGCAGTTCCCGGTGACTGTACTAGCCAGGCGGCCTTAATTCCTCAGGCTCAAGACTCCACTGTCCGTACACCGCAAGGTATTATAGGCAGTAGATGACAGTTTTTGATCAGACAGTTGATGTGCAGCGAGGATGATCAGTTGACTAACTAACCAACCAGGACCACCTGTCCGTTTTTCCTGTAAATATTTCCGTGTCAACTCCCAGAGTTAAAACAAAACAGATCACCCTGACATCAAGATGAGAGGCCTGTCATGACGATAATAGACATGATGATTGTCCTGCCGCGATATCGCGCGCGGACATGCAACCTGTGTCTAGCCGTGCGGTTTACTGGGCACGCTGTCCCCTGGTGACCGTGCTGTGTCTCGCGTAGCGGTGTACTAGGGCACCCTGCACCTGATGACCGTGTCTGTGTCTAGCCTGTGCCTGTTTAATGGACAACTAGTTTAGTTTAGTCGATGGATCAACATCAGGGCACACGGGTGTTAACCCATAGTGCTCCGTTCTCCTCCTAACTCAAACCGGAGTCTGGAGAAACTCAGCTCAGTGTAACAGTATGGAGGTAGGGGGAGAGTTAATAGGAGAGAATATAACAGATTTATGCACACGTATAAATTGGGAAAGTAAACTAGAAGGTCGTGGGGGGGGGATAAAAAGGGGTACGAGAATGCACCAAGAAATTAGCACGTCAGAAGTGGCTTTGGGAAGCGGGATGGAAAGCCTGGCACAGATTTTTTTTCTAAGGCTTGTTTGGAGTTACGACTTT
>JACEFZ010014351.1:0-32500 GCA_014155875.1 Cepaea nemoralis
CTGGAAAAAAATGGCTTTGGCCCAAAAAAAAAAAAAAAAATTGGGGCCCAATTGGACGAGACGGGAAACACTGAGCTGATCCACGACTTGGTGATGGGTGAAAGGGCGAATCATGCCCGCCCCGCTTTCGGCATGGCACATGATTGATTGTTGATTGTTTTATACGTTTGAAAAAAACCAATAAAAAATTAAACTGTCAAATGGCAGATATCCATCAAGATCGTGCAGGTATTTTATACTGTTATAACATTGCATTATACTGAATCTAAACTATACTTAATAAATAAACAAAACCTCACCCACTTATAATCTTTATACTAAAACTAACATGATAGCTTTGGGGATCAGATTCCATATATTATTCAACAAGTATATCAATGAAATTTTCCAAAACATATTATGAGGAGTCATATCCCTTATTAACAGTTAAGTAAATATTATCAATCAATCAATCATGTGCCATGCCGGAAAGCGTGGGCGGTCATGATTCGCCATTTCACTCGATCACCAGAGTCGTGGATCAGCTCAGTGTTCCTGTCTCGTCCATGCCATGTGGCCAAGCCATCCAGGTATTTTCCTCTCGGTCTTCCTCTTGGTCTGTTCCCTTCGATCTTGCCAGCTGTCACTAAGTTCTCCAGTCCATTTCTTCTCATAACATGTCCAAAAAATTTTGACTGTCTACGTCTAATTTCTCTAATCAATCTACGATTTTCATTTGTCTCTTGTAGTACTTGGTCATTGGTTTTTCTATCTGTCCATGGTATTCTTTGCATTTTCCTCAGAAACCACATTTCTGCAGCCATCAGATGTTTTTCAGCTTGACTGCACATTGTCCAAGTTTCACATCCATACAAAAGAACAGGCTCTATGTATCCCCTCAACACTCTTTTTCTCGTTTCAATTGACATCTTTTTATTGGTTAGAATGTTTTTCATCTTGCTAAAGGCTACTTTCGCAATGGCGATTCTTGTTCTAATCTCTTCAAGGCATCTGCCATCAGATGTTATGACTGTTCCGAGATAATTGAACCGATTCACTTGTTGAAGAATATTCCCATTTACTTGTATATTACATTGTGGTACTTCGTTCTTCCTAGTGACGACCATAACCTGTGTCTTCCTACAATTTAATTCCAACCCCAGCTGCTCACTGTGTACAACAACAGCGTCTACTAATTGTTGCAGATCCTGTGCATTGTCTGCAATCAATACTGTATCATCTGCATATCTAATGTTATTTATGTTTCGTCCTCCAATGCTGATTCCATTTAGGTCTTCTACATTTCTGAAAATATTTTCACTGTATAGGGAAAAAAGATCTGGAGACATTACACATCCCTGCCTAACACCTCTCTTAATAGGTTGATATTGTCCTACTTCATTATCAATCCTTATGGCAGCTTGTTGTTTCCAATATATGTTTTTTATAAGTCTAATGTCTTTCCCATCAATTTGTAGATCTGCAAGCATATCCACAATGTTGACATGTCTAACTCTATCAAAAGCCTTTGTGTAGTCAATAAAGCAAAGATGTATATCCTTGTTTACTTCTAAAGCACGTTCAATAACTGTTCGCAGCATATACACAGCATTTACTGTACCCTTTCCTTCTACAAAACCACATTGTTCTTCCCCTATTTCAGGTTGTATTTTCTTCCTCACTCTTTGCATGATAATTCGTAACAAAATCTTTGTGATGTGACTCATTATACTAATTGTTCTATGTTGATCACATTCTAAGGTTCCTGATTTCTTTGGGATTGCAATAAATACAGAATTACATAATTCAGAAGGTATATCTCCAGTATCATATAATGTGTTCAGCAGTCTAGTGACTTGCTCTAGTACCAAATTCTTCTAAAGCTTTAATCATTTCTGTTGTGATGTTATCTGCACCGGGGCCTTGCCAGCTTTCATATGCTTAAGAACATTTTGAACCTCCATCTTTAAAATTGCTGGTCCTTCATTATTAAATCTAATAGCATACTGTTCCTCTCTGTTATCATTATACAGGTCTTTCACATAATCTGTCCATACATGTAGAATCTGATCTTTTTCTATTATGATTTTGCCATCTTTAGTTTTTAGACAGCCTGTTGATGTACTTGTTCTTTTATTAGTAAGCTCCTGAATTCTTTTGTGTACTAATTTGGTATTTTGACTGTTGTGTTGTTTTTCAATTTCTAAGCACTTTTCCTCAAGCCATGATTCTTTTGCCTTCCTACATAATATTCTGACTTGTCTGTGAATTTCTTCATATTTGGCAGGATTATTTTTGTTGAGTCTTCTTGTTTCCATTAGGTGTAAAATTTCCTCAGTCATCCATTTCTTACGACCCCACCTTCTTTAATTTTGGAATAGTTGTTTCTGCAGCCACATTGATTGAATTCTTTAACATTTCCCATTGATCATCCACATCCTGGAATAGGATCTCTAGATCAGACAATATTTCAAATCTGTTCTGTACTTCTATGTTGAATTTGTTTTGTATTTCCTTGTCATTACTCAATGTACGCAAATCATATTTAGTGTTCCTGTTGTATACTTGACTTTCTTCAACTTTATCCTCAATGTTCCTGTGAGTAATCTGTGGTCACTATAACAGATCAGCACTGGGAACTGTTTTTGCTACTGTTAGGGCGTTTCTAAATCTTCTGCTAATGAGAATGTAGTCAATCTGGTTCCTAATCCTGCTATCAGGACTCCTCCATGTCCATAATCTTCTAGGGTGTTGCTTTGAAATAGGTGTTTCCTACAATCATTTCCTGTTCTTTTGCCCACTCTACTAGTCTGTATCCTCTTTCATTTCTCTCTCCTAAACCATAGTTTCCTACTGTGTATCTATCCCCTTGATTTCCTACTTTTGCATTGAAGTCCCCTATTATGATGTTTATTTCTGAATTTTTACATTTCTTACGGCAGACTCTATGTCATTATAAAATTTCCCGTACACTATCTTCACTAGACTCTCCTGTTGGGCATATACTTTAATAACATTTATGTTAAAAATCTGCCACTCAATTTAACTAGTAAACTCTGTCCGACACGGCCCAAAACCCTGAAAAGACTTGATGTTTTTGGTCCAAAATTATTGCCACTCCCTATGTCGATCCTCACCTCCAGAATAAATAATCTTAAAATCTTTATGTATCTTGATGCCTGCTCCTGTCCATCTCGTTTCGCACATACCTAAATATTAATTTTTTCTCTTTTAATTTCTTTGTTATGTTCTCTAATTTTCCGTCGTTGTTTAAAGTCCTAACGTTCCATGTTCCTAAATTTTTAAAGTCTCTGTCCTTGTCTTGCGATGATCATCTTTAAACGAATCATAATAAACTAGGCAAATTTTAAAGAGGTAGTTTGCCGTTGCTTTTCCCCTATGGCAGTGACCTACTGGCCGGGTGACCGCAAACAGTGTCCTCGAAAAGAGAAAGCTTGCCGTCGCGAAAATCGGACCATAACCAAAAATCTGTCGGCGCCCTCATAATTTCATCCACCACCTGCCTTCCGTGGCTTCTTTTGAACACTTCCATTAACGAACACGAAAAACATCACATAATCCAAAGGAAAAACACTATCCACCGAATTTTCCCGGGGAAATTTTCCCTGGGAATCCACAGAAAAAAAACTGAACAGCTTCCCCCTCAAGACAACGGGTCATCGCGTCGCCATTTTACCGGAAATACCGTAAATATTATGCCCCCTTTTATTTCGGACACACACTTACACACACACTCGCCTCCTCACATCACACACACTCAACACGAAACACCCCCACACAGTCTCTCTCTCTTCTCTCTCATATTTTATTTATAAAAAATATTATATATATTTTAATTATATTATATAATTTTATTATATATATATATATTTTAAATTAAAAAAAAAGAGAAATATAAAAATGTTTTAAACATTAACGCTGTCACTACATATGAAGTTTAACGGCATGATATCACGTTGTTAATAATGTGCCACTGTCACTACTTTAGAAAATAGCTGTCATTCTTGTTGAAGTGTTTGCGGAGTAGATCTTCAATGTGTGATTTTCGTTTCTTGCGTGGTCTGTTATGCCCTCTCGTCGATGGAAATGTAACGTTTCTAATTTTACACTCTTCTTAGTGGTCATTTCTTAATTATTTTATGAAATACCATTTTCTTTGTATTGTTTATTGAATGAGCATTTTCTAAAATTAATTTTTTTTTTTTAAATTATAATTACGATCAACAAATCTATCAGTTATCATCATCATCAGTGGCATCAGCCACTTTTGCCGTTAAGCGTCGTAGGGAGGAATAATTCTTCTTCAGCGTTCCGAGCCATTGAGGTTCTGTGCTGCAGATACAATCCGTCTCCATTCGTCTCTCTGGTGGACCTTCTCTTGCCAGTCGTTGATTCCAAGTGATTGTAGGTCTGTATATATATTATCTCTCCACCGCCTTCTTGGTCTCCTCGGGGTCTACGGTCATTTATTTCCTGAGTGTAAGCGAGTTTTGTTTCCCTATTATCTTCCATTCTTTCTATATGCCCCAGCCATTGTAGTCTATTAGCCTTCATGATACCAGTGATTAGCGGGGACTTAAACAGATCATAAATGTCTTTGTTACTTCTTCTTTTCCACTCTCCACTTTGTGTATCCCTAATGGGTCCAAAGATGCGTCTTAAAATTTTGTTCTCAAAGGTTTGTAACAAGGCTTCGTCTCCTTTCGTTGTACTCCAGGTTTCAGAGCCATACAGCACAACTGGTCTGATCAGTGTTTTGTATATTGTGATTTTGGTGTTACGAGATAGCGCCTTTGATTTTAGTAGATGTTGTAGTGCATAGTATATCTTATTTCCAGAGTTGATTCTAGTTTGTATTTCTTCCCTTATGATGTTGGAGCAGTTGAAGATTGTACCCAGGTATTTGTATGTTTCCGTTCTTTTAATGGTCATATTATCTATTTGTATGTGGCCAGAGTTTTTAGCCATTCCGTCTCTTGAAATTACCATATATTCTGTCTTATCTTGGTTGATAACCAGCCCCATCTGTTGGGCTTTTTCCTTTAAGTGAGTCAATATTTCCAATGTCTTTTGTTCACTTTGCCCTATAATATCTATATCATCTGCATAACCAAGCAGCTTGGATGTTCCTCCAATATCACATTCCTCCTTTACCTTCCTTACAACTTTCTCTAGAGCCAGATTGAAGAGTAGCGGCGATAGTGCATCACCCTGTTTCAAGCCAGATGTTATTTGGAAAGGGTCTGATTTCCTGCCTTTATATGTTACTATATTATAAGTATCTTCCATGCATAGTCTGGTCATGTTGATTAACTTCCTTGGTATTCCAAATTCCTGCATAGCATTCCATAGACTATTCCTATGGACACTATCATAAGCCTTTTTAAAATCCACAAAAATGTTATGGAGATCTCTTTTATATTCCCAATTTTTCTCGGCTATTTGTCGTAAGATAAATATCTGATCTATTGTTGATCTGTTTTGTCTAAAACCCGCCTGGTAGTCACCTAATATGTCTTCTGAATGTGGTTTTAGTCTATTTAGTAATACTGCGAATAGTATCTTATAGCTTGTGGACAGTAGTGATATTCCTCTATAATTTCCACATTGGAACTTGTCTCCTTTCTTAAAGATAGGTATCAATAATGACTCTTTCCAGTCATGGGGTAATTCTTCTGTCCTCCAGATTTTTATTATTAGTTCGTATAGCTTTAGATGTAATGCATGGCCACCTGCCTTTATAAATTCAGCAGCAATTCCATCAGTCCCAGTTGCCTTATTGTTTTTAAGTCGTGTGATTACATATAGGATTTCTTCAAATGTAGGTTCTTCAATTTGTGGTTCGCATGTTAGAACCTCTTCCTGTGGGAAAATGCTTGGAGCTTCACAATTTAGAAATTCAACAAAATATTCTTTCCATGTGTTGCACATTTCCTTATTGGTATTTATCATATTCCCATTTTTGTCTTTTAAACCATATGTGTTTTGTTGGTGCCCTCGTTTCATTGACTTCAGTTCTTTAAAAAAATTTCTGGATTCATTTTTCTGGTGATTAGTTTCCATATCTTTGATTATATTACTCATATATTCTCGCTTATGCTGTCGGACTATTTTTGTAGCCTCTTTACATTCATTTCTATAATGCTCTTCCTTTTGGATGTTGTTGATGTCATTTAACCATAAATGTCTGGCATTCTTTTTCCTAATGACTGCTTCTTCACATTTTTGATTGAACCATCTGTTCTTTCTATGCGTGATTAACACACCGAGACATTCTTCTGCGGTAGATTGAATTGTATTCTTGATGTTCAACCAAGTTTGGTCAACGCTTTCCTCCAAAAGGTTATGCAGAGTTTCAAGTTTACATTTTATTTCATCCGTAAATTTCTCTTTGACTGTAATTTCTTGTAGTTTTTCTCTGTTATATGTTGGGTGTAATCTTTGTAATTTAGTATAGAAAGCTCTCTTAAGTTTTATTTTAAATTTTGCTCCAACGAGGAAGTGGTCACTGTGGCACTCAGCTCCTCTATAACTTCTAACTTGCTGTATGTTTGATGCATTTCTGTTGTTAATTAAAATGTGATCTATTTGATTATAGGTTCTCTTGTCACATGATTTCCAAGTTTGTTTGTGTATATCCTTTCTTTGTAGTCTGGTACTGCTAATCTGCAGTCCTTTGGCTTCTGCCAGGTTGATGACTCTCCATCCATTATCATTTGAAGTTGTATGTAGGCTTTCCATACCGGCCACTTTTTTATTAGTTTGCTCTCTACCTATTTTTGCATTGAAGTCTCCCAGCACAATCAGGATGTCCTGTTTGGGGGTTTCTTCTATGACATCTTCCAGATCATTATAAAAGTCTTCTTTAATATCATCTTCTTTCTCTTCACTAGGTGCATGTACATTAATCATCGTTATATTTTTCCATTTACCTTTTATTCGTAATTTACTAATCCTGTCATTAACAGCTTTAAAGTTTAAAACGTTCCCCCATAACTCTTTTTTGATGACAAATCCTGTTCCTAATTCATGTTGTTGTTATTTTGGTGTTTCCTCCATATATTATAATAATTCCATTTTGCTCTAAAGTACCCTCTCCTGGCCACCTTATTTCTTGAATTGCTGTTATATCCATTTGATATTCAACCAGCTCCCGGGTTAGTTCTTCGGCCGCTCCAGCTCGATATAGTGTCCGTACATTCCATGTTCCAAATCTCAAAAGTCCTTTAACGTTCCAAGGTCTTTGTCCAGATAAGTCAGTCCGAAATCGAGGCTCATGTATCTATTTCGTAACAAAAAAGGTTTTTACAAAGGTGGGGATGTTAACCGCACGCTTCAACCCCCAACCTGGAGGACCAGGATGTTTCTCTTTGTCTGTTCTCTACCCTTTGACCTGTCCGGCTTGGGAGGCCCTGCTGGTAGCTACGCTACCGCCGGCATAGCTCTCAGGGTCTTTGAGAAACTCAAGCTCCCCCCACCACGACAAGGTGGAAACACCATCGGGGGAGGATGGGTACCAAATGGGTAACACTGGACAGTGTAATTTCGTGTGATTGTAAACATTTTTTCCTCCCCCGATGTGTCTCCACCTTGACGTGGTGGGGGAGCTTGCTTGTCCCATCGACCCCATTCGCTTGCCGATGGATGAAAAACTACATATTGGACAGCTTATGGGATAGGGACCAGACCAAGAGAGACACAACCTGCTGCTCTGCAGGTTAGACTGAGGATAGCAGTCAAAAATTTAAATCAGGCGCACGAAGGCAAAAGATTTGGTCCGGACAATACTCTAAGGCTCTCTGTCGAGGGTTGAGGCTGAACGTCTCTAAGCCACAAACCCTCGGATGTGAGAGCCGGGCCGATACCCACCTACTGAGAAATAGAGGTGAGATACTGAGCACGCTACATGCCCAGTTTTAATACTTGTTTGAAGGCTCCCAGCTGGGGGATATGAGGGATTCCGAGAAGAGAGGGTCTGGCCGTTTCTCGTTCACTGCTGCACGGAGGTAAGGTGCTGAGCCGGCAGAACATGTAGCCTACCTCTTGAGCGAGTACAAAAAAGTCAGAGAAGTGCCCCAGTCGAATGGAATGGTTACGAAAACTGTCTGTATCTAACTCATAGAGAGTAGACAAAAGTGGAAAAAACGTCTCAATAACACGAAATGGAACGCAAGGCTAGCGAACCCATTGCGTGGTCCGAAGTCAAAAGCAAAGCTTACCGAGTGGATGACGCCCACAGTCTGACCGATCCTGGTGTGTGCTTGAGCGGTCAGTGGCAATCGAGATGCCCAACACATGGAAGTGAGGAACTAAAGCAGCCATGAGCAGGACGTGGCAACTCCTCGGGTGAGCCCAGTCTCAGAGCAATATGTGCCGGCTCTGCAAGTATGGAAGCCTCCTTGGATAGCGAGAGAATGCCCATGATCTGCCCCTGCCTTCCCTTGAGGGTTGACCATGATGTCGTTGACCGTTCTATCCTGACCAGCTGAGATGCGGGCGGCATCACAACAATAAGTCTAACGTGTCTCGAAACCCGAGGAAGGCTAACCTCATTAAAAAATGCCCGCCGAAGCCGGAAGTGCTGGCCTACGGGTGGCAAAATAAAAACTGGCACTACGCATTTATGTCCGAGTGAAATGTCTCGTCCGAATGTCTCTCGTGCTAGGAACAGCTCTGACTACCTAGTTTCCGAATGCCGCTCTTGCTCGGAACAGTTCTGACTAAGTAGTTTTCCTAATGTCCGCCGTGCCTGGAACAGCTCTGAAGGGCGCAAGGACAAGCACATGTCCGAAAACTCGCTGAGTGGATACCATCTGCATACTTGTCTGGTTTGTGCAGAAATTGCCCGGGGCGAACGAAATGCCCAATATATTGAAGTGAGGAATCAAAGCAGCCATGAGCAGGACGTGACGATTCCCTCAGTAAGCCCAGCATCAGGGCGCTATGTGTCGGCCCTGCAACCATGGAAGCAACCTTGGATGGCGGAAAATGCTGACTGTCCCTGCCTTCCTTTGAGGGATGACCGTTGTCTTCGACCGTTCCAACTTGGCCAGTGGTGTAGCAGATGACACCGCAAAAGTGAGAGTCTCCCAGGAATGCTACCTGGTCAAAAAAGCACGCTAAAGTCGATGTGTTGGCCTACGGGTTTTGGCCAAGGGCGCATAACAGACACACCGCAATCACATCTGAAAAAACACTCCGGATGAACGAAAAGAAGAAGAAGAAGAAACATTTTTTTATGTCGGCAATCCATTTACTCCTCAGGCGTCCTCTTGCTCTCGTATTAGATCTGCCATGATATAGAGGCAGTGCTGGTAGTTGATGGTGTTGCATTCTAACGGGATAGCCGAACCATTTATCTTCTACCCTTCAATGTATGTGGCATACGGTGTTGATCCACTGTCTCTCTAAAAACATCATTTCTTATTCAGTCTCGGATATTATCGCCAATTAAAATTAAAAACGTCATTCATTTCACCAGACATATAGATTCATTCATTCATTCATTCAGTGGCATGTCCTTTGCAGAACCTCGCTCCCATAACAACCTTCCGGAAAACTTCTCGATCACAAGCAAGATGACCCGCGCCCGATACACCCATCTGGAGATCATCCGCCACATCCTGCACCCATCTTCTCTTTGGCCTTCCTCTTCCTCTCTTTCCAGGCAGATACCATA
This sequence comes from Cepaea nemoralis, assembly GCA_014155875.1. NCBI lineage: Eukaryota > Metazoa > Mollusca > Gastropoda > Stylommatophora > Helicidae > Cepaea > Cepaea nemoralis. The sequence continues at coordinate 9,680 of JACEFZ010014351.1, forward strand.
CCCCTCCATTATTGTTCTCTCCAAACTTTCGTGACGTTTCAAGTGACCAAAATATTTCAATGTTCTTTATTTTATCGTCTTTTGTAGCCAACCCTCTTCAATATTTAGCTCTTGAAGTATGGATGCATTTGTCTTTTCTTTACCTAAGATATTCTTGGAACCCGTCTACAACATTTTTATTCAAAGGCATTTATATGCTGTTCAGCTTGTTCAGTAAGTGCCCAGGTCTCACAGACGTATGTTGCAATGGGAAATATGCATGCTCTTAAAAATCTAATTTTTGTAGCTCTATCTGTCCCACCCCATACTTTATTCAGTTGTTTCAGTCTTTGAAGAGAATTTGATAGTCGTCGTTTAATTTCTTTCATTGTGTCTCCGTTGTTGGTCTCTTCTTTTTTTTCTTTTTTTTTAGGTCATCGGCTACAGCCACCGAATATTCGTCTGTCAGGATTTTTTTTTTTTTTTTCAACGTTTATTTCATACAAAGCAATGTACAAGGTATAATGTGTGTTTCTTTGTTTGTGTATATTACAGAGTGTTGCCGTTTGTTAGTGTTATGTGTCAGATGCGTTAATCAAACCAAATACATGCATATACAGTTATGATAATATTATATTTATGGCATAGTGCATGTAAGCACACATTCCTCGTTCCATTTCCATCTCCACAACAGTGGAATGCATGTTACAACTGTCCATCTCTCTCTCTCTCTCTCTCTCTCTCTCTCTCTCTCTCTCTCTCTCTCTCTCTCTCTCTCTCACACACACACACACACACACACACACACATTCTGTCTTGATCTATCTCTTGCTTTCTGTAGATGATAGTACATGGATTTCCGTGATCTTGGGCAATAAGCTTTACATTCTCATTCTATTTAAATTGTGGGGCGGGGAAATGTCCATATGCATATATTAATATAAATACCTGTATATCAAACAAAGCAATAATTATATTTACATAAATACCTACACGAATTACCCATACTTGGCTACCCATATACAAATACCATACATGTTGGCCTTTGGTATTCTACAACTATGTATTCGTGCTGGGAAATCGTGTTGAATTTAGGCAAAGGGCAAACCGCTGAACGCAAAATGCCTAGTGACCACCAGCCAATAAACGCACCAGGCCGGTGGCCGGGTCTTACAAAGGACACGCAGCCAGTTTTCCACAAAGCCTTTATTTCCCTAGGCCAGAGGAGCTGCGCCGTATTATCTGTGCTCTCCAATGCTTGTTACCACCTAGTGAGAAGTGTTCCAAAGTATTTACAAAATAAGCCACACACAGAGCTCGCGTCGCGAGGCGCACACACGTTCTAAAATTTCCACAACAGGGACTGGTCTGGGACACTCCCGTTCAAACTGCACTATTGTTAGTCAAGACGATCGGGTGTCGGTATTATATGATAGCCCTCTAAGATAAACCTGTATATTCATATTCTATATTCCACATTCTACCATACAAGCATACATATATATGTGTGCATGTACACATATATGCGTGCATGGCCACATTCATACATATTATGGGTATTCAATTGAGTAAATAAATAAGCTGGTTTTATTTCGGTATGTCTGTGTGTTTGTGAATATTTGTGTTATTTTGTTTCGGAACATATGTAGTATTAAACGTGAATTGTAAGTTTTATATTTGTACAATGCGGCATTTCTACATAACCATACTAGTGTCAGAGTCTTAGATTTTGGCTCGTTATCCCTAACACATGTGAGACAAGTACAAGTACAACATGATTGGACTTGAGACACAACGACACGAAGTTCAATGGATTTATTTACCGATCACATGCAATACAATCTAGTTTGGCATGTGATAATCATTACATTACATATATGGTGCATCAATACACTTACAGACAACCCACAGCTTACAGTCTATCTCACAAGATGCACAAGCACTCGACTTTCGGGCACAGAACTACACAAGCCTTTCTCTCTCTAGACGTCCTGTCCGGTCCGAGTACCCCAAGCAGTCTGCTGTTTCTCGCAACGCGCTTGCCCTCTGTGGATTCGCTTCACGAGGCCTGCGTGCGTCTTGCGCTGTCCTTGCCTGACCGCTGGCTATTGCGTCAGCCAGCAACCTGTCGGCAGGTGACTAATACTCGCCTGGCGGGCGTAACGATGTCCCTGCATCTCAGCTGGGACTTATTCGCCTGGCGGGCGTAACGATGTTCCTGCATCTCATTCCAGATTCTGACACGCTCCCCCGGGGCTTCTTCATGAAAGATGTCATCTTTCATGTATCCTCTATATACATAGCGGGTTAATATTTTAACCATGTCAGAATCGTTCCCTGTGTTGTTATATACATTGGTATAGAAATACATAATAATACATATAATGGCATAGAAATACATAAGAAATGCAAGTTGTATTTTAAGACATGTGGTGTTCAATTTTTACCACTTGCCAAGTTACATCCTCTCGATGGATGATTACCTAAGTTGCAATATTGACCCAGTCAGATCGGTAGCAACAGCTTTCCAAGCAACTACCTCGCAACCTCGAAAAAAAAGTAATAATATGCTCTTTGTAAACAAAAAACATCTGGTAAGACCGTAATACGACCTATTTATAAGCCGTATTCAACGTTGGAGTTCCGACCTCATTTGGCCATGAGCTCTTCCGTCGGTCTACAACGTCGGTAACTCTATACCATGCCCAGTTGATGCCTCCTTGGAGTAGTAACAATCTGGCAACAACATGGCTATTTATATACAACACATATTCAAATACATTTCAATTTATCGCCCTTGGTGTAATAATGTAATAACAATTAAATGAAAGGGACATAATTTCAAACAATATTAAATTTAATAATTTACAATTATTTCTTTATTTCTCAGCGTCATCGCTTGATACTTTTCCATACTAGCGAAAAAATGTCGATAGTATGAATAAGTTAATCAAGATATGATTCTAAGATTACACTAGATGAAACACTATTAATACACAATTCGTGTATTCGAGATTGATGATTCTTAAACATTTTAGAAGCGTCATACCTTTTTAAGGTTTTGTTTGTCGTCTGCTAATTTTGGACTAAATTTCTAAATTATCCGGAAGTACACACGAACAGCTGATGTTGAAAAATTCTATAACACACTTGTTCCGGTCTGATGTAGCAACTCGGAATGTAACTGTTCTGATCGTTCATGTGTTGGATGTTTCGCTGGAAAACTTCTGGATTTCGTTGACTGCAGTGGTGTAAATGTCAAAGTTCAGTTCACTCTTTCGCACACGGATTTAAAATATCACTGGAAATGTTCCACGCGCAGATACCACTGATAAATTGGATAGTTCGCTTGCGGTAAGTTCAGAGCGAATGTGGCACTGTTCTTATTTCATAGTATATGTACAGTTAATATTGTTCGCTTTCTACCACACCCTACACAATTATTCAAAACACTTAATACAGTAATAATAAAATAAGAAAACTATATATAATGGGATTAAACCCTATCACATCAAATGGTAGACACACAGCTTTTTCGTGGAAGAAAAAACCTCACTGATGGCTGTGTTATTCTGAGTGTATTTGACACACTGCACTCAGACATTAGTGCTTACTGGGTCGGTCGGACAACGGGACAACAGATCGGCAATTGTGTTGGTTCTGCCTGCAATATGTCGAACTTCGAAGCTGTAATCTTGGAGTTTAAGAGACCAGCGCGCTATCAATTGGTTGGTAGGTATTCCTGAAGTAATAAATTTCAACGGACTACTGTCGGACTCAACAATGAAATGACGTCCCAGAAGGAATCTGGAAAATTTTGTTATACCCTGAACTAGAGCAAGGGCTTCCAACTGCGGTGTCGACCAAGAGCGTTCTCTAGGTTTTAATTTTCTAGAGAAATAATATACAGGATGTAGGATGTTATCATGTTCCTGTAACAGAACTGCTCCAATCGCTACGGAGCTCGCGTCTGTGCGTAATCTGAAAGGAATAAGAAAATTGGGCAATTTGAGAATAGGATTCTTTAAACTATTCTCAGAGAAATAAGATAAAACTTTCTTGAATGCAAATTTTAGGCATTGATTGTTTACAATATTTTCAGGTTGATCTTTCGTTAGTAGGTTAGTAAATTTTTCAGTCAGTTCAGCAAAATCAGGTATGAACTGTCTATAATAATTTAGTAATCCTAACACACTTCTGACTTGCTTTTTCGTAGTCGGAAGTAAGAGTTTCAGTATTTTGGACACGATGTTATCGTCTGTCGTGACAAAGCCATTAGATATTTTGTACCCCAAGAAGGATATTTCCTGATAGGCTATGTCTACTTTTGTCGGCTTTATCGTCAGTCCGTGCTGTCTGATCCGTTCAAATGTCTGCTGTAATGTCTTTATATGGTCTGTCATTGTCTTTGTGTACACACAAATGTCGTCCATGTAGCAGATAAAGTTTGGTATGTCCACTAGTAAAAGTCGTGTCATACGTACGAATGTCGCTGGGGCATTGACAAGCCCAAATGGAAGTTTGCACCATTCGTACAGTCCCCAAGGTGTGGCAAATGCTGTCAGATGTCTGCTCTGTTCGTCTACCGTTATTTGCCAGTAACCTTTAGTCATGTCTACCTTCGTAAAGAACCTAGAGTCTGTCAGTTCTGTCAGTAGATCTTCAGAGTTAGACATTGGTTCTAGATCAAGAAGCGTTATTTTGTTTAATTTCCTATAGTCGATACAGAGTCTTTTCGTATTGTCCTTTTTGCGTACCATGACCATTGGAGATGAGAAATGTGATTGGGATCGTCTAATGATGTTGTTTTTTCTCTAAACTAATGATTTCCTGATGTAAGGTTTTTTTGTAATGCACTGGAATGGTGTAAGGTCTGCATCTTATGGGTGTGTTTGAAGTGAGTGTGATGTGATGCTGTACTAATTCTGTTTGTCCTGGATTGTTGGAGAAGATGGTGTTGTACTGTTGTATGAGATGTTTGCAGCTGTCTGTTTCTGCTTGAGTTAAGTTTGGGTTTATTTTGATGTCTTTCAAGCAGTTCGTCGTGTCTACTGCAGGTGTTGGAATTTCGTCACTATCTTCGTCATCTTCATGGTCTATTATTACTGTACACGCTATTGTATCGTCTTGTTCGGTATCTCTGTTGTAATATGGTCTTAGCATATTGATGTGGAATATTTTGTGTTTGTCTTTTATTTTAATCTCGTAGTCTACAGCTGAAATCTGTCTTATAACTTTAAAAGGTTCTTGCCAAGACTCAGTCAATAAGTGTCTGTCACTAGGTAAGAGAAGAAGTACGTCCTGTCCTGGTGTCAACGTTATTGTCCTGTTACCTTTGTCTGCATATTGTCTATATGTAGCACCAGATACTTTTAGTGCTTCTTTTGCAATTATACAAGATTTGATGATTCTTTCACGCAATGATGTAACGTATACGTATGATGATATGGGTTTAAGTAATGGAGTGGCTTCAGTTAACATTTGATGATAGATAGTCAATGGGCCACGTGGTTTGGCACCATAGATAAGTTCAAAAGGAGAGAACCCAGTACTAGAATGTGGAATTTCGCGATAAGAACAAAGTATAGCAGGCAAGTACACGTCCCAGTTGTTGGGGTGTTCTTGCGTGACTTTAGCAAGCATATGCTTTAAATCACCGTTAAATTTTTCTATAATTCCACTTGAGTGAGGATGTTAGGGAGAATTGAAACATTGCTTCACCCCTAACATTTTGGTGAAAGCTTGAGTAGGTGCGGCAATGAACTGACTTCCCCTATCTGATTGGATAGTGTCTGGAAATCCTATCCGTGAAAATATATGGAAGAAAACTTCCATTATATCATTGGCAGTTATGTTCTTTAGCGGAATCGCTTCAGACCAGCGGCTACATAGATCAATGATGGTAATAATATATTTATTCCCTCTGGTTGTTACCTGATTAAGAGGGCCCACTATATCGACAGATATTTTCTCAAAAGGTCGACTGGCTAAGTCAGTGATTTGTAACTTTGCCTGTGGGTGTTTACCTTTCTTTACCAGTTTTTGGCAGATGTCACAACTTCTGCAATATTGCTTAATGTCATTGCAGAATTTGGGCCAATAGAACTGTGATAGTAATCTTGATCTGGTCTTAGAGTAAGCCATATGCCCTGCAAGAGGTATATCATGGGCAAGATGTAAGGCTTGCTTACGGTATTCAACTGGCAAAACAGTTTGCTCTGTTGTGTTGTCACCTCTGGTGTAGTACCTGGTGAGGATGCAATTTTTCAAAGCAAAATGCCATCTTGCATTTTTGGTTACCTTTGGCTTTTGGCCGATCAGATAAAAATATTTAGACAATGAAGGATCAGCTTTTTGGGCTGTACAACAGTCTCCTTCATAGTTTTAGGAGGTAGTATCACTGGGCTAATCATTTCTATAGCCTCAGTTTGATTAATTTCATCTTGCACTCTAGCAGTAGATCTAGTTACTGCGTTCACACATTCAATGATATCAGATGGTGGTGAAACAGTTTGATCAATGATGTCATGAGATCTTAGTGCTACATTAGCTACCATACATTCATTTGGTGATACAACATTCTCAATGATGATATTTGATGGTGATGATGTTAAGTTCTCATCAATCCAAACAGATGTCATATCATGAGGCATATCATTCACCTCTGGTAAATTTCCAATGATGATATCACAAACAGGGTTAGTTAATGTAGGCATTATGAAACTTCTTTTAAGTCCAATAAGTGAACTTCCGGTGTCCCGAAGGACCGTAGCGGGCTTGCCATTCACATATCCCTGATGGATGTTTATTCTGCCTTTGGAGTTTATTACCAAATTAGCTTCTTCATTGGCAATAGGAATGGAGTGGCCGCATGTTAAAATGCTATCTTCATAAAAGGTATTACAAACAGTACATTTATTTGCATTAAACATGTCAAAAGGCTGTGCTGAGTTCACAGGGTGTTTCTCTGATTGTTCTTCATCTGATGATGAACTATCAAATAAGGCGACATTTGCTTTATTGGTCATTTGCCTTCCTTTACAAGCATGACGAAAATGTCCGTACGCCTTACAGAGAAAACATTTACGTGCATTTCTGAAGGCTTTACGCTCACTATCTTGTCTATTTACGATGTTCTGTAGATATGTAAGATATGCGGAGTTCTTGTCACACATCTCACCTTGATGGTGTGAATAGTTACAATATGTACAATGATTGTATTTTTCAGACGTAGGCTTATATGGTTTTTGCCTCTTATAGGGTTCTCATCGGGGTTTTTCATAGTTAGCCGATGCTACAAAGTTTGTATCAATAGCTTCAGTAGCAAAACAATGTTTATTGGCTGTGTAATAAGCCGAACCACGTCTCTCAATATGATCTACACTCGTACATTCATTCTCTTGCAAAAATTTCGAAAATGCTGATGGAAGGGATGAGATGACTTTATCCCTGATAATTAGATCTTCTAATTTCTGGTAATCTTTATTTATTTTGGCTGCTGAAGTCCATTTTGCAAATATGTCTCGGACTAAGCAGAGGTAGTCAGAGAACGTTTGAGTCGATTTTGGACTCAACTTGCTGGACTGTTCTCTGTAACCCGCCTCATCTAACATGAAATGTGCCATAATCTTTGATTTTAGATAATGGTAATCTTTTCTGAGGTCTTTGGGGATAGTCTCTATGACTTTCAGAGGTTCCCCTGACAAACTCCTCATGTAAATAATATTCCATTCAGACATTGGGACCTGGTAATGGTCCATTAAGGTTTCAAAATTTTGGGTGAAGGCTGCAATGCAGTCACCAGAGGTATAATTTCTTACAATACCTTGATATTTTTTATACTGGTTTTCTTTCTCCAGTCTCTCAGATTTCTTAGACTCTTTGTTTATGGCAGTCTCAGTCTCAAGTTGTTTAATTTTTAGTTGTAAATCAAGTTCTTCTCTTTTACTCTGAGCTGCTATTTCTGCTTTCTTTAATTATGTTGCTGCCTCTGCTTGCTTGGCAGCTCTTTCAGCTGCTCTTTCGTCGCGTTCCATCGCTTTCTCCCGAAGGTGTTCGGAATACTTAGCATCACTCCATTTTGTCAACTCATCACCAGTTAACTTCAACTTCAAACCCATCTCTATGAAGTCGTTTAATGAAGACATGATGGTAATAATAAGTGCAAATGAATGGTCAGACACACAATTAGTTATAAGTTGTTAGTATAGTGAAAAATTTACAATTTTGTTCAACTTACAATTTGTGCCTAAATTTGCATCCGAAAGTATAGAGAAAGAAAAATATACTCAAGTGTACTGCTTGCTTGGCAGCTCTTTCAGCTGCTCTTTCGTCGCGTTCCATCGCTTTCTACCGAAGGTGTTCGGAATACTTAGCTTCACTCCATTTTGTCAACTCATCACCAGTTAACTTCAACTTCAAACCCATCTCTATGAAGTCGTTTAATGAAGACATGATGGTAATAATAAGTGCAAATGAATGGTCAGACACACAATTAGTTATAAGTTGTTAGTATAGTGAAAAATTTACAATTTTGTTCAACTTACAATTTGTGCCTAAATTTGCATCCGAAAGTATAGAGAAAGAAAAATATACTCAAGTGTACTGGATGCGGTGAAGAACGGTTCACACTAGAGCTAGGAACTGTAGGGTCGCTAGTTCAAACCACAAATGACCTCTACGGGCAAGGGTTTCAGATGGCACAGAAAACCTGCTTTGTTTTGGAGGAAATAAATTAGCGTCTATTTGATGTGGTGTGTATGCTTGTCACTAAGTTGTGATTAGGTTTGTATGGCGTTGAGTGTAATTGTAGGTCGTAATGTCGTCAATCAACAATTTTTTTTCAAAACACAAGTCACTTTCTTTCCGAAACTTTTTTCTTTCCACAAACAACTTCACCAAGACAATCTAAATATATCTTAACACTCTATAACATTGATGACACATCACTTACATCAAGATGACATTCAGTAAGGACATAGACATCAAGTTTACAAGATGGCGACAAGGTTACAATGGCGACAACTTCACAATGTCGACAAGGTCAAAATGGCGACAAGTTACACAATCACTGATGTTTTACACGTTTACAAGATCAAACAAATGTATGTACTTGACGTTCACATCTAGCCTCCATATTCAAACAATTTAATATAATATTATATGAGGATGAGACTTCACGTTGACATTTAAATGTACATTAACTCTGGACGAAAGTCACGTTCACAACTATGGTTCAATATTAAATAAATTTCAATCGTTCAATGAGGACGCGCTATTCACGTTCATTTAAAGCCGGACGAATGCCACCACGTTCAATGAGGACGAGCTACCCACGTTCACACATGTCAGAGTCTTAGATTTTGGCTCGTTATCCCTAACACATGTGAGACAAGTACAAGTACAACATGATTGGACTTGAGACACAACGACACGAAGTTCAATGGATTTATTTACCGATCACATGCAATACAATCTAGTTTGGCATGTGATAATCATTACATTACATATATGGTACATCAATACACTTACAGACAACCCACAGCTTACAGTCTATCTCACAAGATGCACAAGCACTCGACTTTCGGGCACAGAACTACACAAGCCTTTCTCTCTCTAGACGTCCTGTCCGGTCCGAGTACCCCAAGCAGTCTGCTGTTTCTCGCAACGCGCTTGCCCTCTGTGGATTCGCTTCACGAGGCCTGCGTGCGTCTTGCGCTGTCCTTGCCTGACCGCTGGCTATTGCGTCAGCCAGCAACCTGTCGGCAGGTGACTAATACTCGCCTGGCGGGCGTAACGATGTCCCTGCATCTCAGCTGGGACTTATTCGCCTGGCGGGCGTAACGATGTTCCTGCATCTCATTCCAGATTCTGACAACTAGGTACTTGTATTCTGCCAGAGAAATCAGCAATTTCGTGTGGTTGTCTTTGGTAGATTTAGGTAAAGTGTTTAAAAAAATTGCTTTGTACATATCTGTTTTCTTTTTAGTAAATGTTTCAATGAGTTGTCTTAGTGTGTCTAGTGCTGTTTGGACTGTTGGACATGTGTAATAAATGTGGTCTTCAGTTTCCTGTATGTTCCGTCTGCAGAGTTGACATTTGTTTTGACCTGCGTGCTTGTTTTTCCGTAGTAGGTGACATGTTAAAGATTAAACGGTACGTAATTTCTCTGGCTTTGGGTTTGATGTGTGGATTGTGGAGATTAGTGAAAGTACATGTGTAGTCTTGTATGTAGTATTTTTGTCCCCTTTTTATTCGTAGTGGGGGTGCTTGTTGATTGACTAGATATTTGTAAATCTGGTTTGTTGTCTGGTTAGTAAATGTTCGCGTCCTTGAAGTGCGTGTATGCATGTCTTATAGAAAGCGGGTAGTGTTCCAAAATGGTGTGGTGAATTAAGTTGTATTCTTCTAAGGTGTTGCAGTCTGAGTTCTATGTAATAGAGTGCTAGTGGGTGTTGTTCAGGTTGATTGAGGATATGTCCTATGTGTTGGATTCTAAGCGCTTGTATTTTTGTATGTATGTCTTGTAGTGCTTAATCCCCATGTCTTTTTCCAGTGTGAGTGTCTTATGTTTTATGCAATAGATTGTGCTGCCAAAGATAAAACGTCTGATATGTTTGTTGATGTCTGTGACTGTCTGTTTAGGAGGGTCTAGCACTGTGACTAAATATATTATTTTGGGAATGATGAATGTGGTAACTATGATGCTCCCACCAAATATTGTGGATGTCTTATACCTATATCTTTGCAGCATGTCTATAATTTGTTGTGTGAGGTTTTGCCATGTCTGTGCGTGCATCTGTCGGGAGTTGTTAGGAAATGTTATCCCATATATTTTGATGTTGTCTGTGGCTGTTAAGTCGGGAGGAAAGTCTGTTTTGTTTCGCCACTTACCGAGACCCATTATGTGTGATTTTTGTATGTTTAATTTTGCCCCACTCCCCTTACCAAACTGTGTAAAGGTGTGGAGTATATTTGTAACGGATGTGTTGTTGGCGGGGAAGAAAGCGGTGTCGTCTGCGTATGCAAGCAACTTCCGCTCTCATCCGCCTGGTATGAATGTGCCTGTGATGTTGGTGCCTTGTCTGATTGCTTCTAGTAGTGGTTCTAAAACCAGTACATATAGGAGTGGCGACAGAGGACATCCTTGTCTTACCGATCTTGTGAGCCGGAAGCCCGCAGTGAGTGTGTGGTTAACCAACATCTTACTCTCAGGATTCCGGTACAAGATCGCTATCCACCTCCCAAAGTACTGGCCTAAATTGCAGTGTGTTAATGTCTTGTGTAGAAAAATAACAAATTTTGTTGCGTATCCCTTACGGGACGTTGCAGTCAACACCAGCATTTTCAGCTGCTGTTGATTTACTAGGCAAGTGTTACGTTCAGTAGTTTGCCATTGCTTTCTGAACGACCGGTCTCTATACCTTTTTCGAAAAAACCAGCACCGTCGTGTTTCGAACCCGGGTATACGGGCTCACAAACCGCGTTTGCAAGCCCTTCAGCCACAGAGACCGGTCTTGTGTAGATAGGAGTGGGAAATTCAGTCAAAGGGTTTCTCCTGGTCTAGGGACAAAAGAGAGGCCTGCCAGTCTTTCTCCTGTGTGTATGTGATGATGTCTCTAATAAAAAGTGTATGCTGGTGGATGTTTCTATGTGGTACACAGCATTGTTGATCTGGGTGTATGAGTGTTGACATAAAAGGTCTCAGTTTTGTGGGTCAATGCTTTAGTTAGTATTTTATAGTCTGTGTTGAGTAGAGATATGGGTCTGTAATTTTTCATATGTGTCTTGTCTGTGTTGTGTTTAGGTATGAGTGTTATGTATGACATGTTGCAACTGTCTGGTAGGTGTTCATTGTCAAAGGCGTCTTGATATACTTTAAGAAGAAGGCCACCTAAGATAGGAAAGAAATGTTGGTAGAATTCTACAGTCAAGCCGTCCGGTCCTGGTGTCTTGTCTTTGTTCATTTTGCTGAGTGCGTGTGTTATGTCTGCTAGTGTTAGTTCTGTGTCTAGTGTGTCTTTGTCTGCATCTGACAGCTGTTTACTGTATTTTAGAAATTTGTCTTGTGTCTGTGTGTCCACTGTCTCTGCTGTAAATAGGTGTGTGTAGTATTGATTGAATGCTTCTGTTATTTGCGCAGGTTCTGTTTGTGTGGTGCCTTGCATGTCTATTATTTTGCCTATTTGTCTGCTGTGTTGTACGTTCTGTTCAATTGCTTCTTCTTCTTTCGTTCGCCTAAATTATGTTTATAACTGCAATGTTGTCTCTTGTATGAATCTAACAGTCTTTTTTAGTTCATTCAGCGGTCATAGAGTTTATCTTCCACTGTTGTCTCTCTAGGCCAGAAGGTTCGCCTGGATGTGTTGTAGACACAAGAAGACACGCTAGACAACATAAAATTTGAAAGCTATAGTTACCGACCTGGATCGAACCTGTGCCTCCAAATGACGACGGCGTCTCGCTGCAGGAACAAGGGTACTTCGGCGCACGAACAACAAGACACTCGAAACAAAAGTGTCTTCATTGGTCATGTCTATCATTCACATGAACCTAACTAACATCTATGGAATACGGACAGAATTCGTATCAAACCATTGAGATAGCACCAAAGGCCTCATAATTTATATTAAACCAGCATAGGTGAAATAACAAACACACAAACACATCGGTCCGTAATGTTGTTGTCGAGTATATATGAACTTCTTGTATGTCTTCTTGTCGCTGCTTCCTTCTTCTCACTTCTGTGAGCGTCAAATAATACTATGTGTGTTTATTTATGTAATTGTGTGAGAAAATAACCACAATATGTATTTACGATAAAGTATGCAATTAATAATAAATATAAATTAAGTCATATTACATATTTATTATATAATGCTTCTGCACATTTAATACCCGTACATATGCACATACGTAATTAAGCCATAATAAACATTTTGGAAAGGGGGAAGCTTCTTCCAAGAGGCCTGGGGAGCTACAGGCCAGGAAAAGATACCTGGTCAAATGCAGCCACCTTTGCCTTTGACGTTTATGAGGGGTTCCAGAGTAGACAGGAAACGAAGGCGGCAGCGCTTGATCTCGAAGATGCGTACAATAGAGTTCGCTATGATATTTTGATGACCGCACTTATGGAGAAGGGGGTCAATCCCTGGTTGGTGAACTGGATAGCAGCCGTCCTGCATTCTCGTCAAGTTGCTCTCCGTCTAGGCGCATGGACCTCAGAGCCACATATTTTAACCCCGGGACTGCCACAGGGATCTGCTATCTCACCGGTGCTCTTTAATGTGTATACGAGCAAGATTGCATACCTAGAAGCACCAGGGGTTGGAAGGATTCTAACATTTGCAGATGATATTCTTGCATACAGGCAGGGGAGAAATAGGGATCAAACAGCCCAGGAGCTACAGGTGACAGTGGACAAAGTGATTGACTGGTGCACTGAAATGAGTGCTGTCATCAACCCGGAAAAGGCGGCGGTGTTGTGGTGCTCTCTGGACAATAGGATTGTGAGAGATGATACCCCAAGCCTCACGATAGATGGTAGAAGTGTCAACAGAGAGAACAAACTGAAGTATCTGGGAATCACATTTGACTGGAGTCTGTCCTTCAAGGACCATGTGGAGACGGTTGTGACAAGATCGCAAAAGGGACTCAATGCACTTAAAACTATGGCTGCAATGGACATAGAGCAGAGAATGCTCTTCACACTATACCAGCACTTGATCCTCTCAGTGATTGATTATGGACTAGGAATGCTTACTGTCTCAAAGAGTCAGCTGGTGAAATTAGAGCGCATACAGAATGAAGCGATGCGGGTCATTCTGGGATGCACCAGAGACACTCCAGTAGTGTGTATGCGTTACATCCTTGGTCTTCCTACTGTTGCTAGTAGGCACAAGGTGATGCAAGCGAAGGCATACCTCAGAGTAGCTGCAGACACAGATCACCCGTTGCATGAGGCGCTGGACGTAGTTAAGGGTCAGAGACTGATAAGAGGGAAATCATGGATGGCTCAGGCGGAGGATACGATCAGACAGGTGTGCCCCTTGGAGAACATCAGGCGAGGAGAGGAGTGGGTCAGAGTGCCAGCCGTGCAGTCAGACTTGTGCAGAGTTGTAATAACATTGAACCGGGAGTGCAGGGAGTGGCCAGCAGGGGACCACGGAAGTGGAAATTCAGCAACTAATTCGTGAAAATTCTCGCCCGGGTGATGTGATTATCTACACGGATGGGTCAGTGTTGAGAGGTAGGAGAAGTGCCTGGGGGTTCTTGGCAAAAACTAATGGTCGGCGTTTGGTGCAGGAGAGCCTGGCGTATGATAACACTACATCTAGCTTAAGAATGGAGGTGGAGGCGGTCAGTGCAGCTTTCCGCTGGATAGAAAACACGATACATACACACATTGTGATTGTAACTGACTCAGAAAGCATGCTGAGAAGGGTGAGAACAGGTAGGCTTCGTGCAGAGTGGCTTGCTTCGCTTCGGAGGTCACGGGTAGTAAGCATCACCTTGATCTTTTCTCCTGGGCATGCCGGTGTGCTGGGGAATGAACAGGCGGACAGATTGGCTGGCTCGGCAAAATTTGGTGGAGTATTGATGCAGGACAAGGCAGACGTGGTTGCGGCCTTGTGGGAGCACGTGTACACCTCGGAGGAGCAGATGGAGCACCATGGTCTGGTAAGAATGAGACAACGAGGTGTGACGAGGGGTTCTGGCCGACGCTCGGCGCTCGGAGGAAAGGCGAGACGGACATATAATCAGATTGCTACTGGAACTATTAGTGTTGGAACTCTTCGCTGGCTGCTGAGGATGGAGACGGAGCGCTTATGGGAATGTCCCGAATGCTGTGATGTCGGTTCCTAGATCAATCAATCAATCAATCAATAAACATAAATTATGTCGTGCATATGGCAAGGAATCATAACATTTTACGTCTCATATTTACTTCTTTGGTCTTTTACAGCATATATAAATTATTATAACAATAGGCTAGCAATGCGTTGATTAATCACCAATTTTATGAATAATTCTCTCTAAATAGGTGTGTACTATAAAATGAAATTGTGAAAAGGGACATAACTATAAACATTTATTTCAAAGGGAAATTACTACTCACACTAAAGCAAATAAACTCTGTGATTTACTACAATAGAATCTTTCTTACCCTATTTTTACGTTTATAAAATAAAATTAAAAAACCGTTTTGCAGTATAAAACTTATATAATATTTTAAGTAGCTTTTAAAACTTATGTAAAATTATTGTTTAATTTTATATCACCAGAATTTTATTATGCACTTCCCTATTTTGTCTTGATGTTACATTTAAAATTTTATCAAGATTTACACTAATTTTATACATACATTGTGTAACGTAAAATAATTTTTGAGAGACCTGTACAAGGTCTTAACTTCTCTTAACGTTTGATTGTGGCCTTTCCCTCTACAATTAATTTATGTTTTAATTTTATTTCGTATTCTTTTCATAACAATTCTCAGTATCAGCTTTGTCATGTGGCTGATAAAACGTATTGTGCGATGCTCTTTGTATTCGAAACAATATGAAATAATCCGGGCTCAGGTCAGGGATTTGCACTACAAGGGTAACAAATTGGGCACGCAGGCCCGTCTTACATTCGGCCCTTTCAATCACTCATCTTTCATTCATCAAATGTGCATGTTACATTAACATAGGGGGAAAAAACATTGTCAAATGGATTTTGTAAGCATAAACAATGCATATTACGCATGATACATTCACATGAGAAAACAAAAAAACATTATCAAATGAAAGTTGTAAACATAAACAGTGCATATTGCAATGTTGTGAGACACATCCCCCATCCACCCTCATATCCCGCAGCCACCAACACATCCCCCACCCACCAAACCTCCCCCACCCACCCACACATACCTCCACGCACTCACACAGAACCAGGCAAACATACATGCCGCCACCCACCCACTGATCCCCCACCCACACACATTTCCCCACCCACACACACATCCTCACACACCAAGAAGAAGAAGAAGAAGAAGAAGAAGAAGAAGAAGAAGAAGAAGAAGAAGAAGAAGAAGAAGAAGAAGAAGAAGAAGAAGAAGAAGAAGAAGAAGAAGAAGAAGAAGAAGAAGAAGAAGAAGAAGAAGAAGAAGAAGAAGAAGAAGAAGAAGAAGAAGAAGAAGAAGAAGAAGAAGAAGAAGAAGAAGAAGAAGAAGAAGAAGAAGAAGAAGAAGAAGAAGAAGAAGAAGAAGAAGAAGAAGAAGAAGAAGAAGAAGAAGAAGAAGAAGAAGAAGAAGAAGAAGAAGAAGAAGAAGAAACCACACACACATACCCCCGCCAAACCACACATCCCGCACATATCCACACACATATCACGCACTCTCACAATTTTCCCCACCCACTCACACACACATCAGCCAACCTACACCCACTCACCCACCCAATATTCGCCACCTCTCAACTACACATCCCCACCTATACACACATCCCCACCCATAAACACATCTCCCCACCTGCCCACACATATCCCACCACCCATAAACACCCAAAAACACTCACCTCCCACCCACACACACCCCGCCACTCACATATACCCCACCCACACACATCCGCCGCTCACACACATCTTCTCACAACTACACACCTCCCCCACCCATACACTCATCTCTCACACACATCCACCCACTCACGTACTCATCCATCAACCACTCACACCCACACATCACCCACGCACCCATCAACACATGTATCTCTCATCTACCCTCCCACCCACACACACCCCAACCACCCAGCCAAACACACATCCCCCATCCTCGCATACATCCTTCAATCACCTGCACATCCCACACCTCCCCTACCTCTCACACATCTCCCCTCCCACACAAAACTCCACCCATAAACACATTCCCCCCCCCCACACACACACACACATCCCCCACATACATTCCCCATACACATCCCCGCCCACACATCTCCCCACCCACTCACACATCCTCCACCTACAAACATCCTCACCACCCACACATACATTCTCCACCCACTCACATTTACCCCATCCACACTCACACACTCCCACCCACACAGATATATCCCATTCACAGACACCCCCCAACGAGCTCAAACGAGAGCGAAACTCGAGTATAGTGCTTCCATATTGACGTGGATAGTCCTTAGGTTCGTACCAGAATACGATCAGCGTTGCCAGTAGTGGGTTGTGTTCAATATTTAAATTTCAAATCCCGAAACAACCAAATAAATCAATTTGATTATTGCTCACTTGATTTGAGGAGGCCTGGTGTTCCTTGCCAGTGAGAAGTCCTGATCGTTCGGGTCCACATCGATTGACGGACGTCAGTCGCGGCGATCGGGCAATCTTGAGCTATAGCCCACGATGGGTGACGTTGTAATATTCTGTTATGATAATTTGGCCGGGTCCAGCGTGTGCCGCGTGGTTACACATCCGCTTCACACGCCATTGATCCGGGGTTTGTTTCCGGATCCGGTCAGGGATATGCACTACTGACGAGCTCAAACGAGAGCGAAACTCGACTAAAGTGCTTCCATATTGACGTCGATAGGTCTTAGGTTCGTACCAGAATACGATCAGCGTTGCTAGTAGTGGGTTGTGCTCAATATCTAAATTTAAAATCCCGAAACAACAAAATAAATCAATATGAAATAACACAAAGTAATGCAGCTTTGCTACATGAAGAGCTGAACATCAGAGACACGTTTTAGGAAAATTTGGATTGGGAATTAGAAACAATGCAGGTGACAAATTAATTAAATTTTCCACAGAAAATGAGTTATAGAATTTTGATTGATTGATTGATTGATTGATTGATTGATTGATTGATTTAGGAACCGACATTGCAGTTATAAGCATATTTCAGGCGAACGAAAGAAGAAGAAGAAGGAACCGACATCACAGCATTCGGGGCATACACATAAACGCTCCGTCCCCATCCTCAGCAGCCAGCGAAGAGTTCCAACACCAATAGTTCCAGTAGCAATCTGATTATATGGCCGTCTCGCCTTTCCTCTGAGCGTCGAGCGTCGGCCAGATCCCATCGTCACTCCTCGCTGTCTCATTCTTGCCAGACCATGGCGATCCATTTGCTCCTCTGAGGTGAAAACGTGCTCCCACAAGGCCGCAACCACGTCTGCCTTGTCATGCATCAATACTCCACCAAGTTTTGCCGAGCCAGCCAATCTGTCCGCCTGTTCATTCCCCATCACACCGGCATGCCCCGGAGAAAAGATGCATGCCAATCGTGACCTCAGAAGCGAAGCAAGCCACTCTGCACGAAACCTGCCTGTCCTCACCCTCCTCAGCATGCTTTCTGAGTCAGTTACAATCACGATGTCTGTATGTATCGTGTTCTCCATCCAGCGGAAAGCTGCACTGACCTTCTCCACCTCCATTCTTAAGTTAGATGTTGTGGTATCATACGCCAGGCTCTCCTGCACCAAACGTCGGCCATTAGCTTTTGCTATGAAGCCCGAGGCACTTCTCCTACCTCTCGACACCGAACCATCTATGTAGATAATCACATCACCCGGGCGAGCATTCTCCTGAATTAGTTGCTGGATTTCCACTTCCGTGGCCCCTGCTGGCCACTCCCTGCTCAATGTGATTATAACTCTGCACAAGTCTGACTGCTCCGCTGGCACTCTGACCCACTCCTCTCCTCGCCTAATGTTCTATAAGATGCACACATGTCTGGTCGTATCCTCCGCCTGAGCCATCCATGATTTCCCTCTTATCAGTCTCTGACCCTTAAGTGCGTCCAGCGCCTCATCCAACGGGTGATCTATGTCTGCAGCTACTCTGAGGTATGCCTTCGCTCGTATCACCTTGTACCTACCAGCAACAGTCGGCAGATCAAGGATGTAACGCACACACACTACTGGGGTGTCTCTGGTGCACCCCAGAATGACCCGCATAGCTTCGTTCTGTATGTGCTCTAATTTCACCAACTGACTCTTTGAGACAGTGAGCAGTCCTAGTCCATAATCAATCACTGAGAGGATCAAGTGCTGGTATAGTGTGAAAAGCATTCTCTGCTCTGTGTCCATTGCAGCCATAGTTTTAAGTGCATTGAGTCCCTTTTGAGATCTTGTCACAACCGTCTCCACATGGTCCTTGAAGGACAGGCTCCTGTCAAATGTGATTCCCAGATACTTCAGTTTATTCTCTCTGTTGACGCTTCTACTATCTATTGTGAGGCTTGGGACATCGGTTCTCACAATCCTGTTGTCCAGAGAGCACCACAGAACAGCCACCTTTTCCGGGTGGATGACAGCACTCATTTCAGTGCACCAATCAATCACTTTGTCTACTGTCGCCTGTAGCTCCTGGGCTGCTTGTTCCTTATCTCTCCCCTGCCTATATGCAAGAATATCACCTGCAAATGTTAGTATCCTTCCAACCCCTGGTGCTTCTAGGTTTGCAATATTGCTCGTATACACGTTAAAGAGCACCGGTGAGATTGCAGATCCCTGTGGCAGTCCCGGGGTTAAAATATGTGGCTCTGAGGTCCATGCACCCAGGCGGAGAGCAACCCGACGAGAATGCAGGACGGCTGCTATCCAGTTCACCAACCAGGGATTGACCCCCTTCTCCATCAGTGCGGTCATCAAAATATCATATCGAACTCTACTGTACGCATCCTCGAGATCAAGCGCTGCCGCCTTCGTTTCCTGTCTACTCTGGAACCCCTCATAAACGTCAAAGGCAAAAGTGGCTGCATTTGACCAGGTATCTTTTCCTGGCCTGTAGCTTCCCAAGTCTCTTGGAAGAAGCTTTCCCCTTTCCATAAATTCTTGCAGCTTGACAGCGACTATCTACTCTAAAACCTTCTCAAATGTATTTTGAAGGTGATGATCCTAAAGCCGCTAAGCTTTGAATGATCCTTGAATGGTTTTGGGAGAGGGGTGAGATAGCTGTGTACCCAACCCTGCGGTACTGATGCTGTCCTAATGCTCTTGTTAAAGCAGTTGGTCATCTCCTTCAGGTCTACATCGCTCAAAGCCTTCATGTGGCCATACCTGACCCCATCAGGCCCTGGTGCCGTGTCTTTTGCCTTTTTCAAAATATGTTTAACATCTTCAACCCGTATGATGTCTTCATAATGCATATTCTCCATGGTGCCAGATAACTCCTCTCTAACTGCATCCCTGGTATCCGCATCATTATGATTGGTCTGCTCTAAAAATCTCTGGAGAAACGCCTCCCCTTTCTCTTTGTCTGTTGTCACGCGCACACCATCCTCTCTATAAATTGTTCCCACTGTCATAGGCCGATCTTTTCTTTGCATTTGTTTGTGCAGTTTCCAGAATTTTCGCAGTGTTTTATCACCTCCAATCTCCTTCATAAAACATTCCCATTTTACGTTCTTGGCCTCTGCAGCACAGCGCTTGAAAGCCTCCACCTTGTCTTTCTTGACATTCTCCGTTGTGTCCACTTCCTCTCGTGAGCTTCAAAGTGTCTGTCGCACTTTCCTTAGCTGCTTCACTGCAGCTCTCTTTGCTTTCCAAGCATTGTCTAATTCCGGGGTCCACCATGGGGGATGCAAAAAAGGAGTTTTAACAGTCCTGTTGCATACCCCCTGTCTGAGGCGTCCAAGAAGGCTGTCGGTCCACTCATACAGGAAGCGCTTGCGCGCACTCCCAGCCTTCACTTTCCTGGATTTAGAGATAAGGACTGAGCATGGCATGTGATCACTCCCATTTTCATTCAAATCAGTCCACTTTACATCTAGGACTGATGACTGGGAGACAAGTGCCAAGTCAGTTGCAGTGTCTGCATCGCCAGGCCTCATTGCCATTCTTATCGGCCTACCATCATTTATGCAGACCACACCGGAGTCCACCATGGCATCCACAAGGGCAATTCCCTGCCGCTTTTCTCCACTACTGTCCCAATCTCTGTTCCTCGCATTGAAGTCTCCACATATAAGTAGCCTATCACCTGGTAATTCCTCCAATTCCTTAAGCCAGTCCCATTGTTCCTTTCTGACAAAACAGTCCACTGTGGCATATATATTTATGATGTTCCAACTTAAGCCACCAATCTCCATTTGTATACCCTGGATCTCTCTTGCACTGTGATTCCACTGGCTCAAGTCAAGTGCCACATGCTTCACTCCTTCCTTCACCAGCAGACCTTGCCCATGCCTATTCTGCCCAGTGGGGTTTATATAACTGGCATACCCAGGGCAATGGTATTTGTCCGTATTTAGCTCCTGGAGCATGAGAACATCAAAATCATATATTAGCCTCTCCAATACAGGACCTCTCTGCCTGGCACTACGACAGTTCCAGTATTCCACTTTTACATGGCTGAAACCTAGTCTCTCGACTTTTCGTCTTGTTCTCCTGACGCCTGCCCTCCTTGGACCCCTGAAGTAGATAATGCTTGGAAAGCAAAGAGAGCTGCAGTGAAGCAGCTATGTAAAGTGAGACAAACACCCCGAAGCTCACGATTGATTGATTGATTGATTGATTGATTTAGGAACCAGACACCACAGCATTCGGGACATTCCCATAAGCGCTCCGTCCCCATCCTCAGCAACCAGCGAAGAGTTCCAACACTAATAGTTCCAGTAGCAATCTGATTATATGTCTGTCTCGCCTTTCCTCTGAGCGTCGAGCGTCGGCCAGATCCCCTCGTCACACCTCGCTGTCTCATTCTTACCAGACTATGGTGATCCATTTGCTCCTCGGAGGTGTACACGTGCTCCCACAAGGCCGCAACCACATCTGTTTTGTCATACATCAATACTCCACCAAGTTTTGCCGAGCCAGCCAATCTTTCCGCCTGTTCATTCCCCAGCACACCGGCATGCCCCGGAGAAAAGATCCAGGTGATCGAGTGCCAAGTCAGTTGCAGAAGCTCACGAAAGGAAGTGAACACCGCGGAAAATGTCACGAAAGACAAGGTGGAGACTTTGTCATTTATCGTGGTAACTAACTGCACACCTCACCTCAGAAGACAGTAACCTCTGATACGGGAAATGTGTACCACCCCACGGATACATCCATCCGTGGGTTCCCCTTGACCTCTCATTCTCATGACAAAGACACGAACAAATTGACAGCAGACGACTTAAAATACACCACTTCATAATAATATGATTCTACGCGTGTATCTAGAGCAGTGGTTCTCAACCGGTGAAGAATTCCCCCCTAGAGGGGAATTTTAGGGTTTCCAGGGGAGAATTAAGATTATTTCAAGATCGCTTTAATACAAGAACCGATTACTTGATATTGTTTTTTCCCTCCACATTTTACGGTTCTGTACTTCTCGCCCTTCTAAAATTCGTTTTATAACTAAACTAGCTGACCCTGCCCGGCTTCGCCCAGTCACTGGTGGGGAGCATCTCATTTAATTCATATAAGTAGTCATATAAGTTCTCGTTCCCGTTACCGACTGTCTGTCCGTCTGTCTGTCTGTCTGTCTGTCTGTCTGTCTGTCTGACCCGGCCCGGCCCGGCATTGCCCAGTTCCTGGTGTGGAGCATCTCATTTAATTCATATAAGTAGTCATATAAGTTCCCGTTCCCGTTACCGACTATCTGTCTGTCTGTCTGTCTGTCTGTCTGTCTGTCTGTCTGTCTGTCTGTCTGTCTGTCTGTCTGTCTGTCTGTCTGTCTGTCTGTCTGTCTGCCTGACCCTGTCCGGCTTCGCCCAGTCCCTGGTGGGGAGCATCTCATTTAATTCATATAAGTAGTCATATAAGTTCTCATTAAATTCATACAACAAAAAAGTAACTTAAAAGAATGTCCTTCCACACACCATCCATTATTTTTAATGAAAACGCTTGCTAATCACCTGCATGA
>JACEFZ010014351.1:37500-90775 GCA_014155875.1 Cepaea nemoralis
GCTGTTACAGTGAATAATGTTGAAAAGGATATGACACAAGATTAAACTAGAAATTAGTGATATTAATTTTTTTTAATTTTTTTTTAACGTTTATTTCATACAAAGCAATGTATATTTACAAGGTGTAATGTGTGTTTCTTTTGTTTGTGTATATTACAGTGCGTTGCCGTTTGTTAGTGTTAAGTGTCACATGTGTGAACAAAGCAAATACATACATATATACAGTTATATTATGACATTTATGGCATAGTGCATGTAAACGCCCGCACACACACACAAACACACACTCGTACACATGCGCGTGCAAATACATGCAACACACACACACACCTGCATCCACACCCACACGCATACATATGTTACTGCCAGCGACACAGGTACACATCCACAATATATTTCATGTTGCACATTCAAATATAATAATGGGAAAATTAATAATAATGGTAGCAGTAGTAATAAACGTACTAATAATAATAAGTAATAATAATAATAAATAATAAATAATAATAATTGTCAAATATTTTTTTTTTTTTTTAGGGTTTGGCGGTCATCCCAGACGAGCTGGTTCCCCGCCTCCCCTGTTTTTGGCGTGGACCCTTAGTCCCACTGTTAGCTATTGCCCACAGTGGTCCACCGGGCCCACATTTAAAGTGATTAATGTGAGGTTTTTTTTTTGGTGTGTGGATCACCCGGCCCCCGATGTCAAATATATATATATATATATAACAATGTTTATATAATTCATAAGTGTATACATATTAACAAGGATCAAACATTAAATGTAATATCGAGGCGAAATAAAAGAGTGCATTTAAAATTTCTTACACTTTAAAATAAAGCCTACACATTTAAATAATCTATAAAAGATACTTAAAGATATTCACTATCATTTATGCCGCCTGTAACTGTCGTTAATTTCATTAATATCTTGATAACAGATAACAGATATAACAGATTAAGAATATTTATTATCATTAAATCAAATAGTACATTTATTTTACTTTGAGTAATGTCCCTTGAAATAACTGTTATATTGTTATGTCCCTTTTCACAACCCGTCTAGAGAGAATTGTTCATACAAGTGATGATTAATCAACGCATTGCTAGCTTGTTGTTATGATAATTTAAATATACTGTAAAAGACTAAGAAAGTAAATATGGGAAGTAAAATGTTATAATTTCTTTTCATATGCATAATTGCAACAATCACTGCTTACTTGCTTGTGTTCGTTGGCTTGAGCTCCAGCGCGAAGTCCTGTATGTCGGATGAAGGCATCCTGTTGTCCAACATCAGTGTGATGTCATACAGGACCTGAGGTTTGCGTGAGTATCCGTTGTCCCATGTCTGGCTTATTGGTGTGCCGACTGGTGGTTCCTCGCCGTACAGGCAGAAACTCTCCGACTTCGGAGGAATTTCAACAATTAATCGTGAATACATATTGTTGTCCACTAATACTGGCAGCGGAAGTTGAAGATGCACTACATCAAATGAAGAAAGAAATGGTACCTGGTCCAGACAACATTACATTTAGATTTATTTGGTTGTTTCGGGATTTGAGATTTGAAGATTGAGCACAACCCACTAATGGCAACGCTGATTCCATTCCGGTATGAACGTAAGGTCTTGTCCGCGTCGGACATATATATCCTCCTTTTTTAAAACAAAATAGCTGCATTAGGTCACATGGAAACATCCAAGACCCGGCAATTGGCACCAGCTGGACTTCATCATCACACGGAGACAACATCTAAACCATACATCATTGACTCGAAGTTACCACAGTGCTGACTGTGATACAGATCATTCTTTGGTTTTTGCAAGGGTTAGACTGAGACCAAAGAGAATATACACAGCTAAACACAAATCTAGCCCCAGGATTAATATTATTAACACTCATGATCCTGAAAAGTGCTTTCAATTTCAACAGCAACTTGAAGACGCTTTCACTGATACACCAGAAAATTGTACAGTAAATGAAAAGTGGGGTCAACTTAAGGAAACTCTTTATAAAACTGCTGTAGGGGTTTATGGCACTGTGGACCATCAGAGGCAGGACTGGTTTGCCGCAAACAGCCAGACTCTGCAGCTCTTGATTGATAAGAAGATGATAGCTCTCTTAAGAAACAAGGAAAGACCAACGCGTAACACTCTGAGTGAGCTAAAGCAAGCTAGGAAGGATGTACAAACGGCTGCCAGGCAGTGTGCAAATGATTATTAGATCAAGTTATGTGACTTCAGTCAAATCGCAAGTGATAAGGGAAACATCAGAAGCATGTATGAACGAATAAAGAAAGCCTGTGATCCAATGATCAAAAGAAGTGCACCATTGAAAACCTTGACTTGAGAAATCATAACTGATAAGAAACAGCAGATGGACAGATGGGTAGAGCACTATTTGGAGCTTTACTCAAGTGAGACCAAACTAGCGAATGATGCCCTCAACGCCATAGAGGCTCTACCAACTCTTGACCACCTGGATACACTTCCCACCATAACAAAAGGTGAGTGTGCTATACATGAACTTGATTCTGATAAGGCTCCAGATAAAGATGGGATTCCAATAGAGGTTATCAGGAGTGGGCAAGACACACTCACTCTACAGATCCACCAGCTAATAGAGCTATGCTGGCGAGAAGGACAAGTCCTATAGGATTTCAAAGATTCAAGCATCATAACACTGTACAAGAACAAGGGCGATCGGAGCGACTGCAACAACTATAGGTGTATCTCACTTCTGTGTATTGTTGGAAAAGTATTTGCCAGAATTGTTCTGCGCAGACTTCAAGTCCTAAGAGATCAAGTCTACCCCGAATCACAGTGTGGCTTTCGACAGAACCGGTCTACCATTGATATGATATTCTCATTGCGAAAAGTGCAAGAAAAATGCCGTGAACAGAATCAACCACTGTTTATTGCCTTCATTGACCTCACAAAGGCATTTGATTTGGTCAGCCGTGAGGGTCTGTTCAAGGCACTAAAGAAGATTGGTTGCCCACCAACTCTTCTGTCCATTGTGGAATCGTTCCACACAGGCATGAAGGGTATAATCAAGTTTGATGGTGCAACTTCTGAAGAGTTTGAAATCAAGAGTGGAGTTAAGCAAGGTTGTGTACTAGCTCCCACTCTCTTTGGAATATACTTTTTACTTCTACTGAAATATGCCTTTCGTGATCAGGATGGTGGTATATACATTCACTCACGCTCACATGGCGGCCTCTACAATGCTCAGAGATTGAAGGCCAAGACCAAAATTAGGAGAGTACTGATCAGAGAGTGCTTTTTGCAGATGATGCTGCAGTTTCGACCCACTCTGAGGAAGAATTGCAATGTCTACTATTTGCATTCTCCAATGCTTGTTCTGAATTTGGTTTAACAATTAGCGAAAAGAAGACACAGATTATATCACAAGGTGCACATGGTGTACCATCAATCTGTACCATCAATTGGATCACATCTGTACCAACAATCCAACACCAACTGTAATGCTGTGTTCAGAGACGGTGGAAAGAACGCAGGCAATGAATTACCTGGGGATACGGTTTGATCGAAGCCTTGCTTATAATGTGCACATAGACCAGGTGATAACAAAGGCCAAGCGGGGTTTGGCAGCGATGCGGGTGATGGCGGCAGCAAACTGTGAGCAGCGCCATCTATGTCTTACTGTACGAGGGGCTGGTCATGTCTGTTTTGGAGTATGCAATGGCAATCCTGACTCTCAGCCATAAGCAGATAGAAAGGATGGAAAGGATACAGAATGAAGCTATGCGCATTATTCTTGGATGTACAAGAGATACAGCATGCAGGGCGATGCGCTACCTTCTTGATTTTCCAACCATTGAAGAGAGAATACAAGTTTGCAGGGCACGCGCCTACCTCAGAATTAACGCAAACACACAACATCCACTGCATAATGAAATTAGGAAGGTGAAGGGCAGCAGGTTAAAAAGAGGACGGTCGTGGATGGGTCAAGCCGAAGACATTCTTCAACAGGTGTGTTCACTTGAGGACTTAGAACCTGGCGAGGAGTGGGTGCAAGTGCCAACAGACTTCTGCACATCCTTTTCAGTTTGCATCCAACTAGATAGAAAATGCAGACAAGAAAATCCGGCTGCTGTTGAGGCTGAAGTACAAGCGTTGATTTTCGAGAATTCGCTAGACGGTGACGCGGTCATCTACACAGATGGGTCGGTCGTCCGACATGTGAGAAGCTCATGGGCCTTTACAGCTCGGGCCGGAGGGAAAATTGTGAAGGAGGACTCTGGTGCTTTCACTGAAACCACAAGTAGCCTGACCATGGAAGTCATGGCAGTAAGTAAAGCAATAACATGGCTCGAGACACAGACATTCACTAGGGCTTGTTTCCTTAGCGACTCAATGAACATGAACAAGAGGATAGAGGAGGGGTCGATCCGAAGAGAATGGTTGCTGCCTCTGAAGCGGTCTCGGCTGGCAAAGATTAGTTTCATCTTCGTGCCAGGGCATGCGGGAGTACAAGGAAATGAGCGGGCTGACAAGCTCGCAGGTGAGGCTACTGTGGAGGGCGGACGCGCCATGGACCAGGCTGACATTCTGAATGCTCTACGAGAAGTGAGACTTTTGCGAGAACCAAGTGATGACTGTGAATCTACAACAATGGCCAGACTGCGGGAGCAGCAAATTAAAAGAGGGGTGGCCAAACAAGAACACTGCGCAGGAAGCCAAAGAAGATTGATAAACCAACACAGAACTGGCGTCGTTAGCCGCTACACGCTGCGGGATTTGCTGAGGAGGGGATCCGAGCACTTATGGACTGAATGGTTCGATGTGCAACGAGGATGATCTGTCGACTAACTAACTAACAATCTTTATTGACGACGCCGAACTAGAGATGGTAGACCATTTTACATATCTAGGATCAGTGGTAAATAGCAAATTATCCCTAGATCAGGAAATCAACATCCGGATTGGTAAGGCATCAATAACAATGAACAGGTTAAGGAAAAGAGTCTAGGAGAACAGGAAGCTTACTGTCAAAACAAAAGTCCTTGTCTATCAAGCCTGTGACCTTAGTACTCTTCTTTATGGCAGTAAAACCTGGACAACTTACTCACACCAAGAGAAAATTTTAAACAGCTTTCATATGCGGTGTCTGCGAAGAATTCTTGGTATTAAGTGGCAAGACAAAATCACAAATACTGAAGTATCGGAAAGTTCAGGTTGTGTGACGGTTTATTCCATGCTCAGTCTTCGTAGACTTGGATGGATAGGACATCTTATGAGGATGGATGATGGTAGAATACCACAGGACATCTTTTTTGGTGAATTACAGATGGGCAAGAGATCTCAGGATCGGCCTCTACTACGATACAAAGATTTGTGTAAGCGGGACATGATTGATACAGGCATTGATAATGCACAGTGGGAGCAAGTCGCCGCTGAACGTGTTGCATGGAGGGCAAAGATCAGAAATGGAATAAATACAAAGGAGAAAATTATTGCAGATAAGTCACACACTGAGCGTTTGAGACGTAAGATGGTGCATGATGGTGGAAATGACCACGTGTTCATATGCACCCACTGTGAACGGACATTTACAGCGCGAATTGGCCTTATCAGTCACATTCGCTACCGCCATAGGTAAAAGTTATTATGCCTTTTTAAAGCACAAACTATCGTCTGTCAAGACGGCAAGGTGCCAATGATGATGATGAATGCCTCCCGTATAGACATCAAGACACCAAAACGACTCCTCACTTCTACGTTGTATGCATCTGGTATGTTTGTGAGATCAAAACGAAGTGACCTTGGTTCTCGGGTAAGCTTTGTGAGTTTTAATTTCAGATCTGCTTCTAATAACTGATGATCTGTATCACAATCTGCACTTCGTAGGGTTTTTGCAGATGGTATGCTTGATCTCCATCTTGTTTCATTAAAATATAATCTATCTGATTTTTTGGTAATACTGTCCTGACATTTCTATTACCGAATCCAAATTTTCCCGTAGCAAAGCTGCTTTACTTTGTGTTATTTCATATTGTTCTAGAATACAAAGAGCATCGCACAACATGTCTTATCGGCCATATGACAAAGCTGCTACTGAGAATAGTTATGAAAAAAAAAAAAATAAGAAAATAGGTTTAACCAGAAATAATTTGTAGAGGTAAAGGCCATAATCAAAATTTAAGACCTTGTACAGGTCTCACAGAAATTGTTTTCATTGAATGTGTATATGTAAAATCGGTCTGGACAAATATTATGAATGTAATATCAAGACGAAAAATGAAAGTGCATTATAAAATTATAATGACTTAAAAAAAGCACAAACATTTTACATAAATTTAAAAAGCTATTTAAAAATATTTATTCTATTTGATGAAACATATAATTTTTGCATATTCCTTTTGTAAATTAAAAATTATTTTAAGACTAATTCTATTATATTTAATTATAATATATATTTACTTTAATCTGAGTAATTTCCCTTAGAAATAACGGTTTATAGTTATGTCCCTTGCCTCTATTTTACTTAAATGAGTTCCTTTGATTGTGGTCAGTCCACAAGTTGTTTAGACAGAAATGCTCATAAAAGTGGTGATTAATCAACGCATTGCTAGCGTGTTGGTATGATAATTTATATATGCTGTAAGAAACCAAGGAAGTAAATATGAGAAGTAACATTTTATTTTTCCTCGTCATATGCATGACATAATTTATGTGCATTATGACATAATTACATACATGTGCTTATGTATTATTTAAATTTATTTAGTTGTTTCGGGATTTGAGGTTTAAAGATTGAGCACAACCCACTACTGGCAACGCTGATCGCATTCCTGCACGAACCTAAGGCCGTGTCCACGTCAATTTGGAAGCACTAGACTCGAGTTTATCGCTAGTTTGAGCTCGCCAGAAGTGCATATCCCTGACTGGACACCAGATCGAACTCCGGATCACTTGTGACTAAATTAGACGCGACCAAATTATCATACTAGAATGATACAACGTCACCTATTGTAGGCTATATCCCAAAGTTTGCCCGATCGCCGCGACTGACATCCGTCAAACTAGGTGATTTTGGAATCGAAATATTAACAAAATTCTTGAATGACATCTACACTAGTGGGTACATTCCTAGTGATCTATTAAAAGCTATCTTTATAGCCCTGCCAAAGAATCCAGGCGCTTTAGAATGCGAAGAGCATCGCACAATTAGTCAAATGAGTCACTTGACAAAGCTGTTACTGAGAATAATTATGAACAGATTAAGAAACGAGATTAAACCAGAAAATAGTGATGCACAATCGGGAAATAAGGAGATAAAGGCCACAACCCAAAGTCCTGAATATTAAGGATTATTTGGCCTTGTACAGGCCAGATGAAAATTGTTAAAAGTCTATAGTCTTTCGTCTTCTTTCTTTAGTGGGACGACCTGATGATTGCAATTAAATTCAATTCGATTACCCATTGCTTCTACATCGTTCAACTTCAGGAGAGAAGTTATATTAGGGTCCATCCCTGGTTGAGATTAATAATACTTTGATTGAGTCAGCCATAAATATGATATTAATTAATTTTTTTAAAGGCTCCTGAATAACATATTCATCCAAAAGTAACACAAGCATATTAACACATTTTATACCGTCTACCAGTCACATTTAGTAATCTAAAACTAACTTGGATACTGAGAATACTGTCAACTGTCATTTACTGTCAATGTAGTACCTTGTTATGTATGGCGGGGGGGGGGGGTGTAGCCAGTTGTCCCTAGGGGGAAAGTGGAGTCAACAGGCACACTGTTTAAAATCCTTTTCCTTATTGTGGGCCTCGGCCAGACCTTTGTCTACATACCCCCTGTAAATCTTAGGTACCCTGTCCCTCTCTTTCCTCTTCTTCTTCTTACCACTAAACAATACCCTTCATATTGTTTCAGAACACACCCACACAAGACTGTATTTTAACAAATGCTAAAATAAAACATTTAATACAGAAATTGTCACGTGTGTGTGTGTGGACTGTTTGCGTGTGGAAATATGTAGTATTTTCTATGGTGTATGCGAGAATAGATTAGTGAGCTCAGGATCGTTCTTCATCATGTTAGGCCATGCCACATCACACCACAGTAAGTTCAGAACAGGTCTCACCGAATGTCGACTCAATCCGGACAATGGTTGACTTCTTGGAGTTAATCATATATATAGTCTGAGTGACTGTTCTCCCCCACTGAATATGGTATACCAAAGTCCACAAGTTCAGAACCCCCGATGTATTTAATGTGTCTATAACGATCCTGGAACCTAGGAATCTCGGCCAAGTTTAAAGAAAACTTTCTGTCCTATGGCAAAATGTTGCTGAATGAATGTCTTTACTCTGCAACCTCTCTACAACCTATAGTGATGGTCACTAGACATAGTCACAGTTACTTTAAAATCACTGTTATTTCACCTCTCTACCTAATATTGTCATTATCCTTGGAGGTGCTAATCGTTTCATAAAACCAACTGCCCTGAGCACTCAATCACTGCTACACTGGACCTTTCAGGGTAACACTCCTGATTTCTATGAGTTTATAATTTTTGGAACGTTATCCCATTTCCGAGGCCATTTCGTATAACTGCCCTCAGTGTGACTGCTATTTTTCTCCTCTCTCAGCTGTCCTTAATTTCTCGGGTACAGTAAAATATCACTCAGTGTGACTGGCATTGTCCACACCTCGTAGTAATACTTTCTTTCTGTTAAACAGTTGAACCTTATGCTAGTGTTCCGAGTTTGAATTCACAATTCACAACATGAAAAACAATGTCCCTTGTTTCCAGACAACATGAGGACACTGTGAATCCATTCTCCATTCGAATTGGAACACACAAACACTCCCGTTATCTGTAATTCGTAAACAGACTGAACACAGATTCCGTAAATTCCTCCAACTAAAATGTTGCACGAGTGACGTTCTTTTGGTGTTAACAAAAGTGGTTCAAGGGCAGATTATCCATGTCTGAATAAATTCTCTTCCTTGGGTTTCATCAATGTCACAATAGTAGATTATCTCTCCTTTTGGACAATCCATGCACAAGTCGCCTCCCCCTTTTTTCAACATATGCCTACAATTTCCCGTCTTGTGGGGATTGTCAAAGACGATTTTCCTGTTTGATGCTGGAGAGCGGTGTCTTTGATCTAACTGGTAAACAACTGCAGCTGTGCAGTCAGACTTTATTGGTTTTTCTGTCCTGGTTAAAACCAAATGTGGCTTTGCACACAGGCTATGAATATGACCGTCTGTATTGTCATAATCTGGATCGAAATCCTTCAGTATTATGTGACATAGGCCCCCTCTTAAGAGAGTTGACCGCATCAACTCTTACTCACTGGAGGTTCGATCCAGATGATCCACAACAATCCACTCATCAAACGCATGTTCAGTTTCTGGGAGATGGCTCAGCACATCAATTGTTGATAGTCTGCCTGTATCCTCAAAGGTATTGCCTCTCCAGCAATTAGGCGATCTCACTGATAGCCTATATCGTCATAATGCCATGCACTAATGTTGGCGTATCGTTCCTGTACGTTTAGTCGGCCAACTTCCGACTTGCGTAAGCGATGGCTCACAATACAGACGGATCGTTCCATCCTGACTGTAACAGTGTCTCCATATCCGCCTGGTTTCCTCAAGTTTTGCATCCTGGGATTTGCGGTATCGTCCTCGTTGGACAGAATCGTCTTCCCCAAAGCTCCTGGATTTTTGCTTCCAAGACCATCTCGGTCGATGTTGGATCCGGTCAGCCAATCCTTGGTTGGAGTCTCGGGTATTTCGCGCCGATCCCGACGTTACCCACCCCTTCTGAACTGGGTTACTAGCGAATGGTTCACTATTGGCCTCTTCCTGACGTGTGATTTCCCTCCTCTCTTCGGCTGGAAAATCTGACCTACCTCGTACGTTCCCATAGGCCTTCCTATGTAGTACTTGGGATCTCTGGTCTCCGTCTGGACCTGTAACCTTTTTCCCAATGGCTGCCATTACCATAAGGTGAGGGGATTTGATATCGGATCTCTCCTCATACTTCTGCAGGAGATGCCTAGGAAGACTGTTCAGTTCTCCCCCGATCCGAATTTCGTAGGTGTTCCGGGACACAACCTTTACCACAGGATAAGGTCCATGCCATCCTGCTTGCATCATGTTGGTCTCTGCTGGTCCCCACACTACTACTTTCTCTCCCACCTTAAGAGATCCTTTACTCTTCGTCCGATTTTTGGGTGGTGCCTTCTGGCACTCTGGACAAGACTTAACCAACCGGCGTACATCACCAGTCATTCCTGGCCAGCAATAATGGCCGGAAATCTGCTGCAACGTCTCTCTGACACCCATATGTCGAGTTCCGGATATCTGACTACCGGATATGGTATGCCCGCTCTGAAGAATGTGAGGACGGTGGGCTTCTGGGACCACCAACTGCTCATGCAGTTTGTCTCCCCTTCCAGCTCTCCGATAGAGTAGTCGATTCCTCAGAAAGTACTGCCCCCGTTCTGATGGGTCAGCACTTTTTTGCAGCTTCTTGTAACAAGGACGCAACGTTGTGTCCTTCCTCTGGGCAGTATGCAATTCCCCAGGCACTGGGTTGTGGCATATCGTGTCTGCCCTCTTTTCCTTCCCTTGAGATCCAGTGGCTGATGTTCCCCGGTGGGCAGGTTGTTTGGGCATCCCCAAGAACACGTATTTCGTACCAAGGATCACGGGAAATAGGGAATCCGATAACACAGCCGCTGGAATGATGCCTGTGACGTACCTGGATTTAATCTCCACCTTGGCGATTGGCAGCGTCATGGCAACAGCACTCCTCATTGCAGGCTGTATCTCAATAGTCTCCCCTGTGAGTTGGTCTGGGCGTACCAAGCTGGCATCAATCACAGCTTCCCCGTCCAAACCAGAATCATAGAGACAGGTAACCTGCTGGCCATTGACTTCAATCCGTTCGACCACAGGTGGCCTCTCTTGGTCCAGAGTTCCTTCAACAACCTCGACCTTTTCAGTGGCAACCACCTTTGGAGCCACGCGGCAGGCTGCGAAGTGAGAGCTTTTCGATTTCGATTTGCAGTCTTTTGTGTTGTGAGAGGGTGACTTGCAGATCGAACACCACTTCTCAGACCACTGTCGTTTCGGTTGAGAGTTGGGTGGGCTCTGTCTCCCATCCTTTGTCCTTCTCTGGACTCTTCTCTGAGTGTTCTGCATAAGGTTCAACTTTCTTTGTTTCTGAGCTCTTGAATTTCTTTCGGTCATGTTTCTCCTGACCTTTGGTGGTTGGTGTACAGGTTTCTTCCGTCTCCCCATGGACTTCAACGAATCTTTCCGCCAGCTTATTCACCACATCAAGCCGTTCCGCCCCTTGTTCTCCCAAGAATGTCTTCAGAGGTTCTGACATTTGCTGTCGCATCTGGTCGACAATCATGAGCTCTTCCAGACTCTCATAGTCATGCTTGAACCCTGCCAAATCCATCCATTTTTGGAGGTAGGATTTCAGGCGCAAACTGTAGGCGGTGAATAGCTCTCCTGGCTCTCGTTTCGCTGCTCGAAACTTCTTCCTATATGTACTTGATGTGATCTCGTAATGTTTCAGCAAAGCGGCTTTCAATTCGTCGTAATTGTTCTCGTGTCCTGGCGGCAGGCGAGAATAGACCTCGTAACCGGTTCCAAGCAATCCCTGGGATAGCTTAAGATTCCATTTTTCTCGGTCCAGACCCATAGCAACGGACATGGCCTCGAAGCGTTGAAGGTACTAGGTCAATCTTCTCTTTGCCCTGATCATAGACCGCTAGAGGGAACTTCATAGCATGGTAACTATGTCCACCTGCTGAGGTTGAGCCTGGGACTGAGGAACCTCCAACTGCACCCTCAGTTTCCCCATTAGATTGTCTCTTCAACTCAAGTTCCTTCATCCTGTACTCGTGCTCCCTTTTCTGAGCCTCCTGCTCTGCTTCCCGTTTCCTGGCAGCTTGCTCACCTTCAAGTTCTCTCCTTCTAGTGGCTTGCTCAGCTTCAAGTTTCTTGGCTGCCTGCTCAGCTTCAAGTTCCATCCTTCTTGTGGCTTGCTCAGCTTCTATCCTCTTAGTTTCTAACTCCATCTTCCTCAATTCCAATTCAGCCTTCCGATCGTCTCTTTCTGCTTGACGATACTCTCTCTCCACTTCCTGTATGTAATCCGTTAAAGCTAAACCAGACAAACCCATTCCTTCCCCCTTTTCCCTTAGTTCTACAGTGGTTAATTTAGGGGTGGCCATATTTCAAAGAGGTAAGTCAGCAGGTTGAGTCTAAAACCCCAAGCAATATAGATAATTAATATCTAAAATTAATCTATATATAAGACACCACACAGTACACCACAACACAATCTCTCAACGACAAGAGTAGACTAGGACCAAGACCTATGTAGACTTGTAAAGTGTGAACAGGAAAGTTATGTGCCTTAACACCTATCCACATTCACTATAACTTGATCTTTAACTGTCCGGCCCTACCTCTATCACGGTAATTTCACCCACAATAATGTAATATCACCAACATTAAGGTAATGTCACCTTCCTGTGTGACGTGCCCATGTAAATGTCGCTATCCTTAATGTGATATCACCATCCCGCGCGAGCCCCCATAAATGTAGCCAGTTGTCCCTAGGGGGAAAGTGGAGTCAACAGGCACACTGTTTAAAATCCTTTTCCTTATTGTGGGCCTCGGCCAGACCTTTGTCTACATACCCCCTGTGAATCTTAGGTACCATGTCCCTCTCTTTCCTCTTCTTCTTCTTACCACTAAACAATACCCTTCATATTGTTTCAGAACATACCCACACAAGACTGTATTTTAACAAATGCTAAAATAAAACATTTAATACAGAAATTGTCACGTGTGTGTGTGTGGACTGTTTGCGTGTGGAAATATGTAGTATTTTCTATGGTGTATGCGAGAATAGATTAGTGAGCTCAGGATCGTTCTTCATCATGTTAGGCCATGCCACATCACACCACAGTAAGTTCAGAACAGGTCTCACCGAATGTCGACTCAATCCGGACAATGGTTGACTTCTTGGAGTTAATCATATATATAGTCTGAGTGACTGTTCTCCCCCACTGAATATGGTATACCAAAGTCCACAAGTTCAGAACCCCCGATGTATTTAATGTGTCTATAACGATCCTGGAACCTAGGAATCTCGGCACAAGTTTAAAGAAAACTTTCTGTCCTATGGCAAAATGTTGCTGAATGAATGTCTTTACTCTGCAACCTCTCTACAACCTATAGTGATGGTCACTAGACATAGTCACAGTTACTTTAAAATCACTGTTATTTCACCTCTCTACCTAATATTGTCATTATCCTTGGAGGTGCTAATCGTTTCATAAAACCAACTGCCCTGAGCACTCAATCACTGCTACACTGGACCTTTCAGGGTAACACTCCTGATTTCTATGAGTTTATAATTTTTGGAACGTTATCCCATTTCCGAGGCCATTTCGTATAACTGCCCTCAGTGTGACTGCTATTTTTCTCCTCTCTCAGCTGTCCTTAATTTCTCGGGTACAGTAAAATATCACTCAGTGTGACTGGCATTGTCCACACCTCGTAGTAATACTTTCTTTCTGTTAAACAGTTGAACCTTATGCTAGTGTTCCGAGTTTGAATTCACAATTCACAACATGAAAAACAATGTCCCTTGTTTCCAGACAACATGAGGACACTGTGAATCCATTCTCCATTCGAATTGGAACACACAAACACTCCCGTTATCTGTAATTCGTAAACAGACTGAACACAGATTCCGTCAACTTCCCTCCAACTAAAATGTTGCACGAGTGACGTTCTTTTGGTGTTAACAAAAGTGGTTCAAGGGCAGATTATCCATGTCTGAATAAATTCTCTTCCTTGGGTTTCATCAATGTCACAATAGTAGATTATCTCTCCTTTTGGACAATCCATGCACAAGTCGCCTCCCCCTTTTTTCAACATATGCCTACAATTTCCCGTCTTGTGGGGATTGTCAAAGACGATTTTCCTGTTTGATGCTGGAGAGCGGTGTCTTTGATCTAACTGGTAAACAACTGCAGCTGTGCAGTCAGACTTTATTGGTTTTTCTGTCCTGGTTAAAACCAAATGTGGCTTTGCACACAGGCTATGAATATGACCGTCTGTATTGTCATAATCTGGATCGAAATCCCTCAGTATTATGTGACAGGGGGGGTCTTGAGGCTGAGGAATTAGGACCACCTGGTTAGTGCAGTCGCCGTGAACTGTGCAGGTTAGGATTTTCGTTTTGCCCCCGAGGGAGGAAAAAAAATCCACACCTTACCGAGGGTTTGAACCCGGGTCTCCGAAAGGATAATCCGCATTCTAGCCATTCGGTGAGATTACTAAATATTTATTAAAGAAAATAAAAAATAAAGACGGCTCTGTGTGTCTACAGTGCAAACTTGACAACCATGGACAAGCATTACTACATGCAAATCTGCTGTCAGAAACTACACATTTAAAATCCACGTTGTATTGCAACTCGTAGGTCAGGATGGCCGAACGGATGAGAACGTGTGTTCTTAAACATCCGGTGTGCTGATGCCGAGGTGAGGGGTTCAACCCCTACAGCAGACAGTTGGACTAAAATGTTGACCTATCGTCCTTAATAACTGGGGACGTTAATTACAAGTATCTCTGAAGTAGGAGTGGGTTCGCCTGACGGCGATCGACACTGGTAATAGGGATATCTAATCCGCACGAAAAATGCAGTCCAGCACTACTAGAAGTAGAAGTAGTGTGTATGGACTACGCTTGAGTTCAAAGCGAGCCAGCGCAAAAACTTTTTTTTTTTTCAAATTTCAGCTGTGCCATCCAACATCTCCAGCCAACATCTCTGGCACCCAACATCTCCAGCCAACATCTCTGGCACCCAACATCTCCAGCCTGATTTTACGGTCATGTTTCTGATAAGATACATGGCCAACCCATCCGGCAACAATTACAGCAGTAAACAGGGCGGACTGAGTATACTCTCTCATAAACCTCGTCGGGTGTAGCGCTTGATATTTTATTTTCTTCGGTGGAAGATAGCTCTTGCAGTCCTGTTTGCTTCGTAAGTGATTACACCCTTGCGTAATGATGTATGCCACGAATTTCGATCTTTGGCAGCAGTCTCCCAAGTTCCAAAAGCTTTTTAGTGAGATCTTCACAATGTCTTTAAAGCGTTTCCTGTGGCTGTCTTGGGTGGGGTAATCACTCGCTCTCATGCTTACTAAAATCTTTCAATAGAAATTATTTCATACTCCAAGTTTTGTCATTCACACTCAGTTTATCACTGCCGTGAGACTGTTTATCGGTCTGAATTGAAATACCTTACACTGTCATGGGCTCATTAATAGGCTGAAGGTGACAGTGCGCTATTTTATTCTGCCATGGACCGATATGAGGGATACAGCGGGAAACGGACAGAGTAAGAACAGGGTTACAAGAGAAGTCGGTGGAGCAACAGATGATGATGAAGAAAGGGAAGTGACTCCAATGAGTTGCGTATCACGTGACATTAGTTGTGTGGCACACGAGACAGACGGCAAGACCGGGTCAGTCTTGCCTGGGTATTTGTACACGATGTTTGTGAAAAGCGAGTGCAGAAGTCAAGCGACATCAATTCAGCACACGCCGATGTCAAGCCAAGGTCGAGCCAAGCCGTAAGTTGGTAGTGAACGTTAGATAGAGTGTTTTAGAATCATCGCATGTCAGCCCACACCTGTTGGTAATAAGTGTATAACGGCGGCGATGACTTTCGAGAATAAACACTGACTACAATGGCGAGGACATTGGTTTGTTTGATATTCTCCGTTGTTACATGTTCCTGCTTACAACTGTCCTTGTGGCTGAATAGACGAGCCGGTAATCAGCTACTTGGCAAGTGGGAGGCTCGAATATAATCAAGCAGGAGCACCAAAAATAAGAGTTACCTTCAAGAAAATTCGGTAACATTCAGACAAAGAACAAGGAAAGTCACCTTGGACGCCATTTGCAATTTTGAATAAAGGTGTCAACAAACAAGTTCAACTATCAAAGCGTGGTGTGAATATTGGCAATATTATTGCTTTATTATACAAACATTTAAGCCACAACGCTAAACACAACAAATGAAATATTAATTTTGATAAATATTGACCCTGGCTGAGAAAACGTTAGAGTTGTGAACTCCGAATAAACTCTTAAATACATTCACGAGAGTCAAGAAAGTGAACCTACAAATATAAAGTCGGCACATGATCAGTTGTTCAAAGTGCTAACAGACAGTCCTGTCAACAGTTAAAACGCATCATATACGAGAATATATCAAAACAACGATGATGGCTGAACTTTCACTGAAATCTCGCAACTTCACGTATATAAGTAATAAGGAGTGCGACAATTGAGTCGATTTTGAGGGACAATCAAAATTTCGATTGAATACTTTAAAACGACAAAGATAATCATAACTACATGTGGAAGAAGGGCAAAGACCATCTAGCAGTCGTATATCAAGTTATTTTCATCTGGATTCAAGAATCAGACTTTTTCTAAGACATTTTTCCAGAATTCAACTTTAGTCTCCAACCAACATGGAACAGTTTAAACAACCGAAATCAACATATCGATTCATTCCAGAACAATAACACGACAGCACCACAGTGAATCTACATAATATTAAAGTTTTTCCATTCAAGTTACAGAGAAGGCCAGAATTTCTTGACAGATCTATCTGAAGTTTGGTCCTACGTCAACTATTAACACTCAAGACCTCGACTACTGGAGGAAGATGCCGGACCAGTGAAGAACCACAAAACAGCAGCAGCAACAAGGCATCAGGCGAGTGAAATTGTCTGACTGTGTTTGTATCATTTTGTGCGGCTGGTTAGAATGGATATTTGGTATTTTTCTCCACAGGTTTTTATCATTTTCTCCACGATAAGTGTTGAACATATTCAATAAACATGTCGGCAATACAAGACTACATAGGGAAATTCTGTTCCAGTGGAATTACACTATTAACATTGGGACTGAACAAACTCAGAAAATTTCGAAACCAGATAAAATAAAAGAAAGAAATAACTAAAAAAAAACCTAGGGAGTCAGAAAAGAAACAAAATATTGAAAAACCCAATACTGACAAGAAAAGAAAATTACCAATCACACAAAATAATAACATCAAACCAACAAAATGTCATCTTTGTCGAAGCTATGGTCACGTCGCAAAAAATTGTAGACTTAAACAAATAACCACCACAAACCCACTAAATAAGAAGCATAACAATAGCAAATATATAATAGTACAAAACGTGAATACTGCAAAGATCCTTAACGGGAGTCTGAAATTCCAAAAAGCAATCGTTAACGGGATAGTAACTACATGCCTGCGAGATACCGGAGCATCGCTAGTCGGAGTGAAACGACCTCTAGTTAAAATTGAAGACTACACAGGAGAAAAAATTAAGTGTCGAACTTTTGGGGGAAACATCGAAACGTATGACATAGCATGGATCACAATCAACAGCAAATATTATACAGGCAGATTAAAAGCAGCGGTACTACCGGACCCGTGCGCTGGACTAATCATAGGCAACATACCACACGTAAAAGATACAGTAGCAAATGCCGTGACCAGAGCACAAAGATCCAAAGAAGAAAAGGAAGACAACGAACTCACTCGACAAGCGACACCAACCGACAGACCTGTGACAAACGTACAACCAACAACTTGAGTACACTACAGAAAAATGACAAGTCATTACAAACATGCTTCCAACAAGTCAACAAACCATCCAACAATCAAAACAGAGCAGATGGAAATTTAAGCTAGAAAATAACATCCTCACCAGAGAATACACCAAAGGCCCAGTGTCCCTTTAACAAACAGTGCTGCCGCTACAACATCGCAGCAATGCGCTGAAATTGGC
The DNA here is from genome assembly GCA_014155875.1 of Cepaea nemoralis. Classification (NCBI taxonomy): domain Eukaryota; kingdom Metazoa; phylum Mollusca; class Gastropoda; order Stylommatophora; family Helicidae; genus Cepaea; species Cepaea nemoralis. The sequence goes on from JACEFZ010014351.1 coordinate 55,418, forward strand.
GCACGACTCCCCATTTGCAGGACATATGGGGATGGCCAGAACAAGACAGAGACTATTAACTCAGTTCTACTGGCCAGGCTATTCCAAAGACGTAATGAACCATGTTCGTTCCTGTTAACTATGCCAACGAACAACCCAAAAGCAATGGTTCAAGAAACGGACCTGGCTTCAAGACCGTTCGAAAAAATAGCTGTCGACATTGTGGGGCCCCTCAACACGACAACGGACCGAGGGAACAAGTACATCCTAACAATGATGGACTTGTGCACGAGATGGCCTGAATCAATCCCACTAAAAAGAATATCATCCAAATCAATAGTAGACTCGTTGATTCTTATTTTCAGTAGGATAGGACTCCCATCATGCATCCTATCAGACAGGGGTACCCAGTTCATCTCAGAAGCAACACAAAGTGCACTACAGATGTTAGGGATAAAACAAGCATTTAGTACACCATACCACCCCATGACCAACGGGGTTAACGAAAACGTCAATGGAGTACTCAAACGAACGTTAGCCAAAATAACGGCGGATCGCCCAAAAGATTGGGATATAATGTTACCTGCAGTCTTGTTTGCATACCGAGAGGTACCACAAGCAAGTACTGGCTTCTCCCCGTTCGAACTCGTGTACGGGGCAAACCCAAGAGGCCTACTGTTATTATGGAACGAATTACTCACCGGCCAAGTACATGAACACCCGAAACGGGAAAAGTACGAGATGGTGACAAACCTCAGGGAGAAGTTGATAACTGCCTGTCAGAGTGCAAAGGTAGCATTACACAATGCAGGTAATAAAATACAGGCAGTATGACAACAGGAACGCCAAGACAGTAGTCTTGAAAGAAGAAGACAAAGTCTTACTATTACTCCCAGATCTCAAAGACTCACTCATTGTGACATGGCAAGGCCCATTCCAAGTACTGAAAAGAATAACGGATGTCGATTATCAAATATTGATAGGAAATAGGGAAAAAAAAATTCCACATAAACATGTTGAAACCTTTCATAGAAAGACAACCAGCCGAGTCAGAGACAGAAAACCAAATACCAACTAGAGCAGCTGCCGTATGTTGGGTAATAAGCGAGCAACAGGAAGACGCTCTAACAGAAAAAATCCCAACACCAACAGTTAACAGCACAGATAACTGGGAGTCAATACAAATAAATCCACACCTACCAAACCAAGACAAACAACTATTAAAACAATCACTGAAGAAATTCAAAGACATCTTCTCAGACAAACCTGGAAAAACTGATCTGGTAACGCACAAGATAACCTTACTGTAAAAAAAAAAAAACCAGTAAAAGTAAAACCCTACCCAATACCAGTACATTACCAACAGAAGGTTATAACTGAAATATCTGATCTGGCTCAGTGTGGGATAATACACAAATCTACCTCCAATTACTGCTCACCATTAGTTATAGTCAAGAAAAAAGACAATACATTGAGAATCTGCGTTGACTATAGAAAGATCAATGCACTCACTCTTTTAGACGCAGAACCCATGCCGAAAATTGACGACCTCATTGACGGCATGGCGAAATCAGTATTATTTTCCAAAATAGACTTAACTAAGGGATATTGCACATCCCAATGGAAAGGGAATCAATGCATATTACTGCATTCGCCACACCCTTAGGCCTGTATGAATGGGCCTATATGTCTTTCGGATTACAGAATGCACCTAGCACATTCATGAGAATGATGCGAGAGCTGTTACCAGGCATTAAAAATGTAGCAACCTACATGGATGATATTTGTATTCATACAATAGGCATCCAAGAACACACTGAAGTCTTAGAACAGGTATTCCAAAAAATACAAAACCATGGATTAACAGCAAAACCTTCCAAACTCGAAATAGCCTATAGAGAAATCCAATTTCTAGGCCATAGAATTGGTAATGGAGTCCAAAAAACAGACCCCAACCTAACCACAAAGATCTTGCAAATCAAGGCTCCGGCTACAAAAAAGGAGGTAATGAGTACACTAGGACTTATTAATTACTACCAAAAATTCATCCCCAATTTTGCAGACATGACGTTCTCATTTTCAGAACTGCTCAAAAAAGACTAACCTAACAAGGTTACTTGGAACGACAAACACGACAAAATGTTAGAACAGATCAAGACACTCTTTAGTAAACAACCAATTCTCAAATTACCAGACATTACAAAACAATTTATACTACAAACAGATGCAAGCATATACGCAATTTCAGCAATATTGCTACAAAACCATAACGGACGACTGCACCCTGTACTATACTACAGCAGAAAACTGACAGACGCACAAAGGAACTATTCCATAACAGAACTAGAAGCATTAGCGTTAGTAGAGAGCATCAAAAAGTTTTCAAAATACTTATTAGGACAAAAATTTACTGTACTATCAGACAACAAACCCCTAAAAGTATTCAGAGAAGGCCACCCAAAAAAACTCAAGAATCCATAGATGGGCCTTACTCCTTCAGGATTATGATTTTGAAATCCGCCACATTCCAGGCAAAGATAATAATCTGGCAGACCTATTGAGTAGATTATAAAAGGGAATAACCATAGTTATTTTATCCTATTATAAAACTGTGATAATAACTAAATTAACTTTCACGGATAGTCTATAAATACCTTATGAATTTAATTAGTTGTTTAGGATACAGAAAACAAACAGCACTACCACACACATTGAGAACACAGTAAAGTCACAAGGCAAAGATATTACCTGGTTAACAATAAGAAAAGAAACATCTCTGTAGACATACATTCAACATTTAAGTTACTTACCATCTCATATTATCTTGTTATGCACTTAAACACATGCATAGACAACTAAATTCATTATTATACACTAAATACACAATCCATAGCACACACACAATAAAAACAACCGTTATTTTAACTTCAGTACATAAAAAAGACACTATACGGTAATGAGATAACTTAAAACAAGTATATTCAAATTACATTAATGGTAACAAGGAGACAGATATCCAAATATTACTTAAAACTCTGAACTGCTGTATAGAATGAGTACAGATACCAGCAGTCAATTTGACATTGTACTTAATTAATTAGTGAAAGTCAGATATGTACATATTTTTTCCATTTTTATTAATTACCAGAATGCACAGAAGATGAATGAAAGAGTTGGAGAACCGTGCAAGCACCACCGTAAATCCATCCATATACCTGAAAAAGATAGCATTCCTGCTCTACAATCCTAGGGCGCCAAACCAGCATAAACCAACTAGCTGAAAAGACCAGCCCAGGTTAAACAAGTAGGACAAACCACACCCACGGTTAAATAACTGAGTGAGAGTAGGTTTATTGATGAGTAATATGAATTCATCTGTCATGCTGCATATTCCATCAGTCAAAGGTAAATTATCACATTACATATTCCATCGATCAGGTGTAAATTATCACATTGCATATTCCATCAATCAGGTATAAACTATCATATTGCATATTCCAGCAATCACATGTAAATTATCACGTTACATACTCCACCGATCAGATGTAAATTATCATATTCCATCGATCAGATGTAAATTATCACATTGCATGTTTTATTCATGATAAGTAAGCTATCAGCCAATACAAGTATAACAGCCAAGTTCCAGATACCAAATGAGAGAAACCTACGGTATCGAAAATAGAACATAGCATAGCTGAGAATTGAGAATATTACAACAGATGACAACAATATCAAGCACAAGTACAACGAGAACACTGAGGTCATCAAAGACCTAATGATGTCGACACAAACTACAGTGATTAGGTCCGAAGTAACGGCAAGCCATCATAGACCATGGTATAATCACCGAGAAACATATCATCACACATATTACAATGATGATAACAATACATCGTTTTGCCATTGTGAGATATGATTTTTCATACACATTATTATTCATGTGAAAATTTTCGTACATATGCAGAATGTAAGAGTACTTAATAGTTGATCTTTTGCAGCAAGAACACAAGACAAGAGAAACACCAACCAAGACGAAGCAAGAGACACAAATCATATAGTATAACAACGGTGGCAACAAGAATAACATTAAATGACACGGTCAAGAAACAAATGTGCAACAAATGACACGAGTGGATGGTAGTAGTTAATTTTAATATTGATACTACAACATATAAACACATTGATAATGTAAATCAATGTCACATTTTTAATTTGCTGTCAGTGTATAATATTGCATGAATATCTCATATATGTCAATGAAATTTATTGTTGATAATTTTATTCATTGATTGACATATTCCATAATATAGATCATCATGCATACATATGTACATATATATTAAGGCACATCTCCATTGTTCAAATCTGAACGAGTCTAGCATACCAACTTAAGGCTAAAAGACGGCATTGGACCGGCATGAAGAATGCAAATAACAGAAAGCGGTTCAACATCATCCAACAGGGAAGATAGAAGATCAAAGTATTATAAACTTTGACAGACACAAAGATATTGGTAAATAAGTCTACACGATAGATCTATATCGGCAATAAGATGAACTTGCGGTTATAAGACGAAAAGATATCTTTCACGAAGAAGAAGTAATTACCCTAGACCAATGAAATATTATAAATAGACCGCAAGCAGACAAGGGCTTATGCAACAACCCCATCTATGAGTATTAAAGTATTACGTCACACGATAGACCCAAATGACAACTCAGAAGTACAGCGGTACAAAAGTCATGTACATATTGCTCATGTTCCACGATACCATATATAAACAATAATATAGATGGTAATGGTACCTATTAACCACGCATATCCCCTCATTCGGACGTAATGGTCTTGATAGGTTTGGGGTTGCTTGTCTTTAGAGCAAATGAGGGACTACTATGGGGAGGCCACGGGACCTTATGAAGCTCATAGTATGTTAGACCAACCCCCCCCCCCCCCATAGGTTGGCTACACGTCGCCTGCGCGGAAAGTAGGTTGATAGGGCGTGCCTGAACATAATACTCTTTTTTTTTCCTTTTTGTGCAGTGGTTAGTGGAATGCCATGATATCATATTATCAGACATAATAGGGTTGTGGAAGGACAACAATATAGTATAGAGTAATAACCTGACTACTCATATCGCTTCATGTCATGGGATTAAAAACCCAAATAGACTGTGAAAATGGCTACACCATTTTCAAAAATTGGGGGGGGGGGGCATAATGCCATGGACCGATATGAGGGATACAGCGGGAAACGGACAGAGTAAGAACAGGGTTACAAGAGAAGTCGGTGGAGCAACAGATGATGATGAAGAAAGGGAAGTGACTCCAATGAGTTGCGTATCACGTGACATTAGTTGTGTGGCACACGAGACAGACGGCAAGACCGGGTCAGTCTTGCCAGGGTCTTTGTACACGATGGTTGTGAAAAGCGAGTGCAGAAGTCAAGCGACATCAATTCAGCACACGCCGATGTCAAGCCAAGGTCGAGCCAAGCCGTAAGTTGGTAGTGAACGTTAGACAGAGTGTTTTAGAATCATCGCATGTCAGCCCACACCTGTTGGTAATAAGTGTATAACGGCGGCGATTACTTTCGAGAATAAACACTGACTACAATGGCGAGGACATTGGTTTGTTTGATATTCTCCGTTGTTATATGTTCCTGCTTACAACTGTCCTTGTGGCTGAATAGACGAGCCGGTAATCAGCTACTTGGCATATTCATTTCCCATATCTTCTACAATTTTAGGGTCTGGTAATTGAAAATTTACACCTGAAGATCCGTCTTTCCAAAAATATAGAAACGAAGAATAGAATCTGAATATCTCAAATCTCAGCAACAATTGTTAAAATGTAGTTAATTTTCTGATTTTAAAAATGGCAACACCCATTAGTTCTCGACCTCAGCGATTTACATCAGATTATTGTTTTAAACAATGTTAGATTATTCAGGTAAATTATTTAGCATGCTGTCATAATGGAAAACAAAATTACCAGTGAAAGTTCGTCATCATATGATGATGGCGATGGCGCATGTCGAATTATGCTTGCTCTAATGGGCCACACTTGTACACCTAAGGTTGCTTTGCCTATTACACATATGCTGAGCAGTATTTATATAATTATAACTAAAAATAAAATATTGTATATATTAGTTCTCATTCTAATAAATACAAATCTGCCTCGTGTTTTCCTGACTTTTTCATTTTTGTGTGAAAATGACATTCTTCAAGATATGTTATAATTGTGTTTTGATAGTGTTATGGAGCAAATCTAGTGATATTGGTGAAGAAAAATGGTGTGTTTATCATTATTCAGTAAATTTAATTGGATTATCATCAAAGAGGGAGAAGTAGCGCATTGGTAAGTGGATAATTTTTAATAATTGTCACCAATTCCTTCTAATATATATATATATATATATATATATATATATATATATATATATATATATATATATATATATATATATATATATATATATATATATATATATATATATATATATATATATATATAATACAATGTATCGGCTACCGTTGTCACAATGTTTATATCATTAGTGTGACATGCCCCTACTTCCAATTTTCTGCCATCAATATTTGTTTGGTCCAAACCCCATTTTTTTTTTTTTGCTTGGCGTGAATCTCTTAAACACATTTAACGGTATCACTGAATGGATCACATATTAAACATGACAACAAGCGTCCCATCTTACAAAGTAAAAGGTATGCATGGTGTTTGCTCGCACGCTCAAGAGAGTGAGAGAAAGAGAGAGAGAGAGAGAGAGAGAGAGAGAGAGAGAGAGAGAGAGAGAGAGAGAGAGAGAGAGCAAAAGAATGAACGAACAAACTTTATTATCGAATGGTTAAGAATTGGGCACGCAGGCCAGTCTGACATTCTGAGTGGGGGTGGGGGGGTAGGTGAGAGAGTGTGTGTGTATGAATGTGTGTGTGAGAGAGAGAGAGAGAGAGAGAGAGAGAGAGAGAGAGAGAGAGAGAGAGAGAGAGAGAGAGAGAGAGAGAGAGAGAGAGAGAGCAAACCACAACAAAGACTGAAGTTAGCAGTATTGAGTGGTAACTTCATCACATGCACAATGGATCTACTTGGGGTGGGCGGAGTGGGGATAGCGGTTAAACGAATATTTGGTCATGGTTCATACTTTCCGTTTCACGACTGACAGAAACTGACCTATGAGATACAGCCTCCCTTTGTGCTGGGTAGCTCATTTATCTTTTATCCCTGACTGTAGTAATATTTCTCAATCCATGGTGACAAAGAAGGAAATGTGCTAGTTTATTTTCCCCACATGACGGGAATTGTAAATAAAGGACCTACGAGGCTAAATATCTCTCTCTCTCTCTCTCTCTCTCTCTCTCTCTCTCTCTCTCTCTCTCTCTCTCTCTCTCTCTCTCTCTCTCTCTCTCCCCTCTCTCTCTCTCTCTCCTCTCTCTCTCTCTCTCTCTCTCTCTCTCTCTCTCTCTCTCTCTCTCTCTTTAAATACAGGTTCTTGACGGTCGTATTTTATTGTTCTCGTATGTTCATGGCCGTTAGCAGGCCAAACAAATATTGTTTTCACAGTTTGTATTTGGGGGGGGGGGGGCTATTGTAATATGATATTCTAATAATTAATCCATAAAAAGTGCATAACAGACTCAAAAAATCATTCTAATAGCAAGAGAAATGGAAAGTAATGAATGTTTACACATTTCAGTCAGTAAATATAATAGATAGTTTGTATTTGAACATTAGTAAAAATAAGTTTCTGTTGTATGTAAGGGAATTGAACCTGGCTTTGATTCTGCAAGTCCAAACTAAGTTTCTGTATTCTGCTAGTGTGTGTGTGTGTGTGTGTGTGTGTGTGTGTGTGTGTGTGTGTGTGTGTGTGTGTGTGTGTGTGTGTGTCTTTCAGTGCCTTACATGTATGTTTGTTTGCCTGTGTGTGTTTGTATTAGTTGTTTGAGAGTTTCCACTGCAACTGTGACTGTTTGACAAGTGTTGTATATATGTTCTTCTGTCCCTTGCATATTGTTCCTGCATAGCTGGCATTTTCCTATTTGTCTGGATCTGCATGTTCCTTTGGGTATTATGGGTGCCATATTAAAAGCAGTCTGTAAGTAACTTCTCTTGCCTTATGTGTGATGTGTTTGTTGTGTAAGTTGGAAAAGGTGGATGGGTAGTTTGACATGAAGTATGTTTGTTCTCTTTTGATTCTCATTTTAAGTGGTAGTGCTTGTTTACTAACTAATTGTTTGTATATTTCCCGTGTTGTTTCCTGTATTAAATGTTCATGTCCTTGTATTGCCTTTACACTAATGTGATAGGGTGTTGACAGTGTGCCCTGATAATGGGCTGCTGCATTGTTTAGTTTTGTAGATGTTTTATTTTGTGTGCTATATAACATAATGCTATTCTATGTTACTCTGGATATATGATAATATTACCTAGGTGCTGATTCTAAGTGCTTGTATTTTTTTATGTATGTCCTGAAGTGCCATTACTCCTTGTTTCTTGTCCTGTATGAGTGTTTTGTGCTGTATCCTGTGTATTGTCTTGCTAAACATAAATCGTCTGATTTGTTACTTTATGTCTGTGATTGTCTGTTTTTGGAAGATTTAATACTGTCACTAAGTATATTATTTTTGTATGATGTATGCCTTAACTATTGTGCTTCTATGAAATATTGTTGTTGTTTTATATTTATACCTGTGTAGCATGTTTGTGATCTGTTGTGTCCGTTTTAGCCACATTTCTTTGTGTGTTGTTCTGGGTCACGTGGAAATGTAATCGCATACAGTTGTAAATTGTTTGATTTTGTTAGGCCTGGACGGAAATCAGACTTGTGTTTCCACTTTCCCAGGCCCATAATCTGTGATTTGTGTTATCAATTTTGGCTCCATCAAGTTTCCCAAAGTGGAAAAAGGTGTGCAGTATGTTTTTGGTGGATGTGTTGTTTGAAGAGATGAAGGCGGTGTAGTTTGCATAAGCAATGGCCTTCTGCTCTCTAATTCCCCTTTTGAATGTGCCTTTAATGCTGGTATCTCGTCTGATCGTTTCTAATAATGGCTCAAATGTCAGTATGTACACAAGTGGTGATAGTTGACATCGTTGTTTTGCAGATCTTGTCAGCCTGAAGCTAGCAGTCAGTGATGGTTCACTAACTTTAGGGGTTGTTATACAATATCTGTATCGACTTTCTGTAGTACTGTCCTATTGCAGTGTTGTGAGGTTTTGTGCAAATAGGAGTGTGTGATCCTGTCAAATGCCTTCTCTTGGTCCAAAGACAAGAGGCAGGATTGACAGTCTTTCTAGTGTGTGTATGTTATGATGTCTCTAATGGGATCTGTGTGGTTTTGTACATTCCTGTGTTGTATACCACATTGCAGGTTTGGATGTATTAGTGTTGGCAGAAAGTGTGTGATTTTGTGTGCGAGTGTTTGGCCAGAATTATGTCATCTGTGATAAGAAGTGAAATTAGTCTGTAATTTTTCAGTTGTGTTTTGTCTGTCTTTGCTTTGTGTATCTATCCTTCATGTGCCATGCCGATAAGCGTGGGCGGTCATGATTCGCGATTTCACTAAATCATCAGAGTCATGGATTAGCTCAGTGTTCTTGTTATATAAGACATGTTGCAGCTATCAGGGAGTTCTTGTTTGTCAAAGGCTTCCTGGTAGACTTTTAGAAGAAGGTTGCCTATGACAGAAAAGAATAGTTGATATAATTCTACTGTTAATCCGCCTGGTCCTGCTATCTTGTCTTTGTTTATTTTACTAAGTGCATATGCTATGTCTTCTAGTGCCAGTTGTGTGTCCAATATGTTTTCGTCTATGTCTGCTAGCTTTTTTTGTAAATTGCAAGAAGCTGTCTTGTATCTGTGTGTTTACTGTCTCTGCTGTGATTAAGTGTGTATGGTATTGTTGGGATGATTTTGTTATGTGTGTAGCTTCTGTTTGTATGAATGTTTTGTTCTAATGCCATGTATTGTTTGCTGGGCGTCTCTTGTGTGATGTTTTGAGTTGTGTTCTAATTAGTGTATCCAGGTATCTGTGCTGTTGGTGTTGTTCCAGATGCATTTCTAATGTATGCAAGTATGGCGAGTTTCTGTCGGTTTGCTTTTTGTTAAAGCTATTGCTGTTTGTACGATCTGTTCTTGTTGCAGTCTATGCTTGTGTATGATGGATACTAGTTGTTGGGTTGTGCTTCGTATTGTGTTTTTCAGTAAGTCCCAGTATTATCTAATGTTGTCAGTTGGTATGATATCAGTGTATACATGTATCAGGTCTGTCATATATTATACATTGTTTTGGAGTAATGTGTTGTTAATATTCTAGTGTGGTGATCGTTTGAATGGCTGGCTGTGTGTTTGTGTTATTTATAGTGAAATGTGCTAGTATTGCTGTGTGACGTCTACTGGAGAGTTTCTTGTAGATGTTTAGTGTATATTATGTGGTGTGTTGGGGGTTATGTAAGTTATATCTAACTTAGATTATCTGTTATGTGCACTGTTTCTGTGTGTTGTATTCATACTACCGGGGTTTTTATGTCTGAAAGCGTCTTTTAGGTTATGTGTGTCGATTATGTATTGCAGTGTTTCGAGTTGATTCATGTCGTCTCGGGCATCTCTTCTTAACTGCGTTTTCACTTCCCCGTCTATTATTTCCCCGCCTATTATTTCGGCAGAAGTTGAACAACAATTGAAGTCACCTGCTAAAATAACATTCCTTCTTCTGTATGTCTGTGTTAAAAGGTTTTCTAAGTGTTCGAAAAATTGTGGTTGCTAAATTTAATTTGCTGGGGCATGTGTGTTGTTTAACTTGTAATGATTGCAATGTATCTTTGGTCGTCCTTATGTGTGTCAGTAATTTCCCATTTGTATGAAGTCTGCGGTATGGCGGTTCCGGAACCTGTACGGTGTGCCTATAGGCTGAAGCAAGAGTGTCTGAGCCCTAATTGTGTAGTGATTTGCTTTGTATACTTGTATTCGCATATGTGTGTTTCTTGTAGGAGTATGAAGTCGGGTTTGTATTTGTGTATGAGTGTGACAATGTGTTTTTGTTTTGTGCGTAAATCTGAAATATTCAGACTAATAATAATAATACCGCCACTCATCATAAAATAATCAAAATAAGCAAATTATATTGTTCACTAATAGTAATATTAAAATCAGAGATCTGCACAAACGAGGTTGTCTAGTTCAGAGAGTCGTTATTCTTGCTTTTTGTTATTCCATTTTATTTTATTTTATTTTTTGCGCTCGCTGGCTTTGAGCTCAAGCTTAGACCTTACACACTACTTCTAGTAGCACTGGACTGAATTTTGCATATTGATTAGCTTTCTCTGTTACCAGTGCCCCTCGCCATCAGGCGAACCCACTCCAACTTCAGAGGTACTTGTAATTTACGTCCCCAAGTCAAGGACGAGAAGTCACAATTTTAGTCCAAGTGTGTATGTAATGTAGGGGTTGAACCCCTTACCTCAGTATCAGCACACCGGATGTTTAAGAACGTTATTATCTATTCGGCCTTGGTGGCATCCCTTTCTTGTTGTATTGATGCAGACTCGATCTGATTGTAGATGTTAAAACACTAGGTCATCGTCTTCGGTGTCAGTGTCAGTAGTTTCCATAGATACCAATCCTGTTTGAGTGTTTTCATCTAAGGTTCTTAAATCAATCAATCAATCAATCAATCAATCAATCAATCAATCAATCTAAGGGTTTGTCGTTAATGAGGGTTTCGTCAATATTTTATATTTGTCGTTCCTTCTTGTTCGGCGTTGATTTCGTCTTTGTGTATCCTTCCTTTTTTTTAAAAACACTATTTGTTGAGTTAGGACTTAATCTTAGTTATTGTCTTTGTCTCGTTTTGGAGTTAATAACAATTAAAGACTGTTCTTCTGTTTGTGTTTCCAGATGGCTATCTTCTTGTTCTTTGTATTTATCATGCCCATGGTAAACATTGTCTCAGTGAGTCATTTATTATTGATTATTTTTCATGCGTATTAATGCTTATTGTTCTTTTGTTGTCTAAGATTAGCTTCATACGTGATGTTGAATGAAATAATGTATTAGAGAAGAAGGGCAGAATGTCAGACTGGCCTGCGTGCCCAATTCTTAACCCTTTGAAAATAAAGATTGTTCGTTCGTTCGTTCGTTCGTTCTTCTGTTGGTATATTTATTTGTTTCTTTTCTTGTTGTTTTGGCTGTTGTTCGTTTTGTTTTCCGTGTTATCGTTTTGTGGATTTGTTCGTTGTGCTGGTCTTTGTCTTTCCAGAGGTGAAAAAATGTATAAGATCATCTGGTGGTACAACCGGTTTGTTTGTATCTTTTGCTGGGCACTTTTTGGACAAATTGTCGACCATGCAATACATACAGGCAGTAACCCTGCTGGGCAAGGTTAACATAGTTCTACGGCTGGTTGTAGTGACCCCTGTAATGTTTAGATTTATATAGTGGGACATTTCCTGGGGCAGGGTTGCATAAAGCTCACCATTTTTCTCCGGGTTTTTTTTTTTACAGTGGAAATACCTCCACATGGGGTCTCCAGTAGCATTTTCAGCAATTGCCTTAACTACTACTTTCTTCATTACCGCCTGAGTCTAGTGCAAAGTTACTCTTTTTCTCTCTTACGGAGTTCGTGCTTTGTGCGACCCTTTCCGCGCTGCGGAAAGAAACCGATCCATATGGGATAAAAACCCGATACAATGAAGTCGAACCTGTCGACTTTTAAGCAACCTTTTTTCTCTTTATCTTAATGTTCCAGTCGAATACTAATGTCCGAGTTTGGTATATGTAGCTGTACCCGATGTAACCTGTCATACATTGTGACATGGATGTCTTCGGTTAAGGTTAAAAGCCACCGTGTCGGTGATTCCTGTCTATGCAGACTGGCTTTTAGCACCAGGGAGTACGCCAGCCAGTCCATCAAGCGCGCTCACTATGAACGCCGACTTCGACTTCCCATATGGGATAAAAACCCGATACAATGATGTCGAACCTGTCGACTTTTAAGCAACCTTTTTTCTCTTTATCTAAATGTTCCAGTCGAATACTAATATCCGAGTTTGGTATATGTAGCTGTACCCGATGTAACCTGTCATACATTGTGACATGGATGTCTTCGGTTAAGGTTAAAAGCCACCGTGTCGGTGATTCCTGTCTATGCAGACTGGCTTTTTAGCACCAGGGAGTACGCCAGCCAGTCCATCAAGCGCGCTCACTATGAACGCCGACTTCGACTTCCCATATGGGATAAAAACCCGATACAATGAAGTCGAACCTGTCGACTTTTAAGCAACCTTTTTTCTCTTTATCTAAATGTTCCAGTCGAATACTAATGTCCGAGTTTGGTATATGTAGCTGTACCCGATGTAACCTGTCATACATTGTGACATGGATGTCTTCGGTTAAGGTTAAAAGCCACCGTGTCGGTGATTCCTGTCTATGCAGACTGGCTTTTAGCACCAGGGAGTACGCCAGCCAGTCCATCAAGCGCGCTCACTATGAACGCCGACTTCGACTTCCCATATGGGATAAAAACCCGATACAATGAAGTCGAACCTGTCGACTTTTAAGCAACCTTTTTTCTCTTTATCTAAATGTTCCAGTCGAATACTAATGTCCGAGTTTGGTATATGTAGCTGTACCCGATGTAACCTGTCATACATTGTGACATGGATGTCTTCGGTTAAGGTTAAAAGCCACCGTGTCGGTGATTCCTGTCTATGCAGACTGGCTTTTAGCACCAGGGAGTACGCCAGCCAGTCCATCAAGCGCGCTCACTATGAACGCCGACTTCGACTTCCCATATGGGATAAAAACCCGATACAATGAAGTCGAACCTGTCGACTTTTAAGCAACCTTTTTTCTCTTTATCTAAATGTTCCAGTCGAATACTAATGTCCGAGTTTGGTATATGTAGCTGTACCCGATGTAACCTGTCATACATTGTGACATGGATGTCTTCGGTTAAGGTTAAAAGCCACCGTGTCGGTGATTCCTGTCTATGCAGACTGGCTTTTAGCACCAGGGAGTACGCCAGCCAGTCCATCAAGCGCGCTCACTATGAACGCCGACTTCGACTTCCCATATGGGATAAAAACCCGATGCAATGAAGTCGAACCTGTCGACTTTTAAGCAACCTTTTTTCTCTTTATCTAAATGTTCCAGTCGAATACTAATGTCCGAGTTTGGTATATGTAGCTGTACCCGATGTAACCTGTCATACATTGTGACATGGATGTCTTCGGTTAAGGTTAAAAGCCACCGTGTCGGTGATTCCTGTCTATGCAGACTGGCTTTTAGCACCAGGGAGTACGCCAGCAAGTCCATCAAGCGCGCTCACTATGAACCGCCGACTTCGACTTCCCATATGGGATAAAACCCGATACAATGAAGTCGAACCTGTCGACTTTTAAGCAAACCTTTTTTCTCTTTATCTAAATGTTCCAGTCGAATACTAATGTCCGAGTTTGGTATATGTAGCTGTACCCGATGTAACCTGTCATACATTGTGACATGGATGTCTTCGGTTAAGGTTAAAAGCCACCGTGTCGGTGATTCCTGTCTATGCAGACTGGCTTTTAGCACCAGGGAGTACGCCAGCCAGTCCATCAAGCGCGCTCACTATGAACGCCGACTTCGACTTCCCATATGGGATAAAAACCCGATACAATGAAGTCGAACCTGTCGACTTTTAAGCAACCTTTTTTCTCTTTATCTAAATGTTCCAGTCGAATACTAATGTCCGAGTTTGGTATATGTAGCTGTACCCGATGTAACCTGTCATACATTGTGACATGGATGTCTTCGGTTAAGGTTAAAAGCCACCGTGTCGGTGATTCCTGTCTATGCAGACTGGCTTTTAGCACCAGGGAGTACGCCAGCCAGTCCATCAAGCGCGCTCACTATGAACGCCGACTTCGACTTCCCATATGGGATAAAAACCCGATACAATGAAGTCGAACCTGTCGACTTTTAAGCAACCTTTTTTCTCTTTATCTAAATGTTCCAGTCGAATACTAATGTCCGAGTTTGGTATATGTAGCTGTACCCGATGTAACCTGTCATACATTGTGACATGGATGTCTTCGGTTAAGGTTAAAAGCCACCGTGTCGGTGATTCCTGTCTATGCAGACTGGCTTTTAGCACCAGGGAGTACGCCAGCCAGTCCATCAAGCGCGCTCACTATGACGCCGACTTCGACTTCCCATATGGGATAAAAACCCGATACAATGAAGTCGAACCTGTCGACTTTTAAGCAACCTTTTTTTCTCTTTATCTAAATGTTCCAGTCGAATACTAATGTCCGAGTTTGGTATATGTAGCTGTACCCGATGTAACCTGTCATACATTGTGACATGGATGTCTTCGGTTAAGGTTTAAAAGCCACCGTGTCGGTGATTCCTGTCTATGCAGACTGGCTTTTAGCACCAGGGAGTACGCCAGCCAGTCCATCAAGCGCGCTCACTATGAACGCCGACTTCGACTTCCCATATGGGATAAAAACCCGATACAATGAAGTCGAACCTGTCGACTTTTAAGCAACCTTTTTTCTCTTTATCTAAATGTTCCAGTCGAATACTAATGTCCGAGTTTGGTATATGTAGCTGTACCCGATGTAACCTGTCATACATTGTGACATGGATGTCTTCGGTTAAGGTTAAAAAGCCACCGTGTCGGTGATTCCTGGTCTATGCAGACTGGCTTTTAGCACCAGGGAGTACGCCAGCCAGTCCATCAAGCGCGCTCACTATGAACGCCGACTTCGACTTCCCATATGGGATAAAACCCGATACAATGAAGTCGAACCTGTCGACTTTTAAGCAACCTTTTTTTCTCTTTATCTAAATGTTCCAGTCGAATACTAATGTCCGAGTTTGGTATATGTAGCTGTACCCGATGTAACCTGTCATACATTGTGACATGGATGTCTTCGGTTAAGGTTAAAAGCCACCGTGTCGGTGATTCCTGTCTATGCAGACTGGCTTTTAGCACCAGGGAGTACGCCAGCCAGTCCATCAAGCGCGCTCACTATGAACGCCGACTTCGACTTCCCATATGGGATAAAAACCCGATACAATGAAGTCGAACCTGTCGACTTTTAAGCAACCTTTTTTCTCTTTATCTAAATGTTCCAGTCGAATACTAATGTCCGAGTTTGGTATATGTAGCTGTACCCGATGTAACCTGTCATACATTGTGACATGGATGTCTTCGGTTAAGGTTAAAAGCCACCGTGTCGGTGATTCCTGTCTATGCAGACTGGCTTTTAGCACCAGGGAGTACGCCAGCCAGTCCATCAAGCGCGCTCACTATGAACGCCGACTTCGACTTCCCATATGGGATAAAAACCCCGATACAATGAAGTCGAACCTGTCGACTTTTAAGCAACCTTTTTTCTCTTTATCTAAATGTTCCAGTCGAATACTAATGTCCGAGTTTGGTATATGTAGCTGTACCCGATGTAACCTGTCATACATTGTGACATGGATGTCTTCGGTTAAGGTTAAAAGCCACCGTGTCGGTGATTCCTGTCTATGCAGACTGGCTTTTAGCACCAGGGAGTACGCCAGCCAGTCCATCAAGCGCGCTCACTATGAACGCCGACTTCGACTTCCCATATGGGATAAAACCCGATACAATGAAGTCGAACCTGTCGACTTTTAAGCAACCTTTTTTCTCTTTATCTAAATGTTCCAGTCGAATACTAATGTCCGAGTTTGGTATATGTAGCTGTACCCGATGTAACCTGTCATACATTGTGACATGGATGTCTTCGGTTAAGGTTAAAAGCCACCGTGTCGGTGATTCCTGTCTATGCAGACTGGCTTTTAGCACCAGGGAGTACGCCAGCCAGTCCATCAAGCGCGCTCACTATGAACGCCGACTTCGACTTCCCATATGGGATAAAAACCCGATACAATGAAGTCGAACCTGTCGACTTTTAAGCAACCTTTTTTCTCTTTATCTAAATGTTCCAGTCGAATACTAATGTCCGAGTTTGGTATATGTAGCTGTACCCGATGTAACCTGTCATACATTGTGACATGGATGTCTTCGGTTAAGGTTAAAAGCCACCGTGTCGGTGATTCCTGTCTATGCAGACTGGCTTTTAGCACCAGGGAGTACGCCAGCCAGTTCCATCAAGCGCGCTCACTATGAACGCCGACTTCGACTTCCCATATGGGATAAAAACCCGATACAATGAAGTCGAACCTGTCGACTTTTAAGCAACCTTTTTTCTCTTTATCTAAATGTTCCAGTCGAATACTAATGTCCGAGTTTGGTATATGTAGCTGTACCCGATGTAACCTGTCATACATTGTGACATGGATGTCTTCGGTTAAGGTTAAAAGCCACCGTGTCGGTGATTCCTGTCTATGCAGACTGGCTTTTAGCACTAGGGAGTACGCCAGCCAGTCCATCAAGCGCGCTCACTATGAACGCCGACTTCGACTTCCCATATGGGATAAAACCCGATACAATGAAGTCGAACCTGTCGACTTTTAAGCAACCTTTTTTCTCTTTATCTAAATGTTCCAGTCGAATACTAATGTCCGAGTTTGGTATATGTAGCTGTACCCGATGTAACCTGTCATACATTGTGACATGGATGTCTTCGGTTAAGGTTAAAAGCCACCGTGTCGGTGATTCCTGTCTATGCAGACTGGCTTTTAGCACCTAGGGAGTACGCCAGCCAGTCCATCAAGCGCGCTCACTATGAACGCCGACTTCGACTTCCCATATGGGATAAAAACCCGATACAATGAAGTCGAACCTGTCGACTTTTAAGCAACCTTTTTTTCTCTTTATCTAAATGTTCCAGTCGAATACTAATGTCCGAGTTTGGTATATGTAGCTGTACCCGATGTAACCTGTCATACATTGTGACATGGATGTCTTCGGTTAAGGTTAAAAGCCACCGTGTCGGTGATTCCTGTCTATGCAGACTGGCTTTTAGCACCAGGGAGTACGCCAGCCAGTCCATCAAGCGCGCTCACTATGAACGCCGACTTCGACTTCCCATATGGGATAAAAACCCGATACAATGAAGTCGAACCTGTCGACTTTTAAGCAACCTTTTTTCTCTTTATCTAAATGTTCCAGTCGAATACTAATGTCCGAGTTTGGTATATGTAGCTGTACCCGATGTAACCTGTCATACATTGTGACATGGATGTCTTCGGTTAAGGTTAAAAGCCACCGTGTCGGTGATTCCTGTCTATGCAGACTGGCTTTTAGCACCAGGGAGTACGCCAGCCAGTCCATCAAGCGCGCTCACTATGAACGCCGACTTCGACTTCCCATATGGGATAAAAAACCCGATACAATGAAGTCGAACCTGTCGACTTTTAAGCAACCTTTTTTCTCTTTATCTAAATGTTCCAGTCGAATACTAATGTCCGAGTTTGGTATATGTAGCTGTACCCGATGTAACCTGTCATACATTGTGACATGGATGTCTTCGGTTAAGGTTAAAAGCCACCGTGTCGGTGATTCCTGTCTATGCAGACTGGCTTTTAGCACCAGGGAGTACGCCAGCCAGTCCATCAAGCGCGCTCACTATGAACGCCGACTTCGACTTCCCATATGGGATAAAAACCCGATACAATGAAGTCGAACCTGTCGACTTTTAAGCAACCTTTTTTCTCTTTATCTAAATGTTCCAGTCGAATACTAATGTCCGAGTTTGGTATATGTAGCTGTACCCGATGTAACCTGTCATACATTGTGACATGGATGTCTTCGGTTAAGGTTAAAAGCCACCGTGTCGGTGATTCCTGTCTATGCAGACTGGCTTTTAGCACCAGGGAGTACGCCAGCCAGTCCATCAAGCGCGCTCACTATGAACGCCGACTTCGACTTCCCATATGGGATAAAAACCCGATACAATGAAGTCGAACCTGTCGACTTTTAAGCAACCTTTTTTCTCTTTATCTAAATGTTCCAGTCGAATACTAATGTCCGAGTTTGGTATATGTAGCTGTACCCGATGTAACCTGTCATACATTGTGACATGGATGTCTTCGGTTAAGGTTAAAAGCCACCGTGTCGGTGATTCCTGTCTATGCAGACTGGCTTTTAGCACCAGGGAGTACGCCAGCCAGTCCATCAAGCGCGCTCACTATGAACGCCGACTTCGACTTGGTGACGGCTTAGTTTTGTTAGTTAGTTTAGTCGTTGGATCAACATCACGGCACACGGTTTAACCCATAAGTGCTCCGTTTTCCTCCTAACTCAAACCTGAGTCTGGAGAAACGTAGCTCAATGCACGAACTCCGTCGCATCGACGAGGATTAGCCGTGGAGCACATCCTGAAGTACGTGTGAGTGATGAACTTGTTGTCATTTTCACGACTGACGAGACGTCTGAATAACTAAATGTTTTGTTTTGCATATCCTTTGCAGGACATCGCTGTCAACACCAGCATCTTTCAGCTGTATGTTGATTTCCTGGCAAGATTACGCTCAGTAGTTTGCCACTGCTTTCTGAGCGGCCGGCTCATTATCCCGCAAGTCATGAGCGAGGGTCGAACCGCTTCCAATTCTCGCCTCGCTGCGAGACCCTGCGTGGATAAACGGGATTACGGAGAAAGTGGTGTAACCCCTCAGCCAGAGAGACCGGCTCTGAATAACTAAGCTCACAGTAATAAAACCAATGTATCTACTCGAAATCACTGCCACGAAAGATAGGTTATTAAATAAAGTACTTTGCGGTAAGAAAGTTAGTAGGTCAAGTTATATGTAAGGTTAACTCTAACAAGTTTTCTCAACAACTGGCTTAAGGAGCTTGAGGAGATCCCAGGCAGTAGGCTGCTCATTTCTGGCGACTTTAACGCACGAAACAGAGAGTAGGATAATACTGGGGGAGACCGACAGTGAAATACTTTTGCAAAAGCCATGGTGGATTCAGAAGTAGTCTGTTTAAACGATGGGAAGCCAAAAAGAATGGGAATGAGGTCTGGTGATAAAGACACGGCTATTGACCTGGCATTCATTACCCAGTCGGCAGTACTGGATGTAAAATGGACTGTCCTGTGTGATCATGGTAGTGACCATCTATCCTGTTAAGTATTGATTTCAAAGTCCAACAAGACCACGGCTGTGAGAATACATAAGTCCTTTAAATACGAGAGGGAAAACACCCTTTTGGGACGCCTCAGACAGAGGGCATTCAGGGTAACTAGTAAAACTATTTATGTGCAGCCTCCATCATGGACCTCCTATGTAAACCGGGAATGGAAATCCAAGAGAGTGACAGTTAAACGGTTACAGAAAGGGCGGCGGACACCCCAAAGCTCCCATGAGGAAATGGAGAAAGCTTCAATTGAGATGAAAGATAAGGTGGAGGAAGTAAGTGCTGTGCAACAGAGGCCAAAAGAGCGAAACTGGAACACTTTATAAATGAGATTGGAGGAGATAACACACTGGAAAAGTTCTGGAAATTGTTCAGACTGATGCAAAGCAAATATCGTCATTCTACAGTGGGTATAAATACATGTATAGCGGTTCGCATTTGACAACAGACAAAGAGAAAGGTAAGGGGCTGCGTGGTCTCGAGGTATGGTGTCCGCCTTGAGTGCTGGAGGTCCCGGGTTCAAGCCCCGGTGATGGCCGGTATTTTTTCTCTGGACTTCTAATAATAAAATTTCTCCTGGTCTCTGGGTAGTGAGATCGGACGCCCGTGTGTATTGTTGCGCACGTAAAACTTCCCTTGGCAGTTGGAAATCGAAAAAGTGTAGCCTAATGGCGCTGCCCGGGCAAAATTTCGAGTTAAAAATCTACCCAAAGTATTTCAGGATCCTCGCCAGGCTCAGGTTTGAGTTAGGAGGAGAACGGAGCACTTATGGGTTGCACCCATGTGTCGTGATGTTGATCCATCGACAAAACTAAACTAAACTAAACAAAGAGAAAGGTGAAGCTTTCTTGCGGAGATGTATAGCACAGACAGATCAGAGTGATAGGGACAGCAGAGACTCGGTTAGAGGAGATATATCAGATACTGCTGACCTGAGCCTGAGGGTCGTCGCTGGAGCTACGGAGTTCTAGCTTTGTGCGGCGCTTTCCGCTTCTGCGGGAAGAGACCGAGCCATATGGATAAGAACCCGGTGCAATGAAGTCGACCCTGTCGACTTTTAAGCGACTTTTTTTATCAGATACTATTAAAGATACCTACTGTGAAGACATACTCCCGGAAGATATGTTTTTTTTTTCTTAAATGTATTGAAAACAGCATAAGACACCGCACCTGGGCCCGATGAGGTTAGGTGCGCCCACATGAGGGATATGAGTGATGGAGAACTTATGAAGATGGCTGCTTACTTTAACCTGAGCGTCAGGACGCCATCAGTACCCCATGATTGGGTGCACAGCTATTTAACACCACTTCCTAAACCATGCAAAGATCATTCAAAGCTAAATGGATTTAGGATTAATACCCTACTTAATACTCTTGACAAGGTGCAGAAGAAGGTCGTTGCTTTTAAGCTTCATGGATATTTAGAAAGGGAAAAGCTCCTCCCGAAAGGCTTGGGAAGATACCGGTCAGGGAAAGACGGACGTTTAATCAGAATGCAACGGATACTATTACTATTGGAACTCTTTGTTGGCTGTTGAAGATGAGGACTGAGCGCTTATGGGAATGCTCTGCGGAGTGCAGTGATGTGGCTTTTGACTCAACTCAACTCAACCCACAGCTGTAGTATGTTAAATTATATGTGAGCACTATTTATAGACCTTCAGCAACGGTTACTT
This sequence comes from Cepaea nemoralis, assembly GCA_014155875.1. Classification (NCBI taxonomy): domain Eukaryota; kingdom Metazoa; phylum Mollusca; class Gastropoda; order Stylommatophora; family Helicidae; genus Cepaea; species Cepaea nemoralis. The sequence continues at coordinate 77,151 of JACEFZ010014351.1, forward strand.
GATTATCATCATTATAACTGTGAGATGAGATGGATGAGGAAAGATGCAACCTTAATAATCTGAGACCGAATAAGAAATGTTGTTATCAGACAGGCAATGGGATCAACAACTTGTGTCACATTTATCGAAAAACAGAAAATCAAATTGTCATAAACTTATGGCTTGTGACAGAAAGTAATATTACGAATGATGCCCCAACCGACCCAAACTGGTTGTAACGGAAATCAACAGAAACAACGTTGTGACAACATTAAACTAATGTTTATTGGTTCCGAGCGTTAGTTGCGCCAAACAGGAATTACAATACCTATTCCAGTAGAATCACACAATCACTAACTACCGGCTAATCCTTCTAAGCATTTGATGCATATTTAAAACAACCCTGTAATTAAATGGTTCTAAACCCCGGCCGTCCCCAGCGCCATCTTAAACGCTAACCGTCTCAACAACCACGATCTCTTCCGTCTTCTCTCTTACACAGCGCATGCGCATCACGCACGCCTCGAGCCGTGTGTCACTAAGCACGCTCTGGGCCAGTAGCTAATACGTTAATACTTGATTTAGTTTCATGTGTAATATGGGGCTGTGGCACAAATGGTTTGGCCATCTCGTTAGAATGCAACACCATCAACTATCAGCACTGGCCCTACATCAATGATCATCTGCGACGACATCAAAGACATTGTACAATCACACTGAATGACACTATCCAGTTCCACGCAAATTATTCCTCGCGACAACGCTTGACGGCAAAAGTGGAGATGATGGTGATGATACCCCTTCAAAGAATGTATTTTCTAACACTTAGACCAATCAATTTTTTTAAAGGGCTTCGCGGTTTCCCCTAGGAGTCAAAGTCCCATCGGTCCCCGTGTGCCTGTGTGTCATTCGTGTGACCGCCTCTTCATGTGACTCTTGAAAGATCAAGTTCAGACTACTACACTGTGACATGTATGATGTTTGCGCCCAACAACATTATGAATACTGAAGTGAAAACTGCTTTAGCGTTGAAAAATATGAAGGCAAACCACTCTCGATTTTCTTAGCGCACCAAAATCAGGCTAAAAATAGAATTCGCCTTCACTTCTGGGAACTGGCTAGGCCAGAATCACAAACAAACACCCAGCTATTTCCGGATCATCGACAGCTGCACCTGCCAGAATTACGCCATCTTTCGCGCCAGGAGAAAAACCAGCTCGGGGGCAATTTCGATTGGTGCAGGGAGAGAAATAAACATAAGTGTATTTAAATTAGGCAAATTGGGGATGGGTTGCTGCAAAGTGCATCCAGACTAGCTGATTTTATGCAGCAGTCAACAAAATGAATATCTAGGAGAAAGTTGTGATTTCATTTTGGGAGTAAATAGTGTCCTTTATCGGATCACGGTTAGTGTACATTTTAAATAACCTGTTTATATCAATGGATGATACTATAAGAAAGGCGTGAACCTTAATAGGAGCTCTCTTCTTTTTTTTTTTGGAGATAATAGAAATAGGAGTAGCTTTAGAGAAATGCTCAGAAGATAAAGGTGATTCTTTCTTGGGCATATAAATTATTGAATGAATATCTTACTTGTGAACTTCTTATTCACTATTCATTCAGAATCTTCGTGTGTGGCTTATGATTAGGAAAAGACCTACCATGATGCTTTTTTAAATATCACTTATATTCTTTTATGAATAATACTTTTAATAACTATCCTTTATGATCTCAATATAAATCTTAAAAGTAGAATGTGTTACTTTATATATGTATTGATGTATACAGTACGTATGAATTAGTTTCTCTATAAATATATAAATATGATGTGATGTTACATAACGATTTATCCTGGAGAAGAGAAACAATGCAAGGGCTGTGTAATTGTATCATTCTTGCCGATAGCCACCAAGATAATCTCGGCGACTGGGCCTTGAGAAAACGAGGATGATTCACCTGCACGGCGCAGGAATGAAAGAGACATATCTTGTTGATATGGGAGGTAAAGGCCTACAGCAGATGCTGTTGTGAGAAGATGAGTCACCTCCAAATGTTGGAGTGATGGTACCCCACTAGGCAAGGTATGGCTAGCCTGCCCTATGTAATAATCACTTCACATTCCTTCATTTTCTCTCCCCTCCCCCCCCCCCCCCCCATTTTCTGTGAGTAGAGATCTATGATTTTGATCCATGTTTTCAACAGGGAATGGTGGTATTTTTGGCTTCCACTGGGGAATAGCCATGAATGGTGAATATTATTTGGAGAGTCAAACTCATCAATAAAAGATTAATGGATTCGTCTTGTCACTGCTGGAAGGGCGTAATTCCATTGATCATCATTGACGCCTCCAATTTCAAAGCAACCCCAGCATTGTAGAAGTCAGCTAAGTACACTATCACTATCCTTTATAACATGGCCAACAAAGGTTATAACTACAAAAATAGTACTAACATCTTTAGAATCCTGACCTCGTGGACATTTTTAATACAGATTGTATTGATCTCATGTACATTTTTAATACAGTTCGTATTTGTTTTTCATTGGACCCATTGACATTTTAATACCATCTACGGTGGTAGAATAAACAGTTTAGCTCTCACTGGTGAATGAACAGTGTTAATTTAATTACTCACTTGTGAGGACATATGACCAGTTTTGTAGAAAAATGGAGATACTTAGTGGTCTTATTATGTCTTTTATCTGTGTGTTATTTTTGAGTGCGTATATTTTTAATATGCCAGTTGAACACCCCCCCCCCCCCCCCCACCAATGTTATCCCAATATAATATCATAATGTATATCCAGGAGTTAGTCTATTTTCTTGTTGACTTGTGTCTTTGTTTATTGTGTTAATTGTGACATTATTATACAATTAAACATCAACTCTGGAGGGCAGAATGTGGCAGGGAGACAACACGCATCTGGGTATCCAGAGTGAGATTTCTCCTCCGCTGAATACGGTGACTTCCCTGTGCTCTCCTCGTCTCTATTAGGAAACTTTACCTGTACGAGCCATTTCTGGTTTCCTTATAATAGTTGGCTACTAGGATTTGGGGATTCTTCCCCCATCTTTATTTTACCATATCACATACACTTTGATCTTAGCTCAAACAATAATAATTTTTTTAAATGTTTTTGGGAAAAGGGGGGGGGGGGGTCGATTTCTTGGCAAGTTACGTTCATAACTCTGGTCCTCGAGCCGGTATCCGTGGCTAAGGGCTATCGAATGCTGTTTGTGGGCCCGTATACCCGGGTTTGAAACACAGAGGTGCTGTTTGTTTGTTGTTGTTGTTGTTGTTGTTTTTTGAAAAAGGTATAGGTGCCGGTCGTTCAGAAAGCAATGGGAACCTACTGAACGTAAAATGTGCCCAGGAATCACGAACAGCAAAAATGCTGGGGTTGACTGCTACTTCCTGTGAAGGACATACAACTAATTTTTTTTTTTTTAAGTCGTCGAAAAGATAGTAGCACGCAGGCTCCAGAGACATTTGGACAGCCGTACTTTGTTTCCCAAAGGGCTTGAGAGTTATCGGCCTGGGAAGGACACCTGGGCCAATACTACAACTTTTGCATCTGATGTTTACGAGGGCTTCCAGGATAAACAGGAGACAGTGGCGGTAGTTCTTGACCTGGAGGATGCGTATAACAGGGTTAGGTATGATCGGTTAATACACACACTGTTGGACATTGAGGTCTGACCTTGCCTTGTCAGATGGGTTGTGGCGGTCCTCTGTGAGCGTAAGGTTGCACTGCGCTTGGGTTCCTGGACTTCTGATCCCTGTACTATTACACCTGGGTTGCCACAGGGATCTGCCATGTCCCCAATGCTCTTTAATATATACACCAGCAAAATCGCGGCTATTTAGACACCAGGTGTGGGTAGAATCTTGACATTTGCAGATGATATGCGGGTGTACAGACAAGGCCGAGACAAGGCTAGTTTGACAGACAACTTACAGGTGGCAGTAAACAGGGTGGTAGAGTGGTGCAGGGAAGCAGGGGCCGTTATAAACCCAGAAATGGGGTCGGCTATGTGGTACTCCCTGGATAACCTGGATAGCCGGATCTTCAGAGAAGATGTCCCTGGTATAATGTTGAATGGATGTCCTCTTAATAGAAAGAGTAAATTGAAGTACTTGGTTATCACCTTTGACAAGTGTTTGTCTTTAAAGGATCGTGTGGAGGCTTTGGTAGTGAACGCTGGCAGGGGACTTAATGCATTGAGGGCGATGGCAGCAACACGGTTAGATCAGAGGATGCTTTACAGGCTCTTTCAGCAGTTAATAATTGGGTACGTCATTGGGTACGGTTTGGTTCTGCTGACGGCATCAAAGAAAAAGTTTGAATGGTTGGAGCGCATACAGAATGCTGCCATGCGGGTGATCCTGGGGTGCCAAAGGACACACCAATTATATGCATGAGGCATATCCTGGCGCTACCAACAATGAATGATAGGCATAGGGTCCTTCAGGCCAAATGGTACCTGAGGGTTGCTGCAGATAGGGATCACCCTCTGCATGAAGCCATGGATATGGTAAAGGGTCATAGACTAAGACGAGGCAGGTCCTGGATGGCAGAGGCAGAACTACCTATACGTCAGGTGTGTGATCTAGAGACCATCAATCGTGAAAAAGAGTGGCTGAAATTCCGGAAGTCATGACGGACTGGCACAATCTAATAGTAACACTGGGTCATGACAGCAGAGAATGGGCAGCGGGCCGCACTGAGTTTGAAGTGCAACAGCTGATCCAGAGTAACACACATCAAAGTGACATAGTAACCTCCACCAATGGGTCAGTGGTGAGAAACAGACGTAGTGGTTAGGGTTTAATTGCAAAGGCTAATAGACGAGTCTTGAAAAAGGAGAATCTGACATATGAGGCTACGGCCTCCGGCATGAGAATGGAGGTGGAAGCAGTAACAGCTGCATTCCGGTGGCTAGAGGAGACTACTGCAACACGCATTGTATTCATTATGGATTCAAAGAGTATGCTTAGTAAGGTGGAGAAAGGAATGTTTCGTGTGGAATGGCTATAGTTGCTTCAGAGGTCACAGATTGTGAGAATTGTATGGATATTTTACCCTGATCATGTGGAGGTGCGGGGGAATGAACAGGCTGATAGGCTGGCAGGGAATGCACCTCTTGGTGGTAGGTTACTTATGGACCAGGGAAAGGTGGTCGTGCGCTTGTGGGACCAGGTGGAGAAGGTGGGGGAACAGATCGAGAACCTGTATGTGGAAAGAATAAGATTGCGGGGGATCGGCAGGGGTTTTGAAAGAGTATAAAAACTTAGAGGGAAGACCAAGAGAACTTTAAATCAGTGGGAATGATTAGTAGTATGACTCTTCGCTGGCTGTTGAACGAGGGGACGGAGCACGTATGGAATGTCCTGAGTGCAGTGATGTCGATTCTTAAGTCAATTCAACTCAACCTACGTTCATAAATTGCTATTGCTTTCTTAACTCCCGGCACTCATACCACTTTATAAAGACCAACGCAAGGCGGTCTTCTGCCAAATCTCCTGCAGTTGTGTTTCGAACATGGCATAGAGAAGCGTCTCTTATTATTGGTTTGTCGTTTACCCCAGACCAGCTGGTTCCCCCGCCTCCCCTCCCCTTTTTTTGTGTGTGAACCCTTAGTCTCACTGTGTTTGTCTTTAAAGGATCGTGTCCACCAGGCCCACATTTAAGGTGAAGCTATGTGATGAGTTTTTATTTGATCATCCCGGCCCCCGACGAGACAAGGCGCACTACTGGGGGGAGGGGAGAGCAGCATATGCGCCTGATCCTAGCCAAAGGACCGAGAAGGATCATCCTGTTGATAGGCCGGCAGCCAGGTATAAACTAGGTACCAGAACAACATCTTAACGATGAGGGCACAGGGAGAAACTCAAAAATTGCACTACATAAAGATGGAAACATCTTAACAAGAAAGCAAGCAGCGGACCATTTTGCGGACTCATTCGCACAAGATAACAATATCAAAATTAGTCCAGAGAAACAAGAGATTCGAGAGAAACGACAACATACAGGACAGAAGGAAATAGTACATGAGGTTCTGGAGGCACCCATCACAATCAGCGAACTGTAGCTAGCCATATAAAAACTGAAAATGAGAAAGTCACCAGGAGCTGATAGTATCTCCAATGAAATGATCAGGAACCTAGGAAGAGAGGCCAAAGCAAAGCTGTTGCAGATCTTCAATAACAGCTGGACCTTAGGCAGTGTTCCACAAGCCGGGAGAGAAGCAATCATGATACCCCTCCTAACATCAGGGAAAGATGGTTCCATTGCCTCTAGCTACAGATTTAACCTCGCCAGCTGTCTCTACAAAACACTGGAGCGCATCATCAATCACAGACTGCAGTGGTACATTGAAAGTAAAAACATTCTTGTGCCACAGCAGGCTGGCTTTAGGCAGTGCTACTTCACCGAAGACCAGACAACCTACCTCTCTCAAGAAATTGAGGATGCATTCCAAGAGAAGAACTGGTGCTTGCGGCATGGGTAGATCTGAAAGAAAGCCTTTGACAAAGTCTGGAAAGAAGGTCTGATGAAGAAACTGAGAAACTGCAAAGTCAATGGAAGAATGTACAAATGGGTGAAAGCATACTTGCACAACAGAAGAGCTCGAGTACAGATAGACGGACTCAAGAGCAAGAAAGTACTACTGCGTCACGGTGTTCCCCAGGGCGGAGTCTTGTCCCCCACACTTTTTCTAATCTTCATCAATGATCTTGTTGCTAATCTACCGCATGGAATTAAAGCGGCAATGTACGCCGATGACCTGGTTTATGGAGCACAAATGAACATGCATCAGTGGCCACCAAATTGCTACAAAGAGCTGTAGATACATTTGCTGCATGGGCAAATAGATGGTGTGTCAGCATAAACACTGACAAGTGCAGCACCACTCTATTTACCCTCTCTTCAAAACAAAAGGCAGGGATCATCCAGATAAATGGAACACCCCTAAGAGAAGATAAAGAACCAACATACCTTGGAGTAACATTTGATGGCAGGCTGACATGGAGAAAGCACATCAACAAAGCAGTAGCAAAAGCCAGAAGGAAAATAGCCATCCTGAGAAAGCTAAGTGGAACCACATGGGGAGCCAGTGGGAAAATACTTAGCAAAGTTTACCAACAGAGCATACGACCACACCTGGAATATGGGTCAACTGCGTGGTGTTCAGCATCAAAAACCACACTACAAGAGCTGGACAAGGTGCAAAATCAAGCACTTAGAGTCACCACAGGAGGGATGAGATCAACCCCTATTAGTGGAAATGGAGAAGATGGGGAGGACACAAGCACTGAGTGAGCGCAGAGATACGAAAACGCTAATACAAGCAGAAAAGTTCCTCAGCTTGCCAGGCCACCCTATGAAGAACAGATTTGAAAACCTAGCTATGGGGCGGTTGAAAAGAAGTAGTTTTATCCACCAGGCCAAACGACTCTGCAGAGAAACCACCGATCTGCCCACAGTTGGTATCCCCCTAACAACTATTCCAGAGCGAACTCCATGGAAAGATGAGCATAGACTATCATTACAAATCCAGACAAAAGTGAGAGGAATATTTGACAAGGAAGAACAGAACAGTGTGCAGCGCAGAACAGCCACTCTCAGCTTCCTTGATGAAGAATACCCACAGGACCTCTGGATCCGAGTCTACACAGATGGGTCGGCACAAAATGCTGTTCGAAATGGAGGAGCGGGAGTGTACATAGAATACCCAAATAATACTAGGGACACAGCCAGAGTACCGACAGGAAAGTACTGCCATAACTATGATGCTGAAATTGAGGCAATCAAGATAGCAACAGAGAAATTACTAAATACCAGCAATGGTACACAACCTGTGGTGCTATTGACAGATGCAAAATCAGTACTCGAGGCGCTCCTGTCTGGGAAATTGCCAGTACTAAGGACACTACTTTCTGAACTTAGCAGTCAGCATAAGGTCACCATACAGTGGATACCATCCCACTGTGGAGTACCCGGAAACGACAGAGCTGATCAATTGGCTAAGGAAGGAGCCAAAGAAGAACAGCCTGATGTGCCCGTTACATACCACCAAAAGAAAAGAATGATTAAATCAGTCAGAAAGCCACCAAAACCTGCTCAAGATGACTACCACGTTATGGACAGACCAGAACAAGTCATTATTCTGCGTCTCAGAACAGGACACAATAGATTACGCAACCACATGTATACAAAATTCAAGATTGGTGAATCAGCCATGTGCACATGTGGATTGGCCTCGCAGACAGCAGAGCACATACTCCAAGACTGCCCAAAATATAACACATCTAGGCAAACCTTCTGGCCTAGAGAGACGACAGTGGAAGATAAACTCTATGGATCACTGTGTGAACTGATTGATTGATTAATTGATTGATTGATTAATCGACATCACAGCATTCGGGGCATTCCCCGAATGTGTGAACTGAAAAGACAGTTAAGATACAGCATTGCAGATATAGAATTAAAGGAGGAAATACACCAACGTGCGAAGGCGAAAGATTTATACGTTGTGAAGAGAAACCAGAGGCAGGACTAAAATAAATTCTGCCACTTTATGTGGATATTCGGATATTCTACAGAAAATGGTAGAACATAGAATGTACTATGAATGAGTAACGAAAACTGTGTGTTATAAAATTTCTAAACTTTAGAGTAAAGCCATAAAATGTATGTAAATTTAGAAGCCTACTTATAATTCTTATCAATATCTATATTTAGTATAAATGCAGTCATTATATTACATAAACATTTTACAAAACTTTAAGGTAGTTACTGCCATGCTTAAAAATATCATTCATTTATTGAACATTAAGTAATATCCCTTGAATTAATTGTTGTATTGTTATGTCCCTTACCTATATTTATGTTAGGATTGATTGTGGTCAGTCCGCAACCCGTTTAGAGACAATTGCTCTTGAAAGTGGTGATTAATCAATCAAAGCATTGCTAGCCTGTTGTTACGATAATTTATATATGCTGTAAGAGACTGAGGAAATAAATATGGGACATAATATTGTATTATTTCTTGTTATAAGCATAATAACAATTTATTGTGAACTAGCTGACCCGGCCCGGCTTCGCCCACGTCCTGGCGTGGATCAATCTATCTATCTATCTATCTATCTATCTATCTATCTATCTATCTATCTATCTATCTATCTATCTATCTGTCTGTCTGTCTGTCTGTCTGTCTGCTTGTCTGTCTGTCCCGGCCCGGCTTCGCCCAGCTCCTGGTGGGGAGCATTTCATTTAATTCATATAAGTAGTCATATAAGATCCCGTTCCCGTTCCCGACTATCTGTCTGTCTGTCTGTCTATCGGTCTGTCTGTCTGTCTGACCCGGCCCGGCTTCACCCAGTCCCTGGTGGGGAGCATCTCATTTAATTCATATAAGTAGTCATATTTTCTTCTTCTTTCGTTCGCTTGAAACATGTCTATAACTGCAGTGCTGTCTCTTGTATGAATTGAACTGTCTTTTTCAGTTCACACAGCGGTCCATAGAGTTTATCTTCCACTGTCATCTCTCTAGGCCAGAAGGTTTGCCTAGATATGTTATATTTTGGGCAGTCTTGGAGTATGTGCTCTGCTGTCTGCGACGCCAATCCACATGTACACATGGCTGTTTCACCAATCTTGAATTTTGTATACATGTGGTTGCGTAATCTATTGTGCCCTGTTCTGAGGCGCAGAATAATGACTTGTTCTGGTCTATCCATAACGTGGTAGTCATCTTGAGCAGGTTTTGGTGGCTTTCTGACTGATTTGATCATTCTTTTCTTTTGGTGGTATGTAACGGGCACATCAGGCTGTTCTTCTTTGGCTCCTTCCTTAGCCAATTGATCAGCTCTGTCGTTTCCGGGTACTCCACAGTGGGATGGTATCCACTGTATGGTGACCTTATGCTGACTGCTAAGTTCAGAAAGTAGTGTCCTTAGTACTGGCAATTTCCCAGACAGGAGCGCCTCGAGTACTGATTTTGCATCTGTCAATAGCACCACAGGTTGTGTACCATTGCTGGTATTTAGTAATTTCTCTGTTGCTATCTTGATTGCCTCAATTTCAGCATCGTAGTTATGGCAGTACTTTCCTGTCGGTACTCTAGCTGTGTCCCTGGTATTATTTGGGTATTCTATGTACACTCCCGCTCCTCCATTTCGAACAGCATTTTGTGCTGACCCATCTGTGTAGACTCGGATCCAGAGGTCCTGTGGGTATTCTTCATCAAGGAAGCTGAGAGTGGCTGTTCTGCGCTGCACACTGTTCTGTTCTTCCTTGTCAAATATTCCTCTCACTTTTGTCTGGATTTGTAATGATAGTCTATGCTCATCTTTCCATGGAGTTCGCTCTGGAATAGTTGTTAGGGGGATACCAACTGTGGGCAGATCGGTGGTTTCTCTGCAGAGTCGTTTGGCCTGGTGGATAAAACTACTTCTTTTCAACCGCCCCATAGCTAGGTTTTCAAATCTGTTCTTCATAGGGTGGCCTGGCAAGCTGAGGAACTTTTCTGCTTGTATTAGCGTTTTCGTATCTCTGCGCTCACTCAGTGCTTGTGTCCTCCCCATCTTCTCCATTTCCACTATAGGGGTTGATCTCATCCCTCCTGTGGTGACTCTAAGTGCTTGATTTTGCACTTTGTCCAGCTCTTGTAGTGTGGTTTTTGATGCCGAACACCATGCAGTTGACCCGTATTCCAGGTGTGGTCGTATGCTCTGTTGATAAACTTTGCTAAGTATTTTCCCACTGGCTCCCATGTGGTTCCACTTGGCTTTCTCAGGATGGCTATTTTCCTTCTGGCTTTTGATACTGCTTTGTTGATGTGCTTTCTCCATGTCAGCCTGCCATCAAATGTTACTCCAAGGTATGTTGGTTCTTTATCTTCTCTTAGGGGTGTTCCATTTATCTGGATGGTCCCTGCCTTTTGTTTTGGAGAGAGGGTAAATAGGGTGGTGCTGCACTTGTCAGTGTTTATGCTGACACACCATCTATTTGCCCATGCAACAAATGTATCTACAGCTCTTTGTAGTAATCTGGTGGCCACTGATGCATGTTCATTTGTGCTCCATAGAACCAGGTCATCGGCATACATTGCGGCTTTAATTCCATGCGGTAGATTAGCAACGAGATCATTGATGAAGATTAGAAAGAGTGTGGGGGACAATACTCCGCCCTGGGGAACTCCGTGACGCAGTAGTACTTTCTTGCTCTTTAGTCCGTCTATCTGTACTCGGGCTCTTCTGTTGTGCAAGTATGCTTTCACCCATTTGTACATTCTTCCATTGACTTTGCAGTTTCTCAGTTTATTCATCAGACCTTCTTTCCAGACTTTGTCAAAGGCTTTCTTCAAATCTATCCATGCCGCAAGCACCAGCTTCTTCTCTTGGAATGCATCCTCAATTTCTTGAGAGAGGTAAGGTTGTCTGATCTTCCGTAGAGTAGCACTGCCTAAAGCCAGCCTGCTGTGGCACAAGGATGTTTTTACTTTCAATGTACCACTGCAGTCTGTGATTGATGATGCGCTCCAGTGTTTTGCAGAGACAGCTGGTGAGGCTAATTGGTCTGTAGCTAGAGGCAATGGAACTATCTTTCCTGATTTTAGGAGGGTATCATGATTGCTTCTCTCCAGGCTTGTGGAACACTGCCTAAGGTCCAACTGTTATTGAAGATCTGCAACAGCTTTGCTTTGGCCTCTGTTCCTAGGTTCCTGATCATTTCATTGGAGATACCATCAGCTCCTGGTGACTTTCTCATTTTCAGTTTTGATATGGCTAGCTCCAATTCGCTGATTGTGATGGGTGCCTCCAGAACCTCATGTACTATTTCCTTCTCTCCTGTATGTTGCCGTTTCTCTTGAATCTCTTGTTGTTTCTCTGGACTGATTTTGATATTGTTATCTTGTGCGAATGAGTCCGCAAAATGGTCAGCTGCTTGCTTTCTTGTAAAGATGTTTCCATCTTTATGTAGTGCAATTTTTGAGTTTCTCCCTGTGCCCTCATCGTTAAGTGTTTATTAGCTTCCACAATTTCCTTGTGTCTCTTCAAAGTTCAGAGACTCTGTTTTTTCCTGCCAGCTTTTCCGTCTAGCCTGCAGCTTGGCCCTTTGAAATTTGGCTTTTGCAGTGCTGGAATTTATTGTGGTGCGCTTGGCTGGGTGTGGCCTCTGCTTGCTTTCTACATACTTCCACATCATTATGCAACTGTTCCAATTCACTACTCCAGTAGGGTTTATATTGTTTACTGGGCTCCTCTTGGTACTGTTTCTCGCGCTGCCTGTAGTATGCATTTCCCAAACTCTTCAACTACTTTATTTATGTCTTTCTCAGTGTTCAGGTTTCTAACCATATGCTGGGGCGATGCTTGTACACTGCCCTCTGCTTTCTTGTAGTTCCACCTCGAGAGGGTGCTGCTTTCACTTCAAGCTCATTTTCTACAGTTAGAAAGACTGGTCGAGGGTCACTGCCACCTAGTGTTTCCCAACAATTCGTGTAATGTTCCACTCCAGGTCTGGTAAAGAAAACCAGGTCAGGTGTATTGTAGAGTGCCATGATCTCGAGTAGAAAGTATGTGGGTCGGACGGTTGTTAACCAAGATGAATCTATTCTCATCCTGCCAGTCTTCCATCTCTCTCCCTCTCTGGTCCATGTGATCATAGCCCCAACTCTGCGAGTGGCTGTTGAAATCGCGCACCAATATTTTTTCTGTTAATGGTAGTGTGTCCAGTGCCTGTGGACGGTCACTTGGACAGTAGTAATTTATCAGATGTAGGGCTGTATAGCCTGTTTTAGTTAAGTGTCTGATACTCAGCCCCTTCCATATAGACTTCGATTTGGGAAGCAGTGATGTTATTTTTTTACAAGGGTAAGTATCCCACCTTTCGCCTGTCCTTTCGTCAGATCGGTAACACTGGTAGCCTCTGATTTTGAAGGGCGATATTTTTCGTTGAGGTGAGTTTCTTGCAAGCAACAATGCTTACTTTTCTTTGTCCAGGATTGTTTTCTAATTCTACTTTTTTGTTGCTGACTCCCTCCGCATTCCAGTGCATTATTTTAAGTCTTAGTTTAGTATGGCCAGCTGTTCTAATTCTCATGTCCCTGGCTCCACAGGACATCTGAGAAGGACTCCAGTAGTTGGGGTTGGAACCTTTCAGACATAGGGCCCGGAACTGGCACCTGCCTGGGGTCCAAAGCAGGGCGAGCACCCTAACGTTTGCAGCAGTCGACATATTCCATTTTTCGTAAATGCGTGGCATCCTGATTTCTGTGGTGCGCCTCCTGGCTGGGTTTCCCCGTCTTCAGCACCTTTCCTTTGCTAAGCAACTGTGGGCTCACTCAGTTTGATGTTACACACGCACACACGTGTCTGCACTGCATGTATATGTATACACATCTAGAGCCACTGGTTTTTTCCGGCGCCAGATACTCGCCGTCGCCCCCTTTCCTTTATTAAAACAGTTCCGCCCGTGAAGGGCCCGGAGTTGGACTTTTGCTGCAAGGTTATGTATTCACAGCCTTGGGGGATTTAAGCAATGTTTGGGCGCTCACCCCCAACACTGCCCCCGGCAACATACACAATTTGGAACCAGAAATTTTTTTATAAAGTCCCGTTTTTCCCGAATTATCTTCC
>JACEFZ010014352.1:0-90000 GCA_014155875.1 Cepaea nemoralis
TTTGGAGGAACAAATAAATCATCGTAGTCTAGAGATAATGGTGCGACAGCGAGTGACCAGATTATCAGGCCGACACTCAGTACTCCTATGAAGGACAGACGGACACACAATTATACTGAAAGTGATACCATTATTACTGGGAAGCTTCGCTGGTTATTGGAGATGAGGATGGTATTGTCCCGTGTGCAGTGATGTCACATTTAATTTACATCTCAGATAGAATGTGCGTGGTGTGCATTGATTGAAGCGCAGTAGAATCGTGTGTTCTCAGCAATATGATAGTGGTAGAAATAGATGTGCTCTCTTGTGACAACTGTTGTTAGCACTAACCGTTTCTAGATAACTATGGATATGTTCCGGCGTAACGGTTTGTGTTAGTACTTACGATTCAAGTGTAGTTATAGTTGCGTTCCGGTGTGAAAAATTTATATCAGTACTTACGATTCAGGCGTAGTTATGGCTGAGTTCCTGTGTGAAAATTTATGTCACTACTTACGATTCAGATGTAGTTATGGCTGTGGTCCGTTGTGAATATTTATGTCAGTACTTAGCGACCCAAGAGTAGTTATGTTTTTGTTCTGATATGAAGATTTATGTGAGCACTTACGGACTCCGGAGTTGATATTGTTGTGTTACGGTGTGAAAATGTATGTCAGTACTTACCGACTCTAGAGTAGCTGTGATTGTTTTCGGGTACAACAATCTCTGTGAGCACCTCTGGATGTCCTGACTCACTGAACAATTCCAGCTGACACTTGTAAACTCCATACAGACAGTCGATATCGTGACGTAACTGCAGAGTCAGGTTTGCCTGCAGTCTAGAGATGATGCCGGAACAACTCATAGCGCTGCTTTTTGTCGTGTCCACGTACAGGTCTGGATGAAATGCCGACACGGAGGCCAGTTTTAGCTCTGAGTTGACCCGCGTGATGTCATAAATAGTCATTTCTGCCAGTGAGGAAACACTGTGGTCAGAATTAGTGAGGTCAGCGACACACTGAAGATGTCCACAGAAGTAGCTGTCAGGATGTCTTTCCATCACAAAGTGGACGCCTGGAATAAAAGGTCTTATTATTAAAGGTTTGAGTCCGACAGGGCTACATGCTGTCTGTCCCCTTATTTGTTTAACCTGTACGCCAAAACTATAATAAGAAATGTCACAGATGATATAACCAAGGGGCAATATGACGCCATAAATAACGGTTGTCATGAAATACCAGAGATTCGATATGCTGATGATACAGTATTACTTTCCACATCACAGAATGGTATTATAAAAAAAAAAAAAAAAAAAGGATAGTGAAAATCACCACTTATATTTTAACATAGCAAAAATAAAGATATTGCATACAGATAAAACTGATTAAGGAGAAATAAATATATGTTACTGAGGAAACGTTCCAGGTATTGTTCAATTTCGAATATCTTGGGTCCTTAATTACATTACTAACAATGGTGAAACAATCAAAGAAATTAAAAGGTGAATATCTATTGCTTTTCAAACCCTAAAACAACTGAATAAATTGCGTAGTGGGACAGATAAACCTACCAAAATTAGAATTTTATGAGCATGCATCTTTCCCATTGCAATATACGCCTGTGAGACCTGGATACTTACTAAACAAGCTCAGATTGTGTTGGTCTTGATGGTTGTAAATGTAGTAAGGGGGGTACGGGGTGTCAGGCATTGGTAGCACCTTTGGTAAGGATGGCTCTCATGTCCTTTCAGGACCCATCCCCCACTGGTCCAAGTCTGACACCCAGCTCGTGCCTGTGGCTCCTAGTAGCTGTCAGCATGCGACAGCGGCCACCCCCCGGGCAACAGCTGTGAGAGGCTGGCTAAACCAGGCATGGGTATCCGATTTGGTGTCAAACCAAGAGGTAAACTAGGGTATGCCTACCCAACATGTGAAGACAGGATTCGGCAGACTGCGCGGAAGAAATCATTCCTGATTCAACTGGCAAGACGGCGTTTACCTGCAAAGCGTTGTGGAACGTAATGAGCACGGCAAGGCACGTAGAGCGCCCTGGTCATCCACTGCACCTGTATTCGTCTCCAATCGTCTCGACTTGTCTTGCCACTGGACTCAGATGGACTCAGGCGAGAGAGTGAGGTCGACGAATTGCGCAACTCTTCCTCACTTTAATCCAAGTCATCGCGCAAGTCATTCTTCATCCAACGTCACATATCACCTTCAAGCCCTGTGGCGATGGGCGAGCGGCAAAGCGGCAGGCGTGGGTACGCTGGCAGCCGTAGTCGCAGACCTGCACACAGGCGGCTCAGGCCATATGGTCGTCTTCTACTGACCGGAGCAGCAGTGGGATTCGGCAGCCCCCTGAGCGACTGAGCAGCCCTCTATAGGAACACACTGCTCACCTCCATAGCATGAGGAAGGGGCTAGAAAAGGTGCCCTAAACATTGTCTGCTTCATCACTACCTAACCAGCTAGCCGCGGTTGGTGGGTACCCTAAACTGCGGTCGACATACAAAGAAAGATAAAACAAGCAAAGCTAAAAGAGTAAACCATATTCCCTTAACAATTGGAACTTGGAATGTACGCACCCTACTTGACAGAGACGGCGCGTCAGGTCCAGAGAGACGAACAGCACTGATTGGGAGAGAGCTGGGCAGGTACAACATCGACATTGCAGCCCTGAGCGAGACACGACTTGCAGAAGAAGGCCAAATCTGTGAAATTGGTGCCGGCTACACATTTTTCTGGAATGGAAGGAAAAGCGAGGAAAGACGCCAATCCGGTGTGGGATTTGCCATTAAGTCGGCCCTGGTCGGCAAATTAGCTGGATTTCCAAAGGCTGTAAACGACAGGCTCATGACCATGAAGTTGCCTCTGCTGAATGGAAGGAAGCACGCAACCATTGTGAGTGTCTACGCACCAACTATGACCAACGAAGATGATGTCAAGAATAAGTTCTATGAGGACCTGCACAATGTATTAACATCTGTTCCCAAAGGAGACAAACTTATACTCCTTGGGGATTTCAATGCCAGAGTAGGCACGGACACCACCTCTTGGAGTGGCATTATTGGAAAGCATGGAGTCGGAAATTGTAACACCAATGGACTCCGCCTTCTTCAGACATGTGCCGAACATGATCTCCTGATTACGAACACAATTGTCCGTCTCCCCATGAGAAATAGGACATCGTGGATGCACCCTCGCTCGAAACACTGGCACCTCATTGACTATGTAATCGTCAGGAGGAGTGACAGACAAGACGTTCGAGTGACAAAATCCATGTGTGGTGCCGAATGTTGGACAGACCATCGTCTCATTGTCTCGAAAATGAACATCCACATCAGGCCACCACGGCGTCCTCAGGGGGCAAAAATGCAAACAAAGCTAAATGTCACCCGCCTAAACAGCAAGAAAATGCAGCAGTCGTTTGAAAATATGCTGGAAGACCGCCTCAAGCCCAATGCTGAAGCAAAACAGGATACAGAAACAGAATGGAGAGCCCTAAAGAACACGATTTACAACACTGCTATGGAAATCCTGGGTCCAGCCCCCGAAAGCATAAAGACTGGTTTGATGAAAATTCCGAAGACATCAACCAATTGCTGGCCGAGAAACATCTTCTCCTCAAGGCACATTTGAATGACCCAAAGTCAACATCAAAAAAAGATGCTTTCAAGAACATTCAGAGAGTAGTGCAGCAGAAACTTCGGCACATGCGGGACTCCTGGCTGAGCAGCAAAGCTGATGAAATTCAGGGCATTGCTGACAGACACGATATGAAAAACTTCTACGACTCACTGAAAGCGGTCTATGGTCCTTCATCACCAGGCATAGTTCCCCTCCTCAGTGCAGACGGGGGAACATTGGTCACCGATAAGAAAGAAATCCTCCAACGCTGGGCAGAGCATTTCAGCAAAATCTTAAATGCAACTTCCTTCTTCGATGATGAAACCATCAATTGCCTTCCTCAAGTTCCCACCAATGAGACTCTTGATGACCTGCCAACCATAGTGGAAATAAACAAAGCCATCCAGCAACTCTCCAGCGGCAAGGCACCTGGTCCTGACTCCATCCCAGCAGAGATATACAAGGCAGGTGGGCCGGTCCTAACAGAGCAGCTTCACCGAGTCTTCACAAACATATGGATGAACGAGACCATGCCACAATATTTTAAGGACGCGTCAATAGTCCACCTTTACAAACGTAAAGGAAACCGCCAATCCTGTGACAACCACCGAGGCATCTCCTTGCTTTCAATTGCAGGGAAGATACTCGCCAGAATTCTTCTCAATCGCCTCACAGCCCATCTCGATCAAGGTCTTCTTCCTGAGAGTCAATGTGGCTTCAGAAAAGAACGTGGAACTGTTGACATGATTTTCGCTGCAATGCGAAATGTTCTCCACTTTCATTGACCTTACCAAGGCTTTTGATACAGTCAGCAGAGAAGGACTGTGGAAGATTATGGCAAAATATGGCTGTCCACGAAAGTTTGTCCAAATAGTGCGGCTATTTCATGACGGCATGCAGGCAAGAGTACAGGAAAATGGTGAGCTGTCTGAACCCTTTCCTGTCACCAATGGAGTGAAGCAAGGATGTGTCCTGGCACCAACACTGTTCAGCCTCATGTTTTCAGCCATGTTGATGAATGCCTTCGAGAACGACGACATTGGAATAGACATCAACTACCGTATGGATGGAAAGTTATTCAATCTCAGAAGGCTGAAAGCTAAAACCAAAATTAACAGTGGCACCGTCAGAGAGCTCCTGTTTGCTGATGATTGCGCTCTATACGCCAACTCAGAGGCGGACATGCAACATAATGTTTCAGCTTTCTCACATGCCTGTGCCAACTTTGGGCTCAATATCAACTTGGAGAAGACTGTAGTTATGTACCAGCCAGCTCCAGGGAATAATCACACTGTGCCGAATATCAAAGTGAATGATCATAGACTAAGTCTTGTGGACAAATTTACCTATCTTGGCAGCACCGTGTCACAAGCTGCCACAATCGATGACGAAGTGAATGCAAGAATCTCCAAGGCCAGTGCAGCCTTTGGCAGACTGTACAAGAATGTATGGGACAGAACTGGAATAAGCCTGCAAACAAAGCTAAAAGTCTACAAAGCAGTTGTATTATCCACACTGCTATATGCTTGTGAAACCTGGACTGTTTATCAGCGACACGCTAGGAAATTAAACCACTTCCACACAGTCTGCCTAAGGAAGCTACTGAAGATTAAATGGCAAGACAAGATTCCAGACACTGAAGTCCTAGAAAGAGCATCCATACCCAAGTATCCACACTCTACTGATGAAGAATCAGATTCGCTGGGCTGGTCACTTGACTCGCATGCCAGATCACAGGCTCCCTAAACGAATTTTCTACAGCGAACTGCGTTGTGGTAAACGCTCCCAAGGTGGCCAGAGGAAACGTTTTAAAGACACTCTGAAAATTTCACTGAATGCTTTTGGAATTCATCATGACACCTGGGAGGCTGCAGCCAGAGACCGAAATTCGTGGCGTGCATCATTGCGCAAAGGTGCAGTTATATGTGAGGCAACCAGGACTGCAAGAGCTGTGAAGAAAAGGCAGGACAGAAAAACCACTGCAGGAAATCCTCCTCCAGAGACGTCAAGCATTCTTTGTCCACATTGTCAAAGAACATTTCGAGCCAAAATAGGCCTTATCAGCCATCTTAGAACCCACGGCTCCACACCTTCAACCCCACTGGATGCAATGAATGGTCATCATCATTCTTGATGGACAAACAACAAATGTAGTAAACATTAATGATCTACATTTACAAAATAGACCTTGACTATTTGATGTTGTACGTGCATTGTTAGCTTGGTGTACTTAACCTCTGGTCTAACTCATGCAGGTCACGTGTTTGTCTATCTGGTGACGCTTGATGCAATTGTCAATACCGTTTGCAACTTTAGCAAGTGTTTGTGTGCATGCGTTTATTAAATTATTTTATGTTTCTGAAACATGATGCTGTTTAACAGTCAATTTTCTTCGAGGTTCAAATCTTGTAGAATGCATATCAATGTAAAATAATTGACTCACTGCTCAGTGGGTGACTAGAAGTATGACTGGCACCTTGCTGTCTTGACAGGCGATAGTTTGTAAAATGGAGTTATACCTCTCCATAACACAAAGCCTGGGCTGACTTTAGAGACCACATGTTGCCCATGCAGCATGGTCCCTCTCTAGGCCTGTCTAGTTTACTATAAAGGAAAGGTAACACCAATACGTCAGACAAGCTGCAGAAGCTGCCGGGTCAGCAAAGCAATTCTCTAACTGTCCGTCTGTCGGAGCTTCGATCCTAGACCAGTTGCCAACCAAGGCTTAGGGCTTGGTCTGCCGTGCCATGACATTCAGTCTTTAGGTTGCATTTCCTCGCACTAGGACGAGGCTTGTACTCTCCCAATTGCTCCCCTTCGCCCGAAGCATATCGTGAGACATATACCAGTGCCACAGATAGGGCTAGTGATTAATTACTATTTAGAGAAAACTCATTAAGCTTGGACATATACAACGCTTCCTTTCAGCGATAAGCGAATATATAGATATAAATTGTTACATAGATTTTGTTAACTGTGCTACATTTACTGTACAAGCTTTTTTTCCCCACATATTTTGTCAACTGTGCTACATTTACTGTACACGCTTTTTTTCCCCACAGATTTTGTCAACTGTGCTACATTTACTGTACATCTTGTGCTCCGTAGACGATGCCAATTGTATTTCACAAACTGTGTCGAAATTTTTGCAAATGTCATGTCGATTGTGTTCCAGAGATTGTGCGGAATGTGCTACATAGATTTTTCTGCTGTTTTCATAAATGGCATCGACTGTGTTCAATAAATTGTGTCAAATACATTTGATATATGTGTCGGATGTGGTGTAAAGATTATGTCGATTGTATTTTACGTACACTATATATTCTGAGTTATGTTATGCAATGTTATGTCCATCGACGTCACTGCACATTGGGCTTGCTCTTCGCGTAAGTCACAAGCCATCTCAAAGTAGATCAACTAACTGATTTCATTAGGAGTTGGTTGTGATATCTCCACATTTGACCTCGCAGACGTCAAGCATCTTACATAAACTATTATGATTGTATCAGAACACGTGGATGTGTTGAATAAACAAACATAGGCACGTAAACCTGTATAATGTTATAATCTAATGACCACATATCTGTAAATGACCAACCTGTGTCAGCAGTCACCTGTGTCAGGAACAAACAAGCAATCACACAGATGTTCTGTAGTGGCATGTCTTTCGCTTGTCAAAAAATAGGCACAACTCTATGAACTATGTGAATATTGCCCAGAATAGACCCAACAGGCAGACACTCGTATTTGTAGACGTACTTGCGGTTGTAGAACTGACCAATGGGAGATGACACTGTATGACGGATGCGGATCATGCACTCAAGAGTTGATACAGGCAGACACTTGTAAGTGTACACATACTTGATGATGTAGTATTATCCAATAGCTGCTCTCAGTTTGAGAGGTCACTTGAAGTAATTAATTAAATACTGTGCTAATGACCGATTACTTATTGTTTTCAAGTTTGCAGGGAAATAAAGTGGGCAGTTATGAATAACGTCGGGAGTTAGACAAGGATGTGTTTATCAGCGGATCTAATCTCTCCCTCTCTCACTCTCTCCTTCTCTCTCTCGTATTCTCTCTCTCTCTCTCTCTCTCTCTCTCTCTCTCTCTCTCTCCTCTCTCGTCCTCTCCTCTCTCTCTCTCTCTCTCTCTTTGGCGAACTTGTGAGACATCACACACACACTTATATCTATATATAATATATATTATATATATATATAATATTATATATATATATATTATATATATAATATATATATATATATATAATATATATATATATATATATACGAGCGTAAGTTATCAAGTAAGTCACAAATGGTTGTAGAAAAATAACTAACTATGATAACAACTTGACACCAGTTTATTTTTTATACATACAGTGTCCCTTTTATACATACAGTTTGCCGGCTTCCTGGCCTAGAGGATAGCGACTTTTCTCCGTAATCTTGTATACTCTTGTAGGTAACGTGACGACAGTGAGAATCAGAAGTGGTTCGAATCGCGTCTGTAACTTACGGGGTATGTGAGCCGGCCGCTCAGAAAGCAATGGCAAACTACTGAGCGTAATCTAGCCAAGAAATCAACATTCAGCTGAAAGATGCTGATATTGACAGCGATGTCCTGTAAAGGATATGCAAACATTTACTTTATTTTTAGTGTCCCTTTATTTTTCTACAGAATTTCCACCAACATTGATGCACTTATCCCATCGTTTTATCAGTCCTCTCATACCGGCTGCATAGAACTGTGTTCTCCACATTTTCGCTTCATAGAACCACATTTTCGCTTCACATTCAACTTCGGCGTCATTCGCGAAATGTATCCCGCCAAAGTGAGATTTCAGTGTTTATACTGACAAATGTTTGTCACGTAAATCGGTGCATTACTGGGTAGAAAAGGTTGCGATGGTGAGTCAATAAGTAAGTCACACAGTTATATGGGATGGCAGGTATAGTATGTCCACAAACGAATGCGGTCATTCACGATCAATTATTTTGAAAACTGTCTGTTGCATCGTTAGGAAATTTTTCCTGCCGTCTTATATTTACCCCCACCCAAGGAATATGTCTTTGATAGGTCCTAAAGCAACTTAAATCATCGAAAGCGGTGACATTTCTTTGATGTTTTGCTGAAAAACTAGTGATTTCTCGCTAACAAACTTGTTTTTACAGTAAGGAACGCCCTGCCAATTCACATGACGACACAAGGCGTTTCCGGATTCGTATGGGAGTGGGTGCAATAAAAAGAAGTAGCTTAAATGTCGACAGGGCCGGCTGCATTGCACCGGGTTTTATCCCATATGGCTCCGTTTCTTTCCGCAGCGCGGAAAGCGTCGCACAAAGCACGAACTCCGTAGCTCCAGCGACGACCCTTGGGAGTCTCCGAAAAATTGCACTCATGAAATGAAGAACGCGGCCCGAAATCGAACATACAACCTTCGGAGCCCGAGTCAGACGGCTTGACAACTTCACCACGGAGAATCCCGAGAGGGGTGCAATGTGTAATATTAGTAAAGACAGAGAATTTACAGAGGTATGGGGTAAATAATTTGTAATTAGTTAGTTAGTTAGTCGACAGATCATCCTCATTGCACATCGAACCATTCAGTCCATAAGTGCTCGGATCCCCTCCTCAGCAAATCCCGCAGCGTGTAGCGGCTAACGACGCCAGTTCTGTGTTGGTTTATCAATCTTCTTTGGCTTCCTGCGTAGTGTTCTTGTTTGGCCACCCCTCTTTCAATTTGCTGTTCTCGCAGTCTGGCCATGGTTGTAGATTCACAGTCATCACTTGGTTCACGCAAAAGTCTTACTTCTCGTAGAGCATTCAGAATGTCAGCCTGGTCCATGGCGCGTCAGCCCTCCACAGTAGCCTCACCTGCGAGCTTGTCAGCCCGCTCATTTCCTTGTACTCCCGCATGCCCTGGCACGAAGATGAAACTAATCTTTGCCAGCCGAGACCGCTCCAGAGGCAGCAACCATTCTCTTCGGATCGACCCCTCCTCTATCCTCTTGATCACGATCATTGAGTCGCTAAGGAAACATGCCCTAGTGAATGTCCGTGTCTCGAGCCATGTTATTGCTTTACTTACTGCCATGACTTCAATAGTCAGGCTACTTGTGGTTTCAGTGAAAGCACCAGAGTCCTCCTTCACAATTCTCCGTCCGACCCGAGGTGTAAAGGCCCATGAGCTTCTCACATGTCGGACGACCGACCCATCTGTGTAGATGACCGCATCACCGTATAGCGAATTCTCGAAACTCAACGCTTGTACTTCAGCCTCCACAGCAACCGGATTTTCTTGTCTGCATTTTCTATCTAGTTGGATGCAAACTGAAAAGGATGTGCAGAAATCTGTTGGCACTTGCACCCACTCCTCGCCAGGTTCTAAGTCCTCAAGTGAACACACCTGTTGAAGAATGTCTTCGGCTTGACCCATTCACGACCGTCCTCTTTTTAACCTGCTGCCCTTCCCCTTCATAGTTTCACTATGCAGTGGATGAATAAGGCGGATGAAAATAATTTGTAAATTGACAGGAAAGTAGAAGGAATATACTTCTTACCTTATTTTTCATTTCCTTCTTGTTTCTTCAGCTGCTAGTTAATAATGTGTACACAAGTTTTCATGTTAGCTTTTTATATTGAGTTCGTGAAAGCTTCCAAATAGCTGTGCGTTAAAGTGCGTATGGAGTGACCAGAAATGATACCGCAATTTAGTCATCATGTTTCCATTTTTAAGGATCTTTTCAGCTGTCTGTGTAGTTTGTTCACACGTACACATGGGTGACAGACCCGCTTTGAGTCTTCGTGAAAGATTGTCTACTCTGCTGTTTACCGTTCAGAGACGGAATATGATTACCTGTTTTGCACTATCAAAATAGTTGTCAGTGTCTCTATAGTGGGCTTTCTTCTTAACGACCAAGATGTTAGTCCTCTTTTCATTGAAGTTTATAGATTGATTCGTATGCACGTGTGTTGTCCCCTAATTTGACAACGTGTTTGCTCTCACGTTTCTTGTTATGCCACAATATGTCAGTTTCCACCGCAATATTACTCTTCTGTTGGTATTCAATTCGTTTAGTGTGTGTGTGTTGTTGTTTTTTTTTTATTTCAATACAGTTGTTTGTCACAGCTGAGGACTTGCGAAATTGAAAATTCATAAGCGTGGAATACAAACTGTTGCCATTGACATTATGCTGATGCTGTAATGTTTAGGGCCTGCAATTCTTATGAATATTTGTAGCAAAATATCCCAGTTAGTGTGCACGTGGATTAAGGTCTGCGATCTGCTCAGACCTTAATCTGTGTCGGACGATTCCAGTAGGTTGATGAAAAATTCGGTTGCATAAAATTCAATCCTTCCTTTCTCCAATAATCCTCTTCCTCTTTCAACACATGGTCCTCACATTTTTCCAGTAACTTTTATCAATATTTAATAGCTCGGACTGGATTAGTATCTTGACGTCAGACAATTTGAATATAGTATTGTCAGCTGCCACCTGTCCTTTAATTTTAGCCCACACAAGTTCTATAGGGTTAAAATGAGAATGGTACGGCGGAAGTCTTAAGCACCCATGACGTTGCTCTTCTATCAACTTGTCGATGTGATATGTCTTGCTTTTTGGCGTCTGTTTTACAAGGGACAACAATTCTAGCTAGAAATACGTTTCTGGAAATGGTATATTTTCCATTCGGAGTCATATCTTTATTGCTCCCTTTGTGCTCGATGCTGTAGGTATTTTGTCTTCTTGGGCAATAACATTGATATCATGCATTGTCCATAATTGGACACGACGGTCTATCTAGGGATGGAAGCACAGTATTCTCGAGGCAATCTCTAAATACATTACTATTCATCTTATTATGATAATCCCTATTGTCTGTATGCTTTGATACGAACACGAGCGCAGCATTCTGTTGTAAGCCATTATGCGTATTACCAGCATGGGCCATGACCAAAACTGTCCTATACTACTGGGCACATATCGCTTTATCTGTCCATCCACTGATTGCCATTCCTTATCACTTGTGTGGTGCGCATTTATCCATATTTCATCCAAACACCTATGCCATAATTTTCTTTGCGCATTTTCCTTATTTCACGTAGGTATCTGCTTCTCATGGCTCCTAAATGCGGTTGCTCGCAAAGAATATTTCTACCGCCCTTGTACTTTCAAAAAGTGAAGATAATGTCCTTATAATTTTCCACAAAGTTGCTTTGGATAGCTCTATGTTATTGTTCTTTCTCAACCAAACGCTAAGTTTTCTTACAGTCACTGTTTCTTGGGAACCCTTTGACCCAACTGAAATAATTAACAGCGAAAATGGAGAACCAATAAGTGAACAAAAACAGATCCTAATAAGATGGAAGCAGTATTTCGAACAACTTCTCAACATCCCATCAGATGTCACAGGAATTCAAGAGACCTACACAGATGTCACCGAGGAACTAGAACCAGACATACTAAAAGAAGAAATTATAGAAGCCATCAGATTAGCCCCTATTGAACAAATCACCAGGACAGGATGAAATACCAAATGAACTAATTAAAGCAGCAAGGGAAGTAGGAACAGCTTGGCTACATAGACTATTCAACCATGTTTGGGTAGAACAACAGACACCACGAGACTGGGGAAACGCCATAATTATCCCAATTTGGCAATCTTCCTACCAACTCTGTGCTACCAATGCCAAACCTGGACAATGACAGAAAAAGAGAAAAGAAAAATCACAACAACAGAAATGAGGTTCCTGAGAAGAATACTCAACGTATCAAGAAGAGATAAGATCAGAAATGAAGAAATCAGGACTAAAGTGGGGGTTAAAGCTGCTCTAGATTTTATTAGAAAGCAACAAGTCAAATCGTTTGGCCATGCAAGTAGGCTACCAGTCAACAGCATGCCACAACAAGCAATGATGTACAGACCAGATGGAAACAGAGGAAGAGGCCGACCACGTAAACGTTTGACGGAGGGAATAACAGAATCCATGGGAATGTCGATATATGAAGCCCATAACCGGGCACTCTCACGAAGTTTATACTTCACCTCGACACCACAAGGTACAAGAGGAACACGATGAGATGAGATGAGACTGTTTCTTTGGCATCCAGCATTTTTATAATGCTGGATAATCCTGGATATAAAATCCAAAATTTTTATAATTTTAGGAGTCTCCGTGGCGAAGTGGTCAAGCCTTTTGACTCGGGCTCCAAAGTTCGTGGGTTCGATTCCGGGCCGCATCCTTCGGTTCACGAGTTAAATTTTTCGGAGACTTCTGTGGGTCGTCGCTAGAGCTGAGGAGTTCGTGCTTTGTGCGATGCTTTCCGCGCTGCGGAAAGAGACCGAGCCGTATGGGATAGAACCCGGTGCAATGAAGTCGACCCTGTCGAATTTTAAGCGACTTTTTAAAGCATTTTTATAATAGCTCGCCTTATGACATCTTTGTCAAAGCTGTATACAATAATCTTTCTACCTACCGTTTGGTTATTGCGTGGTGGTTTAATTCCAGATTCTTGCACCCATCGACGAAATGACCGTTTACTCAAACCCAATGCATACACTGTTCTTTTTTCGGAATTTTTAATAGTATAAAACAGATTCTTGACAAAAATATGTGTACAACTTCATAGCGATTCTTTGAAGTGTATACACAATTTCGCATGCAATCCCATTGAAAAATATTCACACATTTCAATGTTAGCGATAAGTGGTAAGATTTAAAAAAAAAAAAAAAAACATATTAATCAGGTTTCATGAAATAATTCCACATTTTGAGACACCTCTGAACAGTCCAAGTTTAAACAACGCGGGGAGTTGGCATAAGGCCAATCCCGTGAAAATATTCAACATTAAGCGCTGATTGTCTGGCTGCGCTGTAATACATTTAAAATTATGAATTTCATCTCAGACTCGTAAATTATATACCACATACAAACAAACTTTGAAATCTGCTGTAAAATCTACAGAACAAAACATTTTTTGTTGGGTGGACATAATTATAATGTTATATACTAAATCTCATAATTTTCCCTCAGCTTGTTACTGAGATATGGATGTTTATATTGAGACAAACAAATGTAAATGCACTATAAATGAAAACATGGCACACAGATTTATGCAGCCGTTTTGGGAGGACTGATAAAACTACGGGATAAGTGCATCAATGTTGGGTGGAAATTATGTTGAGAAATAAGGGGACAATGTATGTATAACAATTAAATTGGTTTTAAGTTGTTATCATAGTTAGTTATTTTTCAACAGCCATTTATGACTTACTTGATAACTTACCCTCGTACGTACGTACGTACGTAGCTACGTACCTACCTACCTACCTACCTACATACTTACCTACCTACCTACCTATATATCTACATACATACATACTACCTACCTACCTAATTACCTACGTAATGTATGAAAGAGAGTGATAGAAGGGCAGAATGTTAGTCGGGCCTGCGTGCCCAATTCTTAACCCTTTGAAAATAAAGTTTGTTCGTTCGTTCGTTCGTTCGTACCAACCAACCAACCTACGTACCTACCGCACACACACAAACACGAACACAAACACACATACACACAGACACACACAAACACAAACATACATACACACATAAACACATACACACATACACACACACGCACGCACGCACGCACGTACGTACATACGTACCTACCTACCTACCTACCTACTTACCTACCTACCTATATATCAACATACATACATACTACCTACATACCTACCGCACACAAACGAACACAAACACACAGACACACAGACACACACAAACAAACACATACATACACACATACACACATAAACACATACACACATACACAAAACACGCACGCACGCACGCACATACACAGACAGACAGACACGTACACGCGCACGCACGCACGCACCCACCCACACACACACAAACACACATACACACATACACACATACACACATACACACATACATACATACATACATACATACATACATACATACATGCATGCATGCATACATACATACATACATACATACATACATACATACATACATACACACATACACACATACACACATACATACATACATACATACATACATACATACATACATACATACGCACGCACGCACGCACACACACACACAAACACACATACACACATACACACACATACATACATACATACATACATACATACATACATACATACATACATACATACATACATACATGCATGCATGCATGCATGCGTGCGTGCGTGCGTGCGTGCGTGCGTGCGTGCGTGCGTGCGTGCGTACGTACGTACGTACGTACATACATACATACATACATACATACATACATACATACATACATACATACATACATACATACATACATACATACATACATCTGTGCCATCCAGGATCTACCTCGTCTTAGACTATAACCCTTGGCCATATCTATGACTTCATGCAGGGAGTGATCCCTATCTCCAGCAACTATCAGGTGTCATTTGGCTTGAAGGTCCCTATGCCTATTCACCATTGTTTGCAGCGGCAGGTTACGCCTCGTGCATATAATTGGCGTGTCCTTTGTGCATCCCAGGATCACACGCATTCTGTATTCGCTCCAACCTTTCAAGCTGGCTCTTTACCACTGTCAGCAGCCCCATACCATACTCAATAACAGAAATTATTAACTGCTGAAAGAGCCTGTAAAGCATCCTCTGCTCTACCCCGGTTGCTGCATCGTCCTCATTGCATTAATTCTCTTACTAGCCATCACCACCAAAGCCTCCACATGATTCTTAAAAGACATACGCCTGTCAAAGGTGCTACACAAGGACTTCAAATTACTCTCTCTCTCTCTCTCTCTCTCTCTCTCTCTCTCTCTCTCTCTCTCTCTCTCTCTCTCCTATGAGGACATTCGTTCAATATAATACATGTAATCTGCCTTCACGATCCGGTTATCCATGGAGTACCACACAACCGATGCCTTGTCTGTGTTTATAACGGTCCCTGCTTCCCTACACCACTCCGCCACTTTGTTTACTACCACCTGTATGTCTGCAGCCAAATGTTCTTTGCCTCTTCCCTGTCTGTACACCAGCACAGCATCTGCAAATGTCAAGATTCTACCAATACCTGGTGTGTCTAAATAGCGGCGATTTTGCTGGTGTAAACATTAAAGAGCATTGGGGACATGGCAGACCCCTGTGGCAGTCCATGTATAATAGTACAGGTGTCAGGAGTCCAAGAACCCATGCGCAGTGCAATAAAAGGACTGCGGCAAACCAATTGGCTAAGGGAACGATCCGTGTGATGAAACGGGAGTCTTAACGACTAACGCCAGGCCCGGTACAGGTCACCAGTAAATAACAAGCCACTACAGCAGAGGCCTGATATGAGTTTGTGATGTCCTAGGACCATCACATCGTAAAGGGTTAAATGCATGGAGGTAGAGGTGGCCAGTATTTCCCTCACTTTAGTGACGAGTATCGGAGGAGTCGAACCGTCGACCTACCGAGCTCTTACACCTATCAGCGTAGATCCCTAGCGACAACGCTATCACGTCCGTTTCGACTTTCATTGGCCACCTAATTGAGCCACGGCAGGGCTGTAACTGGCCTAGCCAGGGGAACATATGTTGAAATCTGGATACATGTTCTTTATAGGACGTCACAATCAACACCAACATTGTTTGGTTGTTTAATATGTTCTAGGCAAGTCTGCGTTAAGTAGTTTGCCATTGCTTGCTGAATAACCGTCGCTCATATTATTTACACATATCAACACAAGGAGGTCTGATTCCAAATCGTCAGCAGCTGATTTAGGGCGCGGTATGCTGGATAGCGAATAGTGTTCGCTACCACTTAGCAACAGGTGCCGCCAGAACATATGTACAATTGTTAACCATGATATTTTGGATGTCAGCCATCTAGCTAGTTCGGTGGCATTCACTACAAATATGTAGAGTCGAGTTGACTTGAGCTAAGAACCGACATCATTGCACTCAGGACATTCCCATACGCGTTCCGTCCCCTCGTTCAACAGCTAACGAAGAATAATATTATTAATAGTTTCCACAGCTATCCGATTAAAAGTTCTCCCTGTCTTCCCTCTCAGTTTTGAGATTCACTCTCACTACGAATATTTAAATAATAACGTCCACTACATTTAGATTTCGACTCATGAAAGTTTAATCAAATAAATACAGCAATAAAACTCGAATCTCAAGTAAATAACAACATTAGGCTTAACACAGATTAACTAAACAGGCAGACATTTATGTAAATATTGGACATTGCATGAGAGAATACTTTCGTTTTGAGTTGTCTTCTTCATGTGCTTTAAAGGGTTTTAAGGATTTTAAAAGGCAAGGAGATCGACTTCATTGCACCAAGTATTATTCCATATGGCTCGGTATCGTTCCGCGGAGCGTCCTGTTGAAAGTGGCGCACAGAGCACGAACATCAACTACCCCCAGTAGTCTCCGAGTAAATTTTACCCCTGAACAGAACGACATGGCCCGGAATCGAACCCACAACTTTCGGAACGTTGGACAGGTGGAGGAACCACATCGCCACGAAGACTCCGTTCTTAAATTATGTTAAGAACTATACTGAGACAATTCTGATTGCGGAAGCTAATCATGGACAATTATGAAGCATGTGAGGAATTCTGTGATACCTGCTGAAATGTGGTTTTATTTTTAAAAAAATAATGAGAACACCGTGGAAAGGTGCAAAGGACCAGTGACATCTTGAGAGAAGTTAACACACAAAGAAAACTGGTTATTCACATCAGGAGACAGCTCACGTTCCTTGGACATGTTATGAGAAGAGGAAATCTGAAGTACATCGTCACAACAGAAAGAGAGGCAAGGGGAGGTCAAGAGAGAAGGTACTGAGAAGTTTGACGTCATGGCACGGAGGAACATCGCTATCAGAAATGATATCACCTCTGAAGTCGGAGTGGGTTCGCCTGATGGCGAGGGACACTGTTAATAGGGAAAGCTAATCCACATGCAAAATTCAGTCCTTCACTACTGTAAATAGTATGTATGGACTACGCTTCAATTCAAAGCGCGCGAGCGCAAACGAAATGATACGCATCACGAAGGATAAAAGGCTGTGGACACACATGATCACAAATGTCACATATTATGGAATATAATAATGATGAAAGAGACACTTCACTTTGAGTAAGCGATATGTTTTACATGCATAAATTAGTATTGCGTATTGACGTGGTGAGGAACTAACTAATATATGGTGCCGATGAAAAGTGGAAAGCTGGTACAGTGGCTCAAACGTCAGGTTCATACTCGGGACACTCGGGTTTGAATCCGAGGTAAAGTGATGGATTTTTCTGTCTGTCTGGGGAATAAAGAATGCCCTAACCTGCACAGTTCGCGCGACTGCACTAGCCAGAGGGTCTTAATTCCTGAGGCTCAACACGCCCCTCTCCCCGTACTACACCGATGGTGGTGGTGGTGGGGTGATGGCGAGTGTAACAAAATAACACGCCTCGTAGCGCAGTGATGAACAGGTTGGCCTGTCGAGCCTATGGTCATGTTTTCGAAACCCTACCAAGTCGTAAACACCCTCTCCCTCCCTGTGACCTGGCCTCCTAAATCGACCTAAAATAGATACCAGGAAATATCCAGGGAAGGAAAGTCGACCGTCGTGACACTGACAACATTACCCATCAAATATAGATGGGTCTCAAATTATTAACTTCGCGCCATATATACCATACACCCAAGGGTTTGCAAATGGATCTTCGTCTATAGTCTATAGCATATAGTGACATGTTAATTAGAAATGATCAACCCCAATTGCATGTTATCTATGACGAGTTGGGAAATACTCTAACAGAATCTAGAAAAATCATGGAAAGATGGAAGGAATACTGCAGTGGAATGTATGATATGAATGACTGTGCTGGTATGAATGAAATACATGAACCAATGACAGCAGAGACTGCACCTGAACCCTTATAAGATTAAATATTATGGGCAATAAACCTGAAGAATGGTAAATCACCAGGATGTGATGACATACTAGCTGAACTAATTAAAGCGGCAGGAGAAAAAAGCATGCAAATCTATCACGCATTATGTAAAAATATATGGAAATGTGGTATATGGCAAAAGATTACAAGAGAACTATCTTCACCGGTCACCAAACTACGGCCCGCGGGCCGGATCCTGCCCGCGACGTCATTTCATGAGGCCCGCAGACGGTGCTCAAACTTGCTTGATATAACGTATGAAACACGAGACGTTGAGATACAATTTAAATGTAAATATGTTTAGAAAAATAGGGGCACTTCACATGCGCTGAGACCTAGCTAATCTAGGCTGTTTATTTAGGCCAGCCCTATTTATATATTTTGCAACCCTTATTATGAGATATATTCTATTACCAAATGAAGCCGCCTTCCGCGGCTCTAAAAGAGTATGGAGTAGCATATATTGTGATAGGGGTTTTAGTTTGTGGAGTGGGACAGATAGAACCACAAAAATTTGATTTTTAAGAGCATGCATCTGTCCCATTGAAACGTACGCCTGTGAGACCTGGACACTTACTAAACAAGCTGAACAGCGCATAAATGCCTTTGAATATGAATGTTATAGACGATTTCTAAGAATTTCTTGGATAAAGAAAAGAACAAATGCATCCATACTTCAAGAGCTGAATATTAAAGACGGTTGGCTATTAAAAAGATAGAATAAAGAAAATTGAAATATTGTGGTCACTTGAAACGTTACGAAAGCTTGCAGAGAACAATAATGGAGGGGTATACGCCTGGGAAGAGAGGAAGAGGAGGTCAAAGAGAAGATGGGTGCAGGATGTGACGGATGATCTCCAGATGGGTGTATCTGAATCGGGGCATCTTGCTTATGATCGAGAGGTTTTCCTGAAGGTTGTTATGGGAGCGAGATTCTGCTAAGGACATGCCACTGAATGATTGACCTTGGTTCCATCTTGTGTGATAATTGGTAGTTTTGTGTATCAGACTACAGTTACTGTGTTGGATGATTACCTGTGCTGTGATGGAAGATCACTGGTACTGTATTGGATGATTACCCCTGCTGTGTATACTGGATTACGAACCGCGTCCGAAAGACCATCGCCACGGGTCCCGGCGCAAGTATTGCATAGAATGACTATCCGTCCCGCACTCGTAACTTTGTCAGTTATCCGGCACGCCGTGAAAAAAAGTTTGGTGACCCCTGATCTAGACCAACAAGCATCCGTTAGAATAGATGGTGTGACATTAGATTGGTTTGACATCAAGCAAGGAGTCGGTTAGGGCTGTGTGCTTTCCCCTATTTGTTTAATCTGTACGCCGACAATATAATGAGAAATGTCATAGATGATATAACCGAAAGCAATATTTTTTTTTCCCGCGTTTCCATCCTGTTTCAGAATATTGCGGTCAACACCAGCATATTTCAGCTGTATGTTGATTCCTAGGCTAGATTACGCTCATCAGCACGCCACGACTTTCTGAGCGATCCACTCCATACTCTCATAAGTCACTGGCGTGACTCGAACCACTCCTAGTTTTCGTCCGCTCACGTCGACCACGAGAGTATTCGGGGTTAACGGAGAAAGCTGCTAACCCCTCGGCCAGGCAGCCGGCTGAAGCAATATAATGCTCTAAATATCGGTGGTCATGAAATACCAGAGATTCGATGTGCTGATGATACAGTATTATTATCCGCATCACGTAATGGTATAGAAAAACGAATAACCTCAACCCAAAAGAATAGTGAAAATCATAACTTATATCTTGATATCGTAAAAATAAAGATAATGCATACAGATGACACTGATATGGAGAAAGAAATATATGTTAACTGGTAAACATCGGAGGCTCTTCAACAATTAAAACAACTGAAGAAATTGTGGCGTGGGACAGATAAACCTAAAAACATTATATTTTTAAGAGTAGGCATCTGTCCTTTTGCAACATACGCCTGTGAACCTGGACACTTACTAAACAAGCTGAATAGTGCATACAACCTTGAATACAAATGTGGTAGACGGATTCTAAGAATATCTCTTATACAGTAAAGAAAACCATGCATCCATACAACAAGAGCTGAATATTGAAGAAGATTGGCTACTAAAGACGATAAAACAAAGAAAATTGAAATATTTTTGTCACTTGAAACGTCATAAAAGTTTAGAGAGAACAATCAATGAGGGGTATATGACCGGGAAGATAAAAAGAGGAATGGCCAAAGACACGATGGTTGCAGGATGAAGCGGATGATCTTCAGATGGGTGTATAGGACGCGTGACATCTTGCTTATGACCGAAATGTTTTCAGTTGGGTTGTTATTGAAACGAGGTACTGCAAAGGGCATGCTACTGAATGAATAAATGAATAATTAATTATCTAATTAATGTTATATTAATTAAAACGGCATAATAACACATCCTGCACATAAGCCCACATTGTCGGTCATCTTCCTCGCCCGGATAAGCACATTAACGGAGTTGAGATGCAGCTGCGTTGATAGAGTCCTGAGCACGGTGGGACATGGGTTCGACACTTGTCAAAGTTAGGGAAAGACTGACCACCTATCTCTCCTTGTTCTAGGCCTACAATATGTGATGGCTCTATCACATCACTGACCCGTATCGGGAAATTGTTTCAGGGAGATCATTTTCTTTCCCCTCACCTTCTTTCCTACTTTCTGGAGAACTACAATACAGCTGAACTGTATTCATGAGTACAATGCATAGTCCTGAACCTCTTAAATGCATTGGGCAACTTCTTTCAATATTATTTTCTTTTCTCTTTAGTCTTCCATTACCATGATCAGCCATGAATGCCTCTCCTGTTATCTCAAGTCGTGTCGGTATAAATGATATTTCTATAGGCTGGGTAGGTTTGGTTACTTAGAATCGCTAATTATAATCATACACTTTAAAAGTTGTACTTGTCTGTGCTCTTCTAACATCACTAATTTGTTATTTTAGTTTTGTTAGCGTGGTAAACGGAAGGTAGAGAATCATTTCCATTCCTTGGGACATATAAGGTATATGGTGCTTGCCCCAATTGTTTATAATCAAATTGGTACTTGATGAACGATATTGTCAATTTCAGCCGGATCGCCTTCACGTCACAAAACATTTCCTGATGCCCAGTTTTGTCTGGGTCCACCCAGGAGTCCAGATAATTGTTTTGTTTAAATCACCGACTTTCAGGGATTCGAACGGATAACCTCCGGGATGACAGGCAAGTGTACAAAGAAGGTATTGAACGTATACTGTACTTGATACACAATCCGTTAAAATGTAGATCAGTATCTCTTCTGATGTAAAAAGATCATCAGCAATAGTACATCATCCTATTCCAGTCCTCGAGAAGTGTTGAGAATATCGTGCTAGATCCATGTATTTAATCGATCAATCCGTACTCGATGGCTGATGTGGTTGCTTTTACGTTCCATAATATTTCCTGGTACCAATTTTAGACTTTGTCGACCTGTTAAAAAAAGAACAACGAGAAGAGTGTTACTGGTTTTGTAGTAGCAGACAATCTGATCTCTCCGTTGCTTCAATGAAAAGCATTCATTGCTCACTGTGTTGCTATAATTTGGATGTGATAAATACAGATCTAGCAATTACCCTGTCCCCTCTTGGGCAATAGTGCAGGGCAGCAAGTTGTATTACCTTTCCACGAAATCAACTGTATGCGTTGATGTACATCCTGTATTCACAAGTGATTTCCCTATAAGCCGTCGACAAAGTGTCGGAAAAGAAGTGAGCCGTGACCAGGAAGTACAGGACCCATGCATCCATTGTTGAAAATACAAACAAACAGCACAGGACCCATGTATCCATGTTAAAAATACAAAAAATAGTACAGGACCCATGTATCCATTTTGAAAATACAAACACACAGTACAGGACCCATGTATCCATGTTGAAAATACAAACAAACAGTACAGGATCCATGTATCCATGTTGAAAATACAAACACATAGTAAAGGACCCATGTATCCATGCTGAAAAAAAAAACAGTAAATAACAATGTGAATAAAAGCAGTAAATAAGGTACAAACACTATACATGACTTGAAGGCATACTCAAATATGGTGACATATAATGCTATTTTTTTTTTTTGACTCATATTTTTATAGACCGATCGACTCCCAGGGGGTATGTGGTTAATTTGCCAGTCGTATTTACCTCTCAAGACATTTCCTGGCAGCCATTATGGGATGGGTGGACCTGCGAGCCCAGGTCAATGTTCAAAAACAGCCTCGATGGGAATTCGAACCCCTGAACACCAGGTCGACAGGAAATCGTCCAGCCACTACACAGCCGGAGCTGCCGATTTGGTTTGGCGCAATGACAAAAGCCCATCTAATCTCACCTCATCGTGTTCCTCTTCTGCCTTACGGTGTTAAGGTAAGGTATAAATAGCGGGAGAGTGCCCGTTAATTGGTTTCATGTATCGAGATTCCCATGGACTCTGCTATACCCTCTGTCCATCGTGGCCGGCCAATTCTTCTACTTCCATTAGGTCTGTACATCATTGCTTGTTGCGGTATACTGTTAGTTGGTAACCTAGTTACATGGCCAAACCTTTTGACTTGCTGCAAAAACTATAATAACTAAATCACAAGCTTAAACATGTGCAGTTATCTTCTACATCTATGCCAAACAATATGCATTATGTATCTTGCGTCTGTCTAGCATGAAATAGCTTCTCATACCTAAACAGATGAGGTAAAAGATAAAACTCAGAGCCACCAAATGTTACATTTACTCTACATTATTATACGATGCCCAATCATGGACAATGAATAAACAGTGTGAGATCGCAATTGACGCTTTTAAAATGTCATTACTTGTTTTTTTGGTTAGCTCTCTTTGACCTCAAGCGTAGTCTATACACATTACTTCCAGGAGTGCTGTACTGAATTTTGCGCTTGGATTAACTTTCCCTATTAACAGTGACCCTCGCCATCAGGCGAACCCACACCGAGTTCAGAGGTACTTGTAATTAACGTCTCCAAGTCAAGGACGTGAGGTGAACATTTTAGTCGAACTCTCCGGTGTAGGGGTTGAACCCCTTACCTCGGCATATGCACACCGGATGTTTAAGAAAACGCGTTCTTATCCATTCGGCCATGCTAACCTCCGTCATTACGTTAATCCCCAAGCCATTTCCTGGTACCCGTGTTAGACCGGTCGATCTGGGAGCCTAGATTATTTTGTTTTCAAAGATTCGATTCCGCTCTGATGCCAGCAGGCCAGCGTCTAGCCACTGCCCTACCACGGCTCCCGAAGCTTGTTCTTACTAGTATGTAATTGGGTGTATGTTCTTACTAGTATGTGATTGGGTGTATTTTCTTAATAGTATGTAATTGGATGTATGTTCTTATCAGTGTGTAATCGCATTTATGTCTTAAGTTTATGTAAATGGATTATGTTCTTAATAGTATGTAATTGGATGTATATTCTTAATAGTATGTAATTGGATGTATGTTCTTAATAGTATGCAATTGGATGTATGTTCTTAATGGTATGTACTTGGATATATATATATATATATATATATATATATATATATATATATATATATATATATATATATATATATATATATATATATGTTCTTAATTTTATGTAAGTGGATGTATGTTCTTAATATTATGCAATTGAATGTATGTTCTTAAGAGTATGTAAGTGGGTGTATTTTCTTATTTTCTTAAGAGTATGTAATTAGATGCATGCACTTATCGGCAAATAGCAAGATTATTGTGATATAAGGAGAAAGCGAATACATATTACAGAAACTGGGATTTAAGGAAACATTACTAACTGATATAAAGATGAAACAATTAAGGTGCTTATGCCTAAACGTCTTATTGGGTAAACGATGGTCATTTTCTTACTTTACCCAGAAAACGGATCAAATGTACAAATACTTAAAGTCACTGGGGAAAACAAACATTCATTAAATCACCATCATTATGTACCATGCGGATAAGCGCTGTCGGTTATGATTCGCAATTTTATACGATCACCAAAGTCTGGGATCACGTCTATTGTCAATCATTTCTGGTGTTTATCACTTTATTAATTTTGCCAGCTGTCACTAATTTCTCAAGTGTATTTCTCCTAATAACAAACCCAAAACATCTTTAACCCATGTCTAATTTCTTTAACCAATTCAAGGTTTCTATGTGTTTCTTGTGGTATTTTCTCATTTCCGTGTACATGGTATCATTGCATTTTCCTCAGAAAGGACATCGCTACTGCCATTAGAAGTTTCTTGCCTTTTCTACTTATTGTCCATGTTTCACATAAATTTAGCACCATGGGTTCTACTCAACACTTCAGTTCTCTTTGTATCACTGTGACTGACAGCTTTTTATTGCTAAATAGCATAAACAAATAGAAGGTAATCTTGGTTGATCACAACATAACACCTGACATTCTATTGCTGAAAATGTTGCACAAGACGCAGGGCCAGAGACAAAAAAAAAGGATGCACACGATATTACTATATACGGATAAACTAAGTTACACAAGCATGCAATGACAGTGCGAATACAACCCTATACTGAGCGAGCTGAAAACAGCCACTGAGAATAGCAGTCATTAGGGGAGGGAGAAGGGCGTCATCAGACGACTATAGCGTCAGTTTTCAGGCTGATTGACCTAATGATTGATTGATTGATTGATTGATTGATTGATTGATTTAAGAACCGACATCACAGCATTCGGGGCATTCCCATAGGCGCACCGTCCCCATCCTCAGCAGTCAGCGAAGAGTTCCAACACGAATAGTGCCAGTAGCAGTCTGATTATATGTCCGTCTCCTCTTTCCTTAAGCGTCGAGCGTCGGCCAGAACCACTCGTCACTCCACGCTGCCTCATTCTTGCCAGACCATGGTGATCCATTTGCTCCTCCGAGGTGTGCACGTACCCCCACAAGATCGCAACCACGTCTGCCTTGTCTTGCATCAATATTCCACCAAGTTTTCCAGAGTCAGCCAGTCTGTCCGCCTGTTCATTCCCCAGAACACCGGCATGCATCGGAGAAAAAGATCCAGGCGATGTTTGCCACCCGTGTCCTCCGAAGCGAGGCAAGCCACTCTGCACGAAGCATGCCTTTCCTCACCTTCCTCAGTATGCTTTCTGAGTCGGTTACAGACTGTTTTGTCAGAAAGGAACACTGGGACTGGCTTAAGGAATTGGAGGAATTACCAGCTGATAGGCTACTCATATGTGGAGACTTCAATGCAGAGGAACAGAGAATGAGACAGTAGTGGAGAAAACCGACAGGGAATTGCCCTTGCGGATGCCATAGTGGACTCCGATGTGGTCTGCATAAATGACGGGAGGCCGAAGAGAATGGCAATAAGTCCTGGCGATGCAGATACAGCTATTGACTTGGCACTTATCACCCAGTCATCAGTCCTTGATGTAAAGTGGACTGTTTTGAATGACCATAGGCGTGATTACATGCCATGTACAGTCCTGATCTCTAAATCCAGGAAAATTAAGGCTGGGAGAGAGCGCAAGACCTTCCGGTAATAGTGGACCTTCTTGGAGCGCGCAAGATCTTCCGGTAATAGTGGACCTTCTTGGACGCCTCAGACAGGGAGCATGCAATAGGACCGTTAAAACTCCTTTTTTGCAACCCTCATGGTGGACTCTAGAAGTAGACCATGCTTGGAAGGCAAAGAGAGCTGCAGTGAAGTAGCTAAGGAAACCCCGAAGCTCACGAGAGAAAGTGGATACAGCGGAAAAGTTCAAGAGAAATAGGGTGGAGGTTTTCAAGCGCTGTGCTGCAGAGGCCAGAAAAGCAAAATGGGAATGTTTCATGACGGAGATTGGAAGTGATAAAACACTGCGAAAATTCTGGAAACTGCACAAACAAATACAAAGAAAGGATCGGCCTATGACAATGGGAACAATTTATAGAGATGATGGTGTGCGCGTGACATCAGACAAAGAGAAAGTGGAGGCGTTTCTCCAGAGATTTTTAGCCCAGACCAATCATGATGCAGACACCAGGGATGCAGTTAGAGGGGAGTTATCTGGCACCATGAAGAATATGCATTATGAAGACATCATACGGGTTGAAGATGTTAAACATATTTTGAAGAAGGCAAAAGACACGGCACCAGAGCCTGATGGGGTTAGGTATGGCCACTTGAAGGCTTTGAGCGATGTGGACCTGAAGGAGATGACCGACTGCTTTAACCAGAGCATTAGGACAGCATCAGTACGCAGGACTGGGTGCAAAGCTATTTCATCCCTCTCCCAAAACCATTCAAGGATCATTCAAAGTTTAGCGGCTTTAGGATCATCACCCTTCAAAATACATTTGGGAAGATTTTAGAGAAGATAGTCGCGGTCAAACTGCAAGAGATTTTGGAAAGCGGGAAGCTTCTTCCAAGAGGTCTGGGGAGCTACAGGCCAGGAAAAGATACCTGGTCAAATGCAGCTACTTTTGCCTTTGACGTTTATGAGGGGTTCCAGAGTAGACAGGAAACGATGGCGACAGCGCTTGATCTCGAGGATGCGTACAATAGAGTCAGATATGATATTTTGATGACCGCACTGATGGAGAAGGGGGTCAATCCCTGGCTGGTGAACTGGATAGCAGCTGTCCTGTATTCTCATCGTGTTGCTCTCCGTCTGGGTGCATGGACCTCAGAGCCACATATTTTAACCCCGGGACTATTACCGGGATCTGCAATCTCACCGGTGCTCTTTAACGTGTATACGAGCAAGATTGCAAACCAAGAAACACCAGGGGTCGTAAGGATACTAACATTTGCTGATGATATTCTTGCATATAGGCAGGGGAGGTGTAGGGATCAAACAGCCCAGGAGCTACAGACGGCAGTAGACAAAGTGATTGACTGGTGCACAGAAATGAGTGCTGTCATCCACCAAGAAAAGGCGGCTGTTTTGTGGTGTTCTCTGGACAACGGGATTGTGAGAGCTGAAGCCCTGAGCCTCGCGATAGATGGTAGAAACGTCAACAGAGAGAAAAAACTGAAGTATCTGGGAATCACATTTGACAGGAGCCTGTCCTTCAAGGACCATGTGGAGACGGTTGAGACAAGATCTCATAAGGGACTCAATGCACTTAAAACTATGGCTGCAATGGACACAGAGCAGAGAATGCTTTTCACACTATACCAGCACTTTGGCTGGCTCTGCAAAACTTGGTGGAGTATTGATGCATGATAAGGAAGACGTGGTTGCGGCGTTGTGGGAGCACGTGTACACCTCGGAGGAGCAAATGGATCACCATGGTCTGGCAAGAATGCGACAGCGAGGCGTGACGAGGGGATCTGGCCGACGATCGACGCTCAGAGGAAAGGCGAGACGGACATATAATCATATTGCTACTGGTACTATTGCCGGTTTCTCTGGCCGAGAGGTTACAACACTTTCTCCGTAATCCCGTTTATCACGCAGAGTCTCTTAGCGGGTGAGAACTGGAGGCGGTTCGACCTCCGCTGGTGACTTGCGGGATAACTGAGCCGGTCGCTCAGGAAGCAATGGCAAACTACTGAGCGTAATCTTGCCAAGAAATCAACAGACAGCTGAAAGATGCTGCTGTTGACAGCGTTGTCCTGTAAAGGATATGCGAATTTAAAAAAAAATTGTACTATTAGTGGTGGAACTCTTCACTGTCTGCTGAGGATGGAGACGGAGTGCTTATGGGAATGCCACGAATGCTGTGATGTCGGTTCCTAAATCAATCAATCAGTCAAACCAGCACTTGATCCTCTCAGTGATTGATTATGGACTAGGTCTCAAAGAGTCAGCTGGTGAAGCTAGAGCGCATACAGAACGAAGCTATGCGGGTCATTCTGGGATGCCCCTGAGACACCCCAGTAGTGTTTATGTGTTACATTCTTGGTTTGCCGATTGTTGCAGGTAGGCTGAAGGTTATGCAGTCGAAGGCATATCTCAGAGTAGCAGATCACCCTTTGCATGAGGCGCTGGAAGCAGTCCAATTCCAATTCCAATTTTCGAAACATAAATTCCAAATTCGGTCTCGTATAACCTGCTTCCTCAGCGGTGGTTATTTTTGAGAGCCGTGGTTTTTGTGGGTCCATTCACCCTGATTCTTGTCTTGTGCGCTCTTACGAGTGAGTCCTATCTCAGACTGGTTATGTTGGTTTGTGTCTGTGTCGTCAGCTGGGGGGGGGGGGGGGGGGGGGTTGATAGCGGCTGTTCTTTGTGCCCGTCTCCTGGTGGTTTCTTTTGTTAGTGGCAGTTTCTAACTCTTCTGGTTGCAGTCCTTATAAGGACTTTTTATTTGGTCTTTTTACCTCCTTTTTTGTGTATAGCCCGTAGAATCTTGTCGATGCGCCTTTGTTCTCTTTCGAGTTTTATTTTGTGTTGCCTTTCGATCTCTTCCTCCGTGGTCAGCCATGGGACGATTTCTCCCTCATCTATGTAGTATGCCCATGGGTTACGTCATCCGTGTTAAGTCTGGGCATTCTTTATAGGTACGGTAGGGCATTGGTTTTCCTTTGTGCTTCTTGTACTTCTTTTCTTTTTCTTCCATGCACCTTCTGTATTCCTTGAGTTCATGATCCCTGTTCATCTCTGCGATTGCTTCCTCGGTAAAACATGGGGGAATCGGGGTTTCCTCCATGCCGTCGTGGTGGTACTCGTCTCGGTTTTATCCTGGCGGGATAATGGTTTCCCCTTGAGTTTCTCTGGCGTCGTGAGTAGTAGATTAAGGTTTCCAGACACATATTTTTTGGTAGGCTGCTAGGCTGATAGGGTTTATGAAGGAAATATGGGGACAATTGTCGACTCGGCTCCAGAATCTGGAGGCTGATAGGGTTTATGAAGGAAATATGGGGAAAACTGTCGACTCGGTAAAAAAAAATTTTGTGTGGGAACGGTTTTTTGACGGGTGTGAAAGTAATTAAGGTAAATTTTTAGTTGGTTGGTTCTGGAAAGAGAGGGTGTGAAGGGGAAAGTTATTTTGGTTACGTAGGGTATATTAGTATGGGTAGTGATGTATAAACAAGGGTGTGATGGGTCGTGGTTTCTACTCATGGGTTGGGTATATGGTGGTTACGTATATGAATGTGTTAGTATGCGTGGTGTAGTGATGTATAAACAAGGGTGTGATGGGTCATGGTTTCTACTCATGGGTTGGATATATGGTGGTTACGTATAGGAATGTGTTCACTATGCGTGGTGTAGTGATGTATAAACAAGGGTGTGATGGATCGTGGTTTCTACTCATAGGTTGGGTATATGGTGGTTAAGTATATGAATGTGTTCACTATGCATGGTGAGTAATGTATAAACAAGGGTGTGATGGATCGTGGTTTCTACTCATGGGTTGGGTATATGGTGGTTACGTATATGAATGTGTTAGTATGCGTGGTGTAGTGATGTATAAACAAGGGTGTGATAGGGTCGTGGTTATACTCGACGAAGTAAGAGGTGTAGATGGTTACTATCATCTGAACAGTGTGATAGTAGTGTCTAAGTGAAGGTAAAGGGTGGTATATTCACCGATTACAAAGGAAATCTTATAAAGTTATAATGGGTGTCATTTGATGGTAAGGGGTGGGTATTAGTGATCAAGTAGGAGTGATATAGGGGTGGTCATAAATATAATAAGAGGTGTTCGCAGTTACACACTGGTCAACCAGTGGTCAAGCAATGGTCAAGTAAGGGTCAAGTAGTCAAGTAAGGAAATTTTAGGGAAAAGTGATTGTAATGAGATGGTGATGATTAAAGAGTGGTAAATTAGAGGTCAAGCAGTGGTCAAGCAATGGTCAAGTGGTCAAGTAAGGAAAATTTTAGGGAAAATTGGTCGTAGTGACATGGTAATGTTTAAATTAGTGGTAAATTAGTGGTCAAGTAGTGGTCAAGTAGTGGTCAAGCGGTGGTTAAGTGAGGAAAGTTTTAGGGAAATTTTAAGGAAAAGTGATTGTAATGAGATGGTGATATTTAAAGAGTGGTAAATTAGTGGTCAAGCAGTGGTCAAGTAAGGAAAATTTTTAGGGAAAATTGGTCGTAGTGACATGGTAATGCTTAAATTAGTGGTAAATTAGTGATCAAGTAGTGGTCAAGTAGTGGTCAAGCGGTGGTTAAGTGAGGAAAATTTTAGGGAAATTTTAGGGAAAAGTGATTGTAATGATATGGTGATGCTTAAAGGGTGGTAAATTAGTGGTCAAGCAGTGGTCAAGTGGTCAAGTGAGGAAATTTTAGGGGAAAAGTGATTGTAACGATATGGTGATGCTTAAAGGGTGGTAAATTAGTGGTCAAGTAGTGGTCAAGTGGTCGAGTGACCACTTAAATTGTAGAGGACGATGTGCCTAAGATTATGGTAGTGATTAAAGTGATCGATGACGTGGTCAAGCAGTGGTCAAGCAGTGGTCAAGTAGTCGAGTGACCACTTAAATTGTAGGGGAAAGTACGTATAGTGCAA
The DNA here is from genome assembly GCA_014155875.1 of Cepaea nemoralis. NCBI lineage: Eukaryota > Metazoa > Mollusca > Gastropoda > Stylommatophora > Helicidae > Cepaea > Cepaea nemoralis. The sequence continues at coordinate 31,067 of JACEFZ010014352.1, forward strand.
TGGTGGTGGGTAAAGTGAGGAAGAATCAATAGTAGTGATAATACTACTACCAATATTAGCGACAAGCACAAAGACAACAAAGTACATACTTGATACACACAAATACAAAGACAACGAAACACACACACACGTACACACATACAGATACAGAAGTACAGACAAACCATACCATTACTACTGTCACAACAACAGCTATACACAAGTACACACCCATAATCAAAGACACAAAGAGGGTCACACACACACACATACAAACACAAAGGCAACCATACACAGACAACCCATACCATTACTACTGTCATCACAACTATACACACACGTGTACACACATACAAGCACAAAGTCAACCACACACACCCATAAACATCCACTCAAGTACAGACACAGGAAAACAAAGAAGCAAACAAGGACAGACACACTCACCCATAATCAATTACACAAATACACACCTACAAACACAAAGACAACCACACACATACACATTTGTACATACAGACATACACATAAAGACAGACAAGCACAAAGACAAACCATACCATTACTACTGTCACAACAACAGATATACACATGTGCAGACACACTCACCCATACACAAGAACACTCAAAGACAAATACAAAGACAGCCAAGTACACACACACATACACACCCATCGCCTAGGATTACTACTGTCATCACAACTATACTCATGTACAGACACACCCATCGCCTAGCATTACTACTGTCATCACAACTATATACAACCACGTACAGACACGCGTACAACAACAAAGACAGACACAAAACACATACAGACACCCATACACACTTGATACACTTGTACATACAGACACATAAGTACACAAAAAACAAAGACACACCCAAAACATTACTACTGGTACCTCAACCAGTACAGATACACTTACCCATAACACTAAACTATACAAACCACATACCCCCTTCTGGTAAAGAACGCGGATGTCCGAGACAGCCCCTACGTCATCACCGCCATGTGCAAAAGTCATTAAGTGGTAACATGAGTCATCGGTTTGTGGGAAGCAGGCGGGCGGCGTGAGAATAGCTTGTCTACAAAATTGCTACGTCAGCTATGTAGGGTGCAGACCCAGTGTATAAAATAGAAGGCGTCTCTTGTGAGCACAGTACCAGTTCACGGGCTGACTTGGTATCTACAGAGGTGCTTCAGGCTGGTGTGAGCAGTGTTCGTGTCGTCGGCAGATATTGTTCACGTGCTGACTTGGCTAGCTACAGCGGTGAAACTTGGTGTGAGCGTTATTCGTGTAGTAAGCAGATATTGTTCACGTACTGACTTGGCTAGCTACAGCGGTGAAACTTGGTGTGACCCTTAGTCGTGTCGTCGGCATCTGATAAAACAGTGAAACATTGTATACAACAGGAACTTTTTCGATTGTTGAAAAAATCGAAAGTGTGACTTATGACCAGTTTATCAATATGACCACCAGATCTACTTTCACGTGTTCAGTGTGCGACAAAGACTTCCGTGATGGGAATAATCTTAGTCGTCACATTCGGACCATTCACGGTACGAAATCATACTTATGTCATATCTGTGGACAACTTTTCAACAGAAAAGACAATCTACAAAGACACATACGAACACACCATCAACCACGTATGAATACATCAAACACTACAACAGCAGAGACGACAGCACCACGTGTATATTTACACCATCATCGTAGTCTAAGTCAAGTACCAGACTACCACCACTGTGACTTCAATGATAACCTTACCCGCTACAATGGGAACATTCACAATGATTATCCCTGTCAGGTACGTGACAATCTATACAATTCGAACCTACAACGTTACTTACATCACCAGACACCACGAGAAAGGATGACACCCTTAGACACCCTGGCAACAAGTCCACTCATAGTAGCAGAGGATATCCAACCAAATGATAGAGACAGCTTGGCAGCCCTTAAGGCGTACTGCAAGGACCTCTCGATTATGCTACCCAATCAAGTGGTAGTATTAGAAAAATGTGTCGACCACCGCTACCGGGTGGTTTTGGTATGATAAAAAGAAGTATTCAGATATCTTGTATGATATCTCATGTGTGATGACTTCGACAATAACAACAGTGTTGTTTTTAGTCAATCAAGCTATATCAGAGCCCAGAAGAATGAAGATCACTAATCCAGAACTTTTTGGTTTTTCACTAATCATGTATGTCATTGATTTTTTTCTTATGATAAATCACTCAACTGTTTTGATGAATATGTTGTGAACACACATATTTTGGTGATAAAAATATTGAAATCAAGATTTTTGTTTTGTTGATTTTCTTTAGTGGGTTATTTTCGTGACGTTGTCTTTTTTCTTGATAGAACAGAGACACATACAGACATGCACAGAGACATTTTATACAGACATGAACAAACTCGGGGGAAAAGTTATGGCAAATACAGAAATATTTCAGTCAAATGTATGAAAAGTAGGAAACTAACCAAATAAGGGAAGATACTGACCAAAATATGAAATGTCTCGCCCAAATTTATGAAAAGTATGACAATATGATTACCAAATGGGAAGAGACTTTCAAGCAAATTTATAAATATTTCAACTAAACTTATAAAAACTAGGAAAATTTGTCAACCAAAAGGGAAAAGGTCAACCAAATACTGAAATATCTCAACCAAAACTTATAAAATTATCATCAATTCTTATAAAAAATAGAAAAATGCGTCAGACAAATCGAAAAACGTTGGCCAAATACAGATATAACTCGAACAAACTTATAAAAAGATCGGAAAAAATATTACCCAACACAACTAAAATGTTGACCAAAGTTATAAATAGCACATCCAAACTTATGAACAGTAGGAAACTTTGTTAACCTTATAAAAAATAGGAATATTTGTCAAATAAAGTGAACCAAGTAAAGACATATTTTCAATCAAACTTATAAACGTGTCATCCAAAGTGATAAAAACTAGGAAAAGCTGTCAGTCAGTCTAAGAAATAACTATGGAAAAGTAAGAACTATGTCGACCAAACTAGGGCAAAGGTGTTACCAAAATTATGAAAAATGTAACTTCTGTAGTTATCTCATACGTGTCTTGAACTTTTATCTGAAAACCCGTTATCAATGTCACCACTTTCTCGATTTTACATTACCGAAACCTCCAACTTCACCGTATCTGCTACAGAAACCCTTATACAGACTAAGCACTCATCTCTCCAAGCGAGAGATGTTAAATTTTAATTAACACTTAAAAATAATAAATCGCAATTTTATTTCGCTTCACTTAATATACAGATATAGACTAAGTATAGGTATAGGTATAGGTATAGGTTATGTATAAGACTATATCGAGCTTACATTTTGCGCAATAAAATTGCGATTTATTATTTTTAAGTGGTAATTAAAATTTAACTTTTTCGCTTTCTAACATTGGTTTGTGTCTATGTCTCTTACAGAAAGAGCTTGTTGTGTTTGGTGAATCGTTAGGGTTAGGGGTTAGGTTAGGGTTAAATGATGTATAATTAGGGTTAGGGTTAGTAAGAAAGAGTTTGTTGTGTTTGGTGTATATAATGCTCTATATTCCTTAGGCGTTCATCATTAATTACTGTGGTAGTCCAACGAATTCAAATAATTCGTCTCAGGAACCCAATCTCTGTTGTTTTTTCAAGTTCTTCTTAGGGGTGCTGATCGATGACCTTATTCGTTGTCTAGAATAGTGCTTAGTAGGTTAGGGGGACAGATGCTTTACCTCCATTAGGTTGGAAAATCTGCCTAGTCACCAGAAATTATATTGTTCTGTAATCAAAACGAATGTTAGTGTTATTTGTTATGAAACATTGAAAGTCGGTTAGAAGATGTGGTAGCTGGTATTCATGAGTTCACTAATGGTAGGCGTGTTTTTAAGAAAGGCCGAGTTTATAACAGACAGTGGTGGTTGCTTGCAGACTTGTCGTTATTGCAGATGTGAAATGGTAAAGTGCGCTAGGAGTGGACACCATAAGAAATGCTATTTTAGGCAGACTTCGAGAAAAAAAAACCGTTGTATTGTTGAAAGCTGGAACAATGAAAGGATAGTGTAGCAGACATTGTGGTATGGAAAGTTGAAGCTGGCAGCCATGTGAATTGGTTCCGTGATGATGAATACCTAGATGATACAGAAACTATACTAGTTGGAACCATAGACGACCTTACCATAAATGTTGTTATGTCTGTTTCAATGGACCACGTGTACAATGGAGGTTTGAAGTTCTTGTTGATGTGACCAGTTTGTGTTAGAAAGAAACCAAGAGTGTGGAGAGATGAGTGCTTAGTCTGTATAAGGGTTTCTGTAGCAGATACGGTGAAGTTGGAGGTTTCGGTAATGTAAAATCGAGAAAGTGGTGACATTGATAACGGGTTTTCAGATAAAAGTTCAAGACACGTATGAGATAACTACAGAAGTTACATTTTTCATAATTTTGGTAACACCTTTGCCCTAGTTTGGTCGACATAGTTCTTACTTTTCCATAGTTATTTCTTAGACTGACTGACAGCTTTTCCTAGTTTTTATCACTTTGGATGACACGTTTATAAGTTTGATTGAAAATATGTCTTTACTTGGTTCACTTTATTTGACAAATATTCCTATTTTTTATAAGGTTAACAAAGTTTCCTACTGTTCATAAGTTTGGATGTGCTATTTATAACTTTGGTCAACATTTTAGTTGTGTTGGGTAATATTTTTTCCTATCTTTTTATAAGTTTGTTCGAGTTATATCTGTATTTGGCCAACGTTTTTCGATTCGTCTGACGCATTTTTCTATTTTTTATAAGAATTGATGATAATTTTATAAGTTTTGGTTGAGATATTTCAGTATTTGGTTGACCTTTTCCCTTTTGGTTGACAAATTTTCCTAGTTTTTATAAGTTTAGTTGAAATATTTATAAATTTGCTTGAAAGTCTCTTCCCATTTGGTAATCATATTGTCATACTTTTCATAAATTTGGGCGAGACATTTCATATTTTGGTCAGTATCTTCCCTTATTTGGTTAGTTTCCTACTTTTCATACATTTGACTGAAATATTTCTGTATTTGCCATAACTTTTCCCCCGAGTTTGTTCATGTCTGTATAAAATGTCTCTGTGCATGTCTGTATGTGTCTCTGTTCCATCAAGAAAAAAGACAACGTCACGAAAACAACCCACTAAAGAAAATCAACAAAACAAAAATCTTGATTTCAATATTTTTATCACCAAAATATGTGTGTTCACAACATATTCATCAAAACAGTTTAGTGATATATCATAAGAAAAAAATCAATGACATACATGATTAGTGAAAAACCAAAAAGTTCTGGATTAGTGATCTTCATTCTTCTGGGCTCTGATATAGCTTGATTGACTAAAAACAACACTGTTGTTATTGTCGAAGTCATCACACATGAGATATCATACAAGATATCTGAATACTTCTTTTTATCATACCAAAACCACCCGGTAGCGGTGGTCGACACTTTTTTCTAATACTACCACTTGATTGGGTAGCATAATCGAGAGGTCCTTGCAGTACGCCTTAAGGGCTGCCAAGCTGTCTCTATCATTTGGTTGGATATCCTCTGCTACTATGAGTGGACTTGTTGCCAGGGTGTCTAAGGGTGTCATCCTTTCTCGTGGTGTCTGGTGATGTAAGTAACGTTGTAGGTTCGAATTGTATAGATTGTCACGTACCTGACAGGGATAATCATTGTGAATGTTCCCATTGTAGCGGGTAAGGTTATCATTGAAGTCACAGTGGTGGTAGTCTGGTACTTGACTTAGACTACGATGATGGTGTAAATATACACGTGGTGCTGTCGTCTCTGCTGTTGTAGTGTTTGATGTATTCATACGTGGTTGATGGTGTGTTCGTATGTGTCTTTGTAGATTGTCTTTTCTGTTGAAAAGTTGTCCACAGATATGACATAAGTATGATTTCGTACCGTGAATGGTCCGAATGTGACGACTAAGATTATTCCCATCACGGAAGTCTTTGTCGCACACTGAACACGTGAAAGTAGATCTGGTGGTCATATTGATAAACTGGTCATAAGTCACACTTTCGATTTTTTCAACAGCGAAAAAGTTCTGTTGTATACAATGTTTCACTGTTTTATCAGATGCCGACGACACGACTAAGGGTCACACCAAGTTTCACCGCTGTAGCTAGCCAAGTCAGTACGTGAACAATATCTGCTTACTACACGAATAACGCTCACACCAAGTTTCACCGCTGTAGCTAGCCAAGTCAGCACGTGAACAATATCTGCCGACGACACGAACACTGCTCACACCAGCCTGAAGCACCTCTGTAGATACCCAAGTCAGCCCGTGAACTGGTACTGTGCTCACAAGAGACGCCTTCTATTTTATACACTGGGTCTGCACCCTACATAGCTGACGTAGCAATTTTGTAGACAAGCTATTCTCACGCCGCCCGCCTGCTTCCCACAAACCGATGACTCATGCTACCACTTAATGACTTTTGCACATGGCGGTGATGACGTAGGGGCTGTCTCGGACATCCGCGTTCTTTACCAAAAGGGGGTATGTGGTTTGTATAGTTTAGTCTTATGGGTAAGTGTATCTGTACTGGTTGAGGTACCAGTAGTAATGTTTTGGGTGTGTCTTTGTTTTTTGTGTACTTATGTCTCTGTATGTACAAGTGTATCAAGTGTGTATGAGTGTCTGTATGTGGTTTGTGTCTGTCTTTGTTGTTGTACGCGTGTCTGTACGTGGTTGTATATAGTTGTGATGACAGTAGTAATGCTAGGCGATGGGTGTGTCTGTACATTGAGTATAGTTGTGATGACAGTAGTAATCCTAGGCGATGGGTGTGTATGTGTGTGTGTACTTGGCTGTCTTTGTATTTGTCTTTGAGTGTTCTTGTGTATGGGTGAGTGTGTCTGCACATGTGTATATCTGTTGTTGTGACAGTAGTAATGGTATGGTTTGTCTTTGTGCTTGTCTGTCTTTATGTGTATGTCTGTATGTACAAATGTGTCTGTGTGTGGTTGTCTTTGTGTTTGTAGGTGTGTATTTGTGTAATTGATTATGGGTGAGTGTGTCTGTCCTTGTTTGCTTCTTTGTTTTCCTGTGTCTGTACTTGAGTGGATGTTTATGGGTGTGTGTGGTTGACTTTGTGCTTGTATGTGTGTACACGTGTGTGTATAGTTGTGATGACAGTAGTAATGGTATGGGTTGTCTGTGTATGGTTGCCTTTGTGTTTGTGTGTGTGTGTGACCCTCTTTGTGTCTTTGATTATGGGTGTGTACTTGTGTATAGCTGTTGTTGTGACAGTAGTAATGGTATGGTTTGTCTGTACTTCTGTATCTGTATGTGTGTACGTGTGTGTGTGTTTCGTTGTCTTTGTATTTGTGTGTATCAAGTATGTACTTGGTTGTCTTTGTGCTTGTCGCTAATATTGGTAGTAGTATTATCACTACTATTGATTCTTCCTCACTTTACCCACCACCATTGCACTATACGTACTTTCCCCTACAATTTAAGTGGTCACTCGACTACTTGACCACTGCTTGACCACTGCTTGACCACGTCATCGATCACTTTAATCACTACCATATTCTTAGGCACATCGTCCTCTACAATTTAAGTGGTCACTCGACCACTTGACCACTACTTGACCACTACTTGACCACTAATTTACCACCCTTTAAGCATCACCATATCGTTACAATCACTTTTCCCCTAAAATTTCCTCACTTGACCACTTGACCACTGCTTGACCACTGCTTGACCACTAATTTACCACCCTTTAAGCATCACCATATCATTACAATCACTTTTCCCTAAAATTTCCCTAAAATTTTCCTCACTTAACCCCTACCACTGCTTGACCACTACTTGACCACTACTTGATCACTAATTTACCACTAATTTAAGCATTACCATGTCACTACGACCAATTTTCCCTAAAATTTTCCTTACTTGACCATTGCTTGACCACTGCTTGACCACTAATTTACCACTCTTTAATCATCACCATCTCATTACAATCACTTTTCCCTAAAATTTCCTTACTTGACTACTTGACCCTTACTTGACCATTGCTTGACCACTGGTTGACCAGTGTGTAACTGCGAACACCTCTTATTATATTTATGACCACCCCTATATCACTCCTACTTGATCACTAATACCCACCCCTTACCATCAAATGACGCCCATTATAACTTTATAAGATTTCCTTTGTAATCGGTGAATATACCACCCTTTACCTTCACTTAGACACTACTATCACACTGTTCAGATGATAGTAACCATCTACACCTCTTACTTCGTCGAGTATAACCACGACCCATCACACCCTTGTTTATACATCACTACACCACGCATACTAACACATTCATATACGTAACCACCATATACCCAACCCATGAGTAGAAACCACGATCCATCACACCCTTGTTTATACATTACTCACCATGCATAGTGAACACATTCATATACTTAACCACCATATACCCAACCTATGAGTAGAAACCACGATCCATCACACCCTTGTTTATACATCACTACACCACGCATAGTGAACACATTCCTATACGTAACCACCATATATCCAACCCATGAGTAGAAACCACGACCCATCACACCCTTGTTTATACATCACTACACCATGCATACTAACACATTCATATACGTAACCACCATATACCCAACCCATGAGTAGAAACCACGACCCATCACACCCTTGTTTATACATCACTACCCATACTAATATACCCTACGTAACCAAAATAACTTTCCCCTTCACACCCTCTCTTTCCAGAACCAACCAACTAAAAATTTACCTTAATTACTTTCACACCCGTCAAAATAACCGTTCCCACACAAAAATTTTTTTACCGAGTCGACAGTTTTCCCCATATTTCCTTCATAAACCCTATCAGCCTCCAGATTCTGGAGCCGAGTCGACAATTTTCCCCATATTTCCTTCATAAACCCTATCAGCCTAGCAGCCTACCAAAAAATATGTATATATCTACTACTGTCCTGGCTGGGCTGCTGGCGGTTTAGCTTGCGTTCCAGGCTCGGTCTTTTGTTGGTTTTCCTCCAGCGGTTTCTCTGTGGGTTCTTGTATGGCTTCTGTTGGTTTGTTTTGGAGAAGTTCCATTTCAGCTTTTATGCAGTTCTGTCCTTAATGGTGAGTAGTATTTCTTCGTTTTCCTTCTTCATCTCGGCCAAAAGCTCCATCTCTTGTTTGATGTTGTGCTGGATCTCTTTCATGTCGGCCAGCAGCTTTTCATTGTCGCTGGTTGGTTCTGGTGTCTGTAGTGTCTTGAATTCCTTCTTCAGCTCGTCTATTAGGCTCTGCAGTTGATCTCTTACAGCTTGTGATGTACCCGTGGCCGACTTGCAACTCCGCAGTGCTTCCTTATATGGTGGCTTTGTTGTAGTGGCGAGCTTTAAGACTTCTCTGTATCTTTGGAGCTATGGACAGCTCAGGTATCTTGCTCCATGCTTGCCCAGGCAGTTGGCGCACTTTCGTTTGTTGTTGGGTGCTCGGAAGTCCGTGTCCAGCTTGGCCAGCGGACACTGCTTAAAGGCATGGTGATCGGAGCAGTAGCAGCAGATTTCAGTCTTACTGCGACATGTTGCTCTGCTGTGGCTGGCCCTCTGGCATCTGGAACATTGGATGATTCGTGGTATGAATCCTTCAGGCTGTTGGATTTTCTGGTTTATAGATACCTGGCATGGTATCTCGCTGCCCTCAGTCGTCACCATCGCTAGTGTCGTAGAAATCTTTGAATATGTCAGGATCCGCTCCGTCTTCAAGATTCGAATGTTGATATTTTCTTGCTGTAGCTGCTTCTGGATTTCTTCGTCTGACAGCTCCACTTGAACTGTCCACTTGACAGCTCCCATGTCTCCTCTGCCCAGTAGGATTTATATAACTGGCGTACCCAAGGCACTGATATTTGTCTGTATTTAGCTCCTGGAGCGTGAGGACATCAAAATCAAATATTAGCCTCTCCAATACAGGACCTCTATGCCTGGCAATACGATAGTTCCAGTATCCCACTCTTACATGGTTGAAACCTAGTCTCTCCACTTTTCGTCTTGTTCTCCTGGCGCCTGCCCTCTTATGTCTATGCCTTCTTCTCACACCATTTCCTAGTCTTCTCCTCCTCACTCTCTCTTCGCTAACCTCTGAAAGATGTGTCAAGCGCAGAGCACGTGCTCCGTAGCTCCGGCGACGATTCCCGTGTTTAATTAATTCCATAAACAAAGTTTGGATTTTGCAGGAAATAACCTGTCACCCTAGTATTGCCTGCTTGCCAGGGAAGAGGCAAGGGATGTCCCGCAGGAGTCCATACGTCTGGCAGGCGTGCGGGGCGGCACCAGGCGTATGGACTCCTGCGGGGCACTAGGCTGAGTGACCTAATGAATGAATGAATAAATGAATGAATGAATGAATGAATGAATGAATGAATGAATGAATGAATGAATGAATGCAGACTAATATACGTTAGCGCAGTTGCTAAACTTTTTTTTTTTTTTTTTTTTGCAAGATGGAAAACATACCGACCAATAAAAAGATGTCAATTGCAACAAGAATAAGAGTGTTGAAGTGCTACATAGAACCTGTACTTTTGTATGGATGTGAAACGTGGACAATGAACAGATAAGCTGAAAAAAATCTAATGGCAGTGGAAATGTAATTTCCGAAGAAAGCGCAAATAGTACCATTGGCAGACAGAAAAACCAATGAGCAAGTCCTACAAGAGGCTAATGAAAACCGTAGCCTAACTTGAGAAATTAGACGTAGACAGTCAACATTTTGTGGGCAAGTTATGAGAAGATATAAATTGGAGAACTTGGTGACAACTGGCAAGACTGTGGGGAAAAGAGCGATAGAAAGGCAGAGATGTAAATATCTAGGTAGATTGGTCACATGGTTTTATAGAAACAACACCACAGCTGATCTGCGACTCCTGTGATCGTGTGACATGGCGACACATGATCGCCCACGCTTATCGGAATGTCGCATGATGACGATGAAACTCTTGCCTGCCGTCACTATATTCATGGGATCCAATCGAGACGGATGTTTACAATTGATCTTGGCTCGTTGGTTAACCCAGCCTACAAGAAGAACCAGGAAAAGTATTGGGAAGTAAAGGCGGATTGTTTGACACTAACCATATTCCCTTGAAATGGCGATTGGCTTATCAGCAATATGGGGCTAGCATCATATCCCCCCTCCCCCATACCTCTCACTGTTGTAGATAGGTACCTGTACTCTACTCACATGTTTGTTTAATTACTTATATTTATCTTGACACATGTCAATTAAAGTAGGCCCTGGGATATAAATGTAGACTAACACATGCAAAGATGTCGTCGTGATCGAAAGGATAAGACCGCTCTGATGGCCAGATAAGACATTCAATTCCTACATTGACATTAAGCTCATCATCGTCTAAGGCGTGCCTTTTCGGCTGGCGTGGGCGTTCATGGCTCTCCACAGATCTCGGTCTTTGGTGTTCTGGTTCAATTCTTCAGATGATATTCCTCCATGCCACCGTCTCAATCCATCCAGCATCATTTATCTTGGTCTATCTGCCTCTCTTCCCCACTATCTTTCCAGTTGTCACGATGTTCTCCAATGCCCCTCTTCTCATCACATGACCAAAGAATACTGTTTGTCTCTTTCTTATAGTTGCATGTAATGTTCTAGTTGCATTAGCCTCTTTCAGGCAATGGTAGTTAGTTACTCTGAGAGTCCAAGGATTTCGAATAGACTTAATTATTGACTTCTCATTCAGAAACTATGACTAACTATTGACAGTACAGAAGCCTAGAAAATAAACTAGAGATTGATGGCAACGTCCTGCAAGAAACAAGCGAAGGATGAAGCTTACATTTACATTGTGTCTGAACACAGAGGATACTACACATATATGCGCAATCCTGAAGAAATTAGGAGCCTTGGAATGTTATCAACATCGAACAATTAGTATAATGTGTCACATCACAAAGATTTTGCTAAGAATTATCATGCAAAGAGTTGGGAAGAAAATACAACCCGAAATAGGAGACGAACAATGTGGGTTTGTAGAAGGCAAGGGTACGGTAAATGATGTGTATATGCTGAGAACATTAATTGAACGTTCTATAGAAGTAAACACAGACTTGCGTCTTTGCTTTATTGACTATACAAAGACTTTCGATAAAGTAAGACATGTCAACATGACGGAGATGCTTGCAGATCAAGAAATTCATAGGGAAGACCCTAGACTGATAAAAAACATATATTGGAAACAACAACAAGCTCCCATAAAGATTGATAATGTAGCAGGTCAATATCAGCCTAGGTGTGAGAGGTGTGAGAGGGGATGTGTAATTTCTCCAGATCTTTTTCCCTGTAAAGTGAAAATATATTCAGAAATTGTAACGATATGAAAGGAATCATCATGGGGGGGGGGGGGGGGGGGGGGAGAGGGGGGAGACACACATAACATAAATTACATTAGATATGCGGACCATACAGAATTGATTGCAGCCAATGATCAGGATCTGCAACATTTAGTAGATGCGATTGTTGCACACAGTGAACGATTGGGTTAGAATTAAATTGTAAGAAGACACAGATTACAGTCGTCATTACGAAGAAGGAAATACCACAATACAATATACAAGTAAATGGGAATATTCTTAAACAAGCAAATCGGTACAATTATCTCAGAACAGTCTGATGGGACATGCCATGAAGAGATTAGAGCAAGAATTGTCATGGCAAAGGCAGCCTTTTGCAAGGTGAAAACATATACTGACATATAAAAAGATGTCATGTGCAACGAGAAGAGTGCTGAGGTGTTACATAGAACCTGTGCTTTTTTATGGATGTGAGACGTGGACAATGAGCAGTCAAGCTGAAAAATATCTGATGGCTGTGGAAATGAGGTTTCTGACGAAAATGCAAAAGATACCATGGACAGAAAAAAATACTAATCACCGAGTCCTACAAGAAACATGTGAAAACCGTAAATTGATTAGAGAAATTAGACGTAGACAGTCACAATTTTTAGGTCAGGTTATTAGAACAAATAAATTGGAGAACTTGGTGACAACTAGCAAGATCAACAGGAAGAGAGCACGGGGAGGGCAGAGAAGTAAATACCTGGATGGCTTGGCCACGTGGCATGTTGGAGACAAGAAAACCAGCGATTAAAGACTGGTGATCAAATGAGATGGCAAAACATAACCGCTGGCGCTTACGGGCATGGCACATGATGATGATGATGCGCAAAAAAAGAAAAACACATGGCTTAAGTTCGGTAAACTACCATAGTTATCAGGTCTCATCTGTAAACAGCCACTGACTTACACTGGAGTTCATCACTTTCTTTTTTCCGGATGTCATCATGTCATTGTCAGTGATAAGACTCCTGAAATCTTCTCGCGCTGCAACAGTCAACGGTGCTCGTCTCTCATTTGAAGCAGATTCCGCCACACAGACGGACTTGGCCCTGCGGTTTGGCTCGGTAGCTGCCAGGAGATAGTTGGGCAGGCGAGACAGGCGGATGGCCTCACTGGAAGCAAATATTAATCGGAAAGATTTCCGAAACTCCTTCCTTTTCATCATGACTAAGAATAGAACGGGATTGCTGTAGATTGTAATCTGAAAGCATGTGTGTTTGATGACAAGCAAGCTGTAGATGTCAAAGGGGCTGTATGCCAAAATTAAGGACGCGATTGCTGTCGGTGACCACAGCAGGAAAGTGGGTATTAGTAACTGCAAATAGAGATAAATAAAATGCATGTCATTTTCTTGATTAGAAAGAGGTTTAAACATAAACTGTTACATTAACGCCATGAAAAATTCAGAAATATACTGTTAATTCAGAAATATACTGATTATGTGTTAGTAAGACCATAGACTACTCTTGCAAAAGATAGGTGCTGAAGACGGAGGCAGCCAGCCAGGAGGCGCACCACAGAAATCAGGCTGCCACGCAATTACGCCGTGAATTATGTCCACAACTGCTACACGTTATGGTGCTCGCTCTGCTCTGGACCCCTAGGCAGGTGCAGTGCCGGGCCTTATGCCTCGTAAGGGTCTAACCACAACTACTGGAGGTCCTTCTCAGATGTCCTGCGGAGCCAGGGGGCCTGACAATAGAACGTCTGGCCATACCAAACAAAGACTTAAAAGAATGCACTGGAATGCAGAGGGTATCAACAAAAAAAGAATAGAACCAGAAAACATCTTGGCCAAAGAAAATGTAAGTGTATGTTGCTTGCAAGAAACTCACCTCAACGAAAACATAGCCTTCAAAATCAGAGGCTACCAATGTTACCGATCTGACCGAAAGGACAGGCGAAAGGGTGGGATACTGACTCTTGTCAAAAACAACATCCCTGCCTCCCTAATTGAAGTTTATATGGAAGGGGCTGAGTATCAGGCACTTAAACATAAGACAGACAATACAAACCTTCACCTGATTAATTATTACTGTCCAAATGACCGCCCACAGGCACTGGACACACTACCTACCTTTAAAAGGAAAAATGATTGTGTGTGGCGACTTCAGCCACTCGCAGAGCTGGGGCTATGATCACATGGACCAGAGAGGAGAGAGACTGGAAGACTGGCAGGATGATAATAGATTCATCCTGATTAACAAGCCGTCTGACCCACATAACTTCTACTCGAGATCATGGCACACTACAACTACACCTGACCTGGCTTTTCATTCACCAGACCTGGAGTGGAACATTACACGAATTCTTGGGAAACAACTTGGTGGTAGTGGCCATTGGCCAGTCTTTCTAACTGTAGAAAATGAGCTTGTAAGTGAAAGCAGCACCCTCTCGAGGTGGAACTACAAGAAAGCAGACTGGGCAATGTACAAGCAGCGCACCAGCATACTGGTTAGAAACCTGAACACTGAGAAGGACATTAATAAAATAGCTGAAGAGTTTGGGAAATGAATACTACAGGCAGCACGAGAAACAATACCAAGAAGAACCAGTAAACAATATAAACCCTACTGGAGTAGTGAACTGGAACAGTTGCATAATGATGTGGAAGTGTATAGAAGACAAGCAGAGGCCTATTTCAGCCAAGAGCACCACAATAAATATAAGCACCCAAATCCAAATTTCACAGGGCCCAGCTGCAGGCTAGATGGAAAAGCTGGCAGGAGAAAACAGAGTCACTGAACTTTGAAAGAGACACAAGGAAGTTATGGAAGCTAATAAAACAGCTTAACGATGAGGGCACAGGGAGAAACTCAAAAATTGCACTACATAAAGACGGAAACATCTTAACAGGAAAGCAAGCAGCTGACCATTTTGCGGGCTCATTCGTACAAGATAACAATATCGAAATTAATCCAGAGAAACAACAAGAGATTCGAGAGAAATGGCAACATACAGGACAGAAGGAAATAGTACATGAGGTTCTGGTCGCTCCCATCACAATCAGTGAACTGGAGCTAAACATATCCAGGGATGGATTAACCATTAGGCAAAAAAGGCACGTGCTTAGGGCACCAAGTATTTGGGGGGCACCACAAGTCCTCAAGACAAATGTATATATTGTCCTGGTCGCGTAATTGCATGGCATAAGCAAATCGCAAATGTAATATTGAATCGCACATTATTTAACCCTGGTCCCACAACCCGGGGGTAAAATACCCCCCACACAGTTTTTTTTGCTATTTTTTGTTATTTTTCTTCAAGGTTTTTTGGTGCTATTTTTTAAATTTTCTGGGATATGTTTGTGCTACGTAACGCACTAATGCGTAGCGACAAATTCACTTCCGTTTTGGTCTGCTAGTGAAAACAATTGTGAATAGTGCTAATTTGTCGACGTGTCATTGAATGACTGTACATTAGCATAATGGCTTAGAACTACTTTGCATTTTCGAACATTCGTATAAACTACTTACTGATGTTGATATTACTAATTTAGCTTACACAGCAAAACTTGATTTGACGAAGGTAAGGTTAATGGTTACACTTTTTACTTTCGTTTTCGTTTTCATCTAAGGGTTTTTAATTCTAAAACATCTAATATATATATATATATATATATATATATATATATATATATATATATATATATATATATATATATATATATATATACATACATACAGACGTCTATTGGTAGTTAGTGTTGTAGGAGTTCATTACTGCGCTTTAAATGTGCTTTTATCGATTTTGATAAAGCAATTATTGATAGGGGCCTAAGTATATTATTCCTTAGCCTTATTTTGCATAATTTTCTAATATTTATGTAAATACATTTTCGTTTTAAAAAATGTAATTATGAATAGTCGGAAAATGATACCTTAGCATACCCACTTATATTGATTATATTATTTATTCATTTTTCATTTACAGCTTTTCACATACTTTTTTTTTCAGATTCAGACCCCAAGATGAAACGTGTTCAGTTAAGTGGTGCACAAAAGGAGCATACTGTTTCAGTTGTAAAAGCTAAGAGCAGAAAATTAACGAATTATTTAGTTTAGGTTAAGCAACAGGTGGAACAGGATTTTACTGACACTATCAACCCTCTTGATAAGTCTACTATAGGCTGTTCTGCAAATCCAGACACTGCATTAGTGCTTGAAAGTGAAATTTGTGGTGACCCACTTCAGTCTGCTGAAGATGATGATAAAGATGAAGATGATACAATAAATCAAGCAGTAGATCCAGGACTGTGGATTGACTTCTCGGCTGATGATGTGGCTTACTGGGTTGACTGTGGGCCCACTAACTATCAGCATCATTATGGTCCCTTTGATAAATCTTGCCGTATTTATGCTGAAGGAAAAATAACAAAATATTGTTCTCAAAAACTCTTCTATCGCACAAAAGCAAATGGTGAGCAGTACAGGTGAGAATGGTTATTGTATTCACCATCCACAGGATCTGTGTACTGCTTTGTTTGTAAACTTTTTGCGTCTAAAGGTTCCACAAGTTTGGCTGATAAAAATGGGTTCAGTGACTGGAAAAAAAACTTTCAAGTTGATAATCATGAACAAAGCGCTACTCATCAAGACTGAATGTTAACATACCTAGCTCGTAGACAAGGCTCGGGTCTACTACAAAGCTAGAAGAGCAAAAAATGAAGAGTATATTTACTGGGAACATGTTTTAAGGCGAGCAGTAGCGGTTATTTGTACTATAGCTGAGCGTGGTCTGGCTTTTAGAGGGACAAATGAAAAATTTGGATCTTTACAAAATGGAAATTATCTAGGGTTGCTGGAGTTGGTCAGTCAGTTTGATCCATTTTTAGCATCACACATTGCGAAATATGGAAATTCTGGAAAAGGAAATCCTTCTTATTTATCCAAAACTATATGTGAAGAACTGATTGAAATTATGTCCCAAAAAGTCCATGCAGTAATTGTAGATGAAGTAAAAAGGCTTCCGGTTATGTCAGCTTGCCAGTAGACTCAATACCTGATATTTCACATATAGATCAGTTAAGCGTTGTTCTTCGATATGTGGTAGATGGAGAGCCCATTGAGCGCTTTTTGGCTTTCTTGGAGCTGCAAAGTCACGCCGGTGAAGGTATGGCTAAGCAAGTGTTGCAGTACTTAACGTGAAGCTTGCAATATTGATTTTTCGAAATGCAGAGGTCAGTCCTACGACAACGCGGCTAATATGTCTGGGTGCTTCAAAGGCATGCAGAAAAAAATTCTAGAAGAAAATGAGTTTGCTATATACATACCCTGTACTGCCCATTCACTAAATCTGGTAGGCAAAAGTGCCGTTGACTCTTGTTTAGAGGCAGTAAACTTCTTCCATACAGTGCAACTGATCTATACTTTTTTCTCAGCTTCAACCAAAAGATGGAAGATTCTGAAAGGATGCCTTGTGAATGAAAAGCTGGTAAAGATGGGAAGCACATGCTGTTGCAACTGAAGCCGTTCTAATGTCTCATCCTCAGATTATAGAAGCGTTAGAATGTTTACAAGAAGACCAGTCACAGAAGGGGGACACCAGAAGAGAAGCAGAAAACATTGCAAAGAAGATGCAAGAATTAGAATTTGCTTTCATGCTTGTCTTTTGGGAAGAAGTGTTACAACATTTTCACAGGGTCAGTCAAGCTCTACAAAATGAGCACGTGAACTTGAAAATGTGTGCTGATTTGTATTCTTCACTAGCAGATCACTTTCATGAATCTAGGAATGAATTTGAAAGATTTGAAGAAGCTGCAAAAGAAATAACACCAGGTGTGGATTATAAGTCAACTTTGACCCGTAATCGTAAACGAAAGGCAGTGGTCATTGATGGTGATGCCCTTGAGGTATCTCAGAATGCCAGAGACAAATTTCGTATATCTGCATTCTACACCATTGTTGACAAACTTGAGACAGAGATGAGTAGACGAGGACAGGTATATAATGATCTAGCAGTTCGATTTTCTTGTTTGGTCGATGTACCACAAACATCTCAGTGATGTGAAGGACTAATAAATGCTTATCCTGAAGATCTGAACAATAATTTATATACTGAACTACAACAGTTCCACTCATATATTCGCCACAAGTTTCGTGCATCAAAATCGGACAACAGCACTTTCAGTCATGCAGAACTCTACAAAGTAATAGTTAGAGACAACATCGAGTGCGCTTTTCCAAATGTAGAAATCGCCTTGCGCATATTTTTAACATTAATGGTTACGAACTGTTCAACTGAGCGCTTTTTTTCTCAGTTGAAACGTACAAAACATCCAAGTAGATCGACAATGAAACAAGAAAGGCTTGATTCCTTATCTTTGCTGATGACTGAGGCAGACTTGTTGCGCAAAATTAACTTTGATGATGTACTCAAAAACTTTGTCAGACGTAAATCTAGAAAAAAGAACTTTAAAATGTAAATGTGTGCTCTCTCTGACTTTCTTATCTATCAAAAAAGTTACGGTATTTTTTTCTACTATTATTACAAAATTAATTAACTATTAATTTTAATATAGAAATACCTTATTGTAGGTTTTATATGAGAGATAGTAGTACAAACATATGTGTTTACATTTCACAACTGTTTTTCTTTGTTAGTTTTTTTCATAATATTGAACATACCAGCAGTCAGTGGAGGATCGGGGGCCCGGGGCAGTAGGGGGCACTCATGTGGGTTTGTGCCTAGGGCACCAAGATGGCTTAATCCGGCCCTGACCATATCAAAACTTAAAATGAGAAGGTCACCAGGAGCTGATGGTATCTCCAATGAAATTATCAGGAACCTAGGAACAGAGGCCAAAGCAATGCTGCTACAGATCTTTAATAACACATGGACCTTAGGCAGTGTTCCACAAGTCTGGAGAGAAGCAATCATGATACCCCTCCTAAAATCTGGGAAAGACAGTTCCATTGCCTCCAGCTACAGACCCATTAGCCTCACCAGCTGTCTCTGCAAAACAATGGAACGCGTCATCAATCACACACTACAGTGGTACATTGAAAGTGAAAACATCCTTGTGCCACAACAGGTTGGCTTTAGGCAGTGCTATTCTATGGAAGATCAGACAACCTACTTCTGTCAAGAATTTGAGGATGCATTCCAAGAGAAGAAGCTGGTACTTGCGGCTTGGATAAATCTGAAGAAAACCTTTGACAAAGTCTGGAAAGAAGGTCTGATGAAGAAACTGAGAAACTGTAAAGTCAATGGAAGAATGTACAAATGGGTGAAAGCATACATGCACAACAGAAGAGCCCGAGTACAGATAGACTGTCTCAAGAGCAAGAAAGTATTATTGCGTCACGGTGTTCCCCAGGGCGGAGTCCTGTCCCAACACTTTTTCTAATCTTCATCAATGATCTTGTTGTTAATCTACCGTATCGAATTAAAGCGGCAATGTACGCTGATGACCTGGTTTTGTGGAGCACAAATGAACATGCATCAGTGGCCACCATATTGCTACAGAGAGCTGTAGATACATTTGTTACATGGGCGGATAGATGGTGTGTCAGCATACAAACTGACAAGTGCTGCACCTCTCTATTTACCCTTTCTCCAAAACAAAAGGCAGGGATCCTTCAGATAAATGGAACACACCTAAGAGAAGCTAAAGAACCAATATACCTTGGTGTAACATTCGACGACAGGCTGTCATGGAGATAACACATAAAAAAGCAGTAGCAAAAGCCAGAAGGAAAATAGCCATCCTGAGAAAGCTAAGTGGAACCACTGGGGAGCCAGTGGGACAATACTAAGCAAAGTTTATCAACAGAGCATACGACCACACTTGGAATACGGGTCAATTGCGGGGTGTTCAGCATCAAAATCCACAATATAGGAACTGGACAAGGTGCAATATCAAGCTCTTAGAGTCATTACAGGAGGGATGAGATCAACCCCTATAGTAGCAATGGAGATAATGGGGAGAACACAAGCTCTAAGAGAACGCAGAGATACAAAAACACTAACACAAGCAGAAAAGTTCCTCAGCTTGCCAAGTCACCCTGTGAAGAACCGATTTGAACACTAAGCTATGGGCGGTTGGAATGAAGTAGTTTCATCCACCAGGCCAAACGATTCTGCAGAGAAACCATCAATCTTCCCATAGTTGGTATCCCCCTGACAACCATTCCAGAGCAAACCCCGTGGAACGATGTACATAGACTATCGCTACAAATCCAGACAAAAGTGAGAGGAATATTTGACAAGGAAGAACAGAACAGTGTACAGCTCAGAACAGCCACTCTCAGCTTCCTTGATGAAGAATACCCACAGGATCTCTGGATCCGAGTCTACACAGATGGGTCAGCACAAAATGCTGTTCGAAATGGAGGAGCGGGAGTGTACATAGAATACCCAAATAATACTAGGGACACAGCCAGAGTTCCAACAGGAAAGTACTGCCATAATTATGATGCTGAAATTGAGGCAATCAAGATAGCCACAGAGAAATTACAAAATAACAGCTATGGTACACAACCTGTGGTGATATTGACAGATGCAAAATCCGTAATAGAGGCGCTCCTGTCTGGGAAATTACCAGTTCTAAGGACACTACTTTCTGAACTTAGCAGTCAGTCGATTGGCTAAGGAAGAAGCAAAAGAAGAACAACCTGGTGTGCCCATTACATACCACCAAAGAAAAGAATGATCAAATCAGTCAGAAGGCCACCAACCCCTACTCAAGACGACTACCACGTTATGAACAGGTCATTCTTCTGCGCCTCAGAACAGGACACAATAGATTACGCAACCACATGTATACAAAATTCAAGATTGGTGACTCAACCATGTGCACATGTGGATTGGCGTCGCAGACAGCAGGGCACATACTCCAGGATTGCCCAAACTACAACAAATCCAGGCCTAGAGAGACAACAGTGGAAGATAAACTCTATGGACCGCTGAGTGAACTAAAAAGACTGTTAGATTCATACAAAGATTCAACATTGCAATTATAAACATATTTCAGACGAACGAAAGAAGAAGAAGAATATACTGTTACAATCAAGCTAAGAAAGATGCAGACATGAACCATTACTTTCATGTCAAGAAAGATTCATCTGCAGAATTCACATTACTAGAGATTCACAAATAAAACACATTGGTGACTTGTTTGTCATGCTTCGAAGTACACTCTTTTTTATGCAGCGAGTCGCTGTCGTCATTATGAGGTTATGGGTTGGAATCCCGGTGGTAACTACAGCTTAGACATTTGTATGTTGTCTAGTTCGTCTTTTAGTCACTACTTCATTCTTCTACTTTTCTATGAGCGCCAAACAATACGTGTGTTTTTATTGGTGAACTGCCCTAAGTTCGAGGTAGTCCCACCAGCCGAGAAACTAGATGGTCAAGGATGACATGAATATTTAACAGATTCAGTGCTAGACAAAAAGTAAGTTTGTACCAAACAAAATTGGATGGAGGAAAATGGGAAGTAGGGGTGTCACAGATATGACCTAAAAGTTGTTAATATGGTAGCATACATGTTGTACTATATATCATAATGAAGCATGTTGCTTAGAGAAAACTACTATATTGATATTTTAATTGAGACAGCATTTCTCAATGACAACGTTTCGGCGATATATAAGCCCATGGCAGAAACGGGAAGTCGCTTAAAACGATTAATCATCCCATGGCAATTAATCACCTAGCGTGAGACACCGGGTATGTGGTAGCAGAACCAGGCCCACGAATGTCTTCGAAATGTTGCTGGCCTCGTCCCTAGAAGACAGGCGCTACTGTTACAAAAGTAAGGGACTCGTATACACACCTTAAGGTGTAAAGGACATGAGTTAAGTCAAGAACAGACATCACTGCACGCATGGTATTCCTATAAGCGCTCTGTCCTCATCTTCAACAGCCAACGAAGAGTTTCAATACTAATAGTGCCCTATGCAATCCTATGCGTCCGTCTAGCTTTACCTCTGAGTTACGACTTTCGACCAAACCCTCTTACCACCCATTGCTGTTTCATTCTCTCTAGACCAGAGGTTTCTAAACCACTGCCAGGCGGGCCACTTGTGGCCCGTCAGCTGTCAGAAAGTGGCACGGCAGGCCTCGTTATTTAATATAATATATTATAATAATTTTAAAAATTTACTCGGAGCGCCCTGTCAGCGTGCGATAATTTACTCTACTCGTAGTTTTTATGCTCAGATATTATCGAATGCGCCTGTTCAGTTCGCAACAAAATGCTAGGAAGTTCCCATTTCCCAATCTTATCGACCAATCTGAGTGGGCAAGGCGACATGTTGTCGTCTGTTACAACTGTTTAGCAGAGTAGGTAGTATTGTGTTGAAATTAGATTCTTTCAAATCAAAATTTACTGTTAAAACCTATAAACATGAGTGTGGAAACTCTTGTCGTGAATTCAGCAAATATTGGACGGAAAATATTATGTTTGTGCCTTGCCGTAGTGGTATACCAGTTTACTTAATCTGCGGATTTTGTGTTTCTGTTACCCAAAAAAAAAAAAAAATTTTTTTTGTATCTGAAACGACACTTCATGACCACACATTCAGACATAAATGATCAATATCTAATCAATTCGGAGTTAAGAAAAGATTTCATATCTAAAATAGAAAGTTCTCTGACCAGGCAGCAGTCATTTTTCACCAAGGCTAACGAACAGAGCAAGAGTGCTGTTGTTACGTCATACGAAGTCGCTCTTCTGTTGGCTCGCAAAAAGATGCCGTGCACCGATGCAGAAGAAATAACCAAGCCTTCCCTTAAAATTGATACTAGAATGCCTGTCGATAAAAAGAGTGAAAAAAAATTTGATCAGATTCTTTTGTATAACAATAATGTGGCCAGGCGGGTTGAAAAATTAGCCAATGATGTTCATCGTCAATTAGCATCATATATAAAAAGTTTATATTTTGTTTTTATTGGCAATGGATGAATCCACTGGCATTTTCTTACACAGCTCAGGTCGCGGTTTTTGTTCTAGCATTAAACGATAATTTTGAAGACATTGAAGAACTTCTAGGACTTGAATCGACGCACGCAACTACCAAAGGGATTGATCTGTTTGAGACTCTGAAGTTGTGTGTAGAGAAAAACAACATAGAATGGACCAAATGGGACAGTGTATGCACCGATGGTGCTTCGGCTTTGACGGTAAAAAGTCTGGATGTCTAGCATTATTGGAACAGTTTCTTGGCCGCACTATATTAAAATATCATTGTATCATTCACCAAGAAGCTCTGTGTGGAAAGACATTACATCTGAAACATGTCATGGATGTTGTTCTGAGATCTGTGAACAAAATTCGAAGTAAGACGCTGGTCAGGCGTGAGTTCAGGCAGTTTCTATCAGACCTGAACGAGGAATACGGTGAGTTGCTGTTACACTAAGATGTCAGATGGCTATCTAAAGGGAACGTTCTGTCACGTTTCTTGGCATTGAAAAATAGTGTCTATCTGTTTCTGACCGAAATAAGTTAATTGTTTCCAGAGTGGGAATGTCTGCTGAACGATGACCGGCTTCATGGCCTGGCATTTTTAGGTGGACATCACGTCTCATGTAAACTCTTTAAATGCGAGGATCCGGTAAGGGGGGGGGGGGGGGGGTGGGGGGGGGGGGGGGGGGGGGGGGACTATTCACACATTTGTGCCATGACATTTCTTCATTTAAAATGAGACTACGACTGTTTATGGGACAGCTGACTGAACAGACTTTAGAGGCGTTTCCAACTCTGAAGACGCTTGTGGTGGAAAAGAAATGTGACTTGTTTTAGTACAAAGCCCGAAATGAAAGTTTTCTGGATATCTTTCAGTCGAGATTTCAAGAGTTCACAGTAGAGTAGGATAATGTTGCCCTCTTCATAAATCGGTAAATAAAATAAATACAGCAAAACCTTCAGGACGAGGTAATTGATTTGAAATGCAATTCTGGATACTTTTCTGTTAATTCACCTTAAACAAAAAAGTCCTTTTCGGGGTCTCATTTGATTCCGTCCAGCAATAACTTCCGGTTCAGTGTTCGGTGGACTGCTGGGCCGATCGATTGATGTTTTGTTAGTTTTTGGGGCCGCAGGGCCCTCACTGTCGTCGGAGTTTTGGGCCCGTAGGACCCTCACTGTCGTCGGAGTAATCCGACGACAGTGAGGGTCCTACGGGCCCAAAAACTAACAAACCATCCATCGATCGGTCCAGCAGACCACTGAACACTTAACCGGAAGTTATTTGTTGACCGATGCAAATGAGGCCCTGAAAGGGAATTTTTGTTGTTTGGAGTAAATTAACAGAAAAGTACCAAATTCTGCACTGAGATGTACATTTCTGCAGCTGCCTGCTTCACCTTCAGCTGGTCATATGATTTCATTCTGGCGACTATTGCCTGACGAGCAATTTGAACACTTGCGTTCAATCGCCGAAAGATACATTCGTCGTTTTGGTTCGACTTACAGATGCGAGCAGTCATTTTCCGCAATACCGTTATAACAGAAAAAAAACAAAGCAACGTTCCAGATTCACCGTCAGCAACCTAGCTTATGACTTTGGGCACGACAGATTTGTACCTAAACATTGATAAACTGGCATCTGAAATTTAGTAACTGTTTATGCAGAACAGTTACAATTGTAAATTTATTACATTAATAGCGATTTTCGAAACTGATTTCAAATTTATTGTTAAATGAACTTTTGATTTCAAACCAAAAAATGACAGCAGTGTAGTACTGACACTGACTGCCTTTAAAGTTTTAGAATTTTGTTGACGAAAGTCAAGAAAGGTAAGAATGATTTTGATACTTTTTTAAATTGTATAACGTTGTGGCCGGCTTAACTACCGAAAATATTAGATATGGCCCTCTGCTTGAAAAGCTTGGGAACTACTGCTCTAGACCATGGTAGTCTACCTGTTGTTCTGCATTATTCACATCCACCCAGAGGGCCTTCACCACATCTGCCTTATCATGCATCAAATCACTCCTTAATGATTCTGCACCAGTCAATCTATCTGCCTGTTCATTTCCAACCACACCAGAGCGACCTGGAAAAATGATCTAGCTACTGCTAGTGAGTGAAAAGTGATATCCCGGGACCTCTAAATATATATATATACACACACACACACACACACACACACACACACACACACACACGAGGTCGAGTCAATAAGTAAGTCACTCACACAGTTCTGTGGGATGGCAGGTAAATGGAGTTGGTGTTTTTTTACAGGTGTCATTATGTGACAGAAAATACGAACGTTATATTCCCATTCGTCAGGTGGCGCTAGGTGTCTCATGTGCATTCGCAGCACATAAACAATATTGCGACTGTACTTACGAGTGTAAACCAAAGAGCAACATGCTGTTGTGCGTTTTTTGTGGGCAAAAAGACTCCCCACAAAGGCCATTCATAAGGAAATGCTTCCTGTTTATGCTGACAAATGTTTGTCCCGTAAAGCGGTGCATAGCTGGGTAGAAAAATAAATTTTCTCAAGGACGCTCGCTCTAAAGTTGTTAATGAAATCCGATCTGGTCGTCATGTTGAGATTGCAATAGAAGCATCCGTGCAGCTGGTGGAGGAGATGATCAGAGATGACAGACGAGTAACGATAGACTCTGTAGCATCTGCACATGGTTCAGCATACAACATGATGCATGATCGATTGAAATTTAAGAAAGTGTGCTTAAGGTGGGTACCCAGACAATTGAAGAGGAACACAGAATGAATTGATTCGTCTTGTCCTTGCGTCATCCCTGTCGATACGAAGATGACGGGGAAGACATGCTGAGCAGAATTGTTACTGGGGACGAATCATGGGTGCATCACTACCAGCTCGAATCAAAACATGCTTCAATGCAATGGAAACATCCTTCTTCGCCCTGTGTCCAAAAATTCAAGGTGACGCCAAGACGCCATCAGCAGGGAAGGTTATGCTGACAGTGTTCTGGGATTGTCAAGGCGTGCTTTTAACCAATTTCAAGAAGAAAGGTGGCAATGTGAATTCTGAATCGTACTGTGAAGTTCTATCGATGCTTCATGATGCATTTCGAAGAAAACGTTTAGGACTGCTGACTAGAGGAGTGTTGCTTCTTCATGACAATGTTCAGACCACATACGGCTCGATTAAACTCATGAGAAAATTAACCAACTAAGGTGCGAAGTTCTGGAACATCCACCTTACAGTCCCCACTTAACCCCTAGCGATTTCTACCTTTTTGGTCCACTAAAACCCCACCTTGGCGGGAGACATTTCGCGAATGACACAAAAGTTGGATGTGACGTGAAAACGTGGTTTAGAAAACAAAACAAGCGGTTCTATGCCGCCGGTATAGGAGGACTGATAACACGATGGGATAATTGCATCAATATTGGTCGATATTATGTTCAGAAATAAAGGGACAATGCATGTGCAAAATAAACTGGTTTCAAGTTGTTATTACATTTAGTTATTTTTCTACAGCCATTTGTGACTGTATTGACTTCACCTCGTATGCATGCACGCACACGCACGCGCGCGCGCACGCACGCACACACACACACACACACACCACACACACACACACACACACACGAAGAACTATTCAAAAACAAACCCGTACGTTCATTTCAAGCAAGATTCAATAATGAACTGTTACTTTAACGTCATTAAAGATTTTAAAATAAACTGATAGATTCAGCCCAAGAGAAATTTTAAAGGGAACAATTAATGTCATGCCAAACATGGCGGATTAAAATAAAAACAAACCAAAAATTGTATTTTGCTTTCAAGTTAATGAAATATTCAGATTAAACTCTTAACATTCACGCCAAGAACATTTTTTAAACATAGCTTATACATCTGGACAAGAAACAAACTAACTTTCAATTTAAGAAATCTTCAGAAACAATCCGTTATACCATGTCATGAAAAATAAAGAATAAGAGAAAAACTAGTATATCCATGTCATGAACAATTCATGAACAAACACTTACAATCATCTGAAAGGTTATTCATAAATGAACCGTTACATGCATGCCCAGAGAGAGTTAGAACACGTATATAGTCATGCCGAAAACGATTTATAAATAAACTGGTGTATTATTCACTACGGGAAAACATTGTTTTGAAATTGGTGTATGTCTAAAGAGGAAAGTTCGGAATATTTTGAAATATCCTGGTCGTTGTGTTATGTAAGGGCAAGAGAGTAAGGGGTGTTATGTGAGGGCAACAACAAAAAATGCGGTGTTAAGTAGGGACAAGAGAATACGCGGTGTTATGTAAGGACAAGAAATTATGCTGTGTTATGTAAGGACAAGAGAGTATACAGTGTTATGTAAGGACAAGAATGTGCGCGGTGTTATGTAAGGAAAATAGGGCACGCAGTGTTATGTAAAGACAAGAAAGTGCGCTGTGTTGTGGAAGGACAAGTAAGTACGCGATGTTATGTATGGACATGAAAGTACGCGGTGTTATGTAAGGACAAGAAAGTACGCAGTGTTATGCGAGGACAATAACGTATGCAGTGTTATGTAAGGACATGAAAGTACGCGGTGTTATGTAAGGACAAGAAAGTACGCGGTGTTATATAAGAACAAGAAAGTATGCGGTGTTATGTAATGTCAAGAAAGTACGCGGTGTTATGTAATGTCAAGAAAGTATACAGTATTATGTAAGGACATGAAAGTACGCGGTGTTATGTAATGTCAAGAAAGTACTCAGTGTTATATAAGGACAAGAAAGTACGCAGTGTTATGTAAGGACATGAAAGTACGCGGTGTTATGTAAGGACATGAACGTACGTGGTGTTATGTAAGGACAAGAAAGTATGCGGTGTTATGTAAGGACAAGAAAGTACGCGGTGTTATGTAATGTCAAGAAAGTACGCAGTGTTATGTAATGACAAGAAAGTACGCAGTGTTATTTAAGGACATGAAAGTACGCAGTGTTATGTAAGGACAAGAAAGTACGCAGTGTTATGTAAGGACATGAAAGTACGTGGTGTTATGTAAGGACATGAACGTACGCGGTGTTATGTAAGGACAAGAAAGTATGCGGTGTTATGTAAGGACAAGAAAATATGCGGTGTTATGTAAGGACAAGAAATTACGCAGTGTTATGTAAGGACATGAAAGTACGCAGTGTTATGTAAGTACATGAAAGTACGCGGTGTTATGTAATGTCAAGAAAGCACGCAGCGTTATGCAAGGACAAGAAAGTACGCAGTGTTATGTAAGGACATGAAAGTACGCAGTGTTATGTAAGGTCACAAAAGTACGCAGTGTTATGTAAGGACATGAAAGTACGCGGTGTTATGTAATGTCAAGAACATGAAAGTACGCAGTGTTATGTAAGGACATGAAAGCACGCGGTGTTATGTAATGTCAAGAAAGTACGCGGTGTTATGTAAGGACAAGAAATTGCGCGGTGCTGTGTAAGGAGAGGAGAGCACGCGGTGCCATGTAAGCCAAGAAAGTGCGCGGTGTTAAGTAACGACACGATAAGTAAGAAGGTGAGAGTATGCAGTGTTATGTAAGGAGAGGAGAGCACGCGGTGTTACGTAATGACAAGAAATTACGCGGTGTCATGTAACGACAAGAGAGAAGACTTCCTAGAATGAATACGTTCGTCTCGTTGTGTAAGGACAAGAGAAACGACTTACTTGAAATATGATGTTTGCGGTCTTGTATTCAAGCTTCAGCCTATTGACCTCCCACAAGTCGTCACAATGTGGAGGGTGCAATGTGCGGGTAATTACCAGCAGCACTGTGAAAGTCACTGTAACAGCCACGTGCATTCGAGGTATTAGCTGTATAGGATCATCGAGAATTGACGACATCAAGTGGTGCTGGCAGACGAACCCCATGTCATCCTGCAGAAACAGAACAGTGAAGTAAACGTAGACTACGAAGACTTCTGGGGCGGGGGAGCACTGGTTTGCAGTTTGTTGGCAGTGAAGTCTCTAAAGCTTAGGGAGGAAGCATGACCAACCTAGACTTAACCCCCGGCAGTCTGTATGTGCTGTGTCAAATCAAACCGTACGAGTATTTACATTAAACGAAGGTAAGTTAAAAGTAAGTCACAAATGGCTGTAGAAGCATAATTACATCTGATAACAACTTGACACCAGTTTATTTTTGTACATACATTGTCTCTTTATTTCTCAACATAATTTCCATCAACATTGAAGCACTTATCCCATCATTTTATCAGTCCTCTCAAACCCGCTGCATAGAACTGCATGCTTTTTTTGTTTCATTTACCGGCTATCCCACAGAACTGTGTGAACTTACGTATTGACTCCCCCTCGCAACTTTTTCTACCTAGCTATGCACCGCTTTACAGGACAAACATTTGTTAGCATAAACACTGAACACCCATCTTGGCGGGAGACATTTCGCGAATGACGCCGAAGTTGAAAGTGAAGTGAAAACGTGGTTCAGAAAACAGAGCACACAGTTCTATTCCGCGAGTTTGGGAGGACTGATAAAACGATGGGGTAAGTGCATCAATGTTGGTGGAAATTATGTTGAGAAATAACGGCACAATGTATGTATAAAAATAAACGGGTTTCAAGTTGTTATCATATTTAGTTATTTTTCTACAGCCATTTGTAACTTACTTATTAACTTACCCTCTTAAGATGATTCTCAGGTTTTGTGATATTCCAGTATCGATCAAACCGTACTGTTATTTTAACAGAAGTCGCTGACAATGTCAAACATATGAAGAAAGCACTAGACTCGAGTTTCGCTCTTGTTTGAGCTCCTCAGTAGTGCATATCCTTGACCGGACCCGGAAACAAACCCCGGATCACAGGCGTGTGAAGCGGGTGTGTAAACACTAGATACCAGAATACGATCAGCGTTGCCAGTAGTGGGTTGTGTTCAATATTTAAATCTCAAATCCCGAAACAAAAAAATAAATCAACTTGATTATTGCTCACTGAACTTTAGGCGGCCTGGTGTACCTTGCCAGTGAGAAGACCTGATCGTTCGTGTCCACATCGATTGACGGACGTCAGTCGCGGCGATCGGGCAGATCTTGAGCTACAGCCTACGATGGGTGACGTTGTATTATTCTGTTGTAATAATTTGGCCGTGTTCAGCATGTGCCGCGTGGTCTAGTGTTTACACACCCGCTTCACACGCCAGTGATCCGGGGTTTGTTTCCGGGTCCGTTCAAGGATATTCACTACTGAGGAGCTCAAACGAGAGCGAAACTCGAGTCTAGTGCTTCCACATTGACGTGGATATGCCTTAGTTTCATACCAGAATACGATCAGCGTTTCCAGTGGTGGGTTGTGCGCAATATTTAAATCTCAAATCCCGAAACAACTAAATAAATCAATATGAAGAAAGGAAGAGCAGGACAAGATAGAGTCACAATAAAAAGAACTAGAAGTGCTGGGGGAATTTGGAGTAGAAACATTAATAATATTTACAACAGTGGATATTTACTTGGTGATATGCTGAATTCCGTATTGATAGCTATACTAAAACGACCAGTAGCTAATGAATGCGAAGATTTTCGTATAATTAACCTCCTAAACCATGTCACTAAGCTTCTACTGAGTATTATCTCTCATCTCATCTCATCAGGTTCCTCTAGTATCTTGCGATGTCCAGGTGAAGTAGAAACAGCGGGAGAGTGCCTACATATGGGCTTCATATATCGATATTCTCTGCTATTCCATCCTTCACCATATGTTCAGAATGTCACCCCCCCCCCCCGTCTTTTTCGTGTTTCCTTCCTATAAATTCCCACCTGCCCCTACACAGAATACGGAAACATGGAAGCTAAATTTAATAACACATACTAGAACAAGTCTAGGCGTCTACAAAAAACATGATTTGCTTGTCAACTTACGTTATAAAACGAATTTCAGAAGGGCGAGAAGTACAGAGCTGTAATGTATTAACGCGATGTTGAAATAATCTTAATTTCCCCCCCCCCCCCCCATCCCCTGGAAACCCTAAAATTCCCCCCACCCAGGTGGGGGGTGGGGGTGGAATTCCCCACCGGTTGAGAACCACTGGTTTAGACTATTTATGTGGTCTTGTAATTCATCTTCTGATTTTGCTATTAGTGCTTGGTCATTCGCAAAGAGGAGTTCTCTAATGGTGTAATTTGCAGAATTATAAGAACAAACAAGAAAATAAAAATTGGAAGGAGAGCTCTACAACATAGTCTCCCTGGAGATGACACTTTGATACCGGGGGTGGGTAGAGAATGCTCTACAGTCCTAAACCAACACAACTCCGACAGACACTCCTGCCGTGGCTTCATCATCATCATGTGCCGTGCGGACAAGTGTGGGTGGTCATGTTTCGCCGTTTCACACGATCACCAGAGTCGTTAATCAGTTATGTATTCTTATTTCGACCATACGAAGTGGCCAAGGCTTCCATATATTTACATCTCTGCCGTCCCCTTGTTCTTGTCCCCTAAATCTTGCCAGTTGTAACCAAGTTGTGTGTTATAGCTAACCTGACAGCAACAAGAGTAACGTATATACAGCTAGTCATCGACTTACGACCTATGCAACTTACGACCATTCGACTTTACGACCACAATCACTAGCCATATTATTAACTCGAGTCTAGTGCTTCCACATTGACGTGGATAGGCATTAGGTTCATACCAGAGTGCGATCAGCGTTGCCAGTAGTGGGTTGTGCTCAATATTTAAAGATTTATTTCTGCCTCAATTATCAGTCGAACGGCGTTGTCTGCAAAGATCAGGTTGTGTGACGGTTTATTCCATGCTCAGTCTTTGTAGAATTAGATGTATAACCTGATTTTTGCAGATGATGCTGCAATTATGACCCACTCTGAGGAAGAATTACAATGTCTACTATCTGCATTCTCCAATTCTTGTTCAGAATTTGGTTTAACAATTAGCAAATAGAAGACACAGATTATGTCACAAGGTGCACATGGGGTACCATCAATCTTTATTGACGACGCCGAACTAGAGATGGTAGACCATGTAATAATAATGTTTCCTATAGTATTTTCCACACCTGTATTTTGTATGTTTTGTAAATATTAAACCAGTTGTACATGTACAGTTAATGCAGTGTTTTTCTTAAACCTGACGATGTAAAAATAAGAAACAAAATGGTGTAGAGATGATAAAAATGGTACAAAATGAACATCGAAAATTATGACTTATAACAATATTAAAAGAAATTTATGATATAATTTAACTTAAATATTTTTATAACATCACTTCACATTCCTGTACACATAGCGTACTCAACTTACGACCAAATTGTGTTACGACCGGTCTGTCGGAACCGATCGTGGTCGTAAGTCGACGACTACCTGTGTGTGTGTGTGTGTGTGTGTGTGTGTGTGTATATATATATATATATATATATATATATATATATATATATATATATATATATATATATATATATATATATCTGATCTAGGCAGGCACAAAGAACATCTAGCAGTTTGCTACCAAAATCAATTATGATGATGCATGTTGCTGCCACAGAATGGCACCCCTAGAAACTCCCAACTACCATTACATCTTTAACATATCTGCCTCTATCTAAAGTATTGAATAAACTACTGAACGTAAACGTGCCAAGAAATCACAAGCAGCCTATAAAGGATGAGGTTGACTGCGATGTCCAGTAAAGGATATGCAAATAACTTTTAACTGAGGTTGAACGGGGTAGAGGTAATGATATAATCGAATTAAAGCATATCAGTTATTAGCGAAAGTCGAGGTCAATGGAATCTATAAATGTAACAACGTACAGTTTTGCTAACCTGAAAAAACACGTGAGTTAAGACAAAACCCATGAACATTCTGTACATCCAGTAGACCCACGGTACTGAAATCAGGGCAGGTCCCATGAATTCCATGGAGGCCACGTACTGACTCGGCATGTTGATGGCTACTATCCGTTCCAATACAGCGCACGAAAGGCAGGACCATTTCAGGGCAGACGTTGCTGTATCCATTAGGAATAACAGTCTACAAGGGATGGTGGTAAATATATAAATGATTAGAAACACAAACCAGAATATTATTTCTACTTACACCCTTTATTTCCCCTCCCCCCATTGTGGAATGCTGAAAATTAATTGGACAGCCAAAATGATCGATCTGAACGTTTTAAGGGAAGCTGAGTCCCAATAACAACTTATCACAAACATCATAAAGAGGCAATCATCGTGTTTGGCCACGTTAAGAGAATATAAAAAAACTGGAACATGTTGTGACAACCGGAAAGATTTGCGGAAGGCGATGTAGATCAAGACAGCGTGAGAAGATTCTTGACAGTCTTTCGTCATGGCACTGAAGTGAGTCAACACACGAGTTAATCCACGACGTCGGAGATCATAATTTGTGGAGAGGCATGATCACTCACACCAGCCGGTAAGGCGCTGGATGATGATGATGATGATGATGATGATGATGATGATGATGATGATGATGATGATGATGATGATGATGATGATGATGATGATGATGTGGTATAGACCTTCCACTCACTAACTCCAAGTTGTTCTGTTCTTGGCTATCCCGTGCAGCTCCGACCATGTCTTCCCCATATTGTTCAATTCCGTTACCTCTACGCTTCTCAATATGTTTTTAGGCATTCGTCTAGTTCTTTGAGGTCTTTGTACCAGCTCCGTGGCGGAAGGGTTAAGGACGCAGTTCATAACCTTGCGTACAACGTTAGAAACACAGCTGCTGGTGATTTGGCAGCTGACTGCCTTGTGTTGTACTTTTACGAAATGGTATGGATATCCAGAAAACAATGGCAAACTACTGAACGTAAACTTGCCAAGAGATCACGAACATTTAAAAAAAAAATAAATGCTGAAATTGACTGATACGTCCTGTAAAGACTATGCAACTGTCTAGTTCTTTTGCTCTGGGTGTTCCACACAAACACCTTTCTAGTTATACAATCTCAGGTTTTCTCAATGTATCCTCTACCAAGTTCCAGCATCCTTTCTTCACCTCACGTTTCACTGGTATATGTCTAGTTCTCTCCGTGAGCTCCACCTTGGTGATTCTGTCATAACATATTAGTCCTTCTATTGTGTGCAGGCAGAAGTTAATAAATGATTGCAGTTTATGTAGTTTACGTATTCTGGTTAAAGGGCAGCCCCATTTGGGAAATAAAAGGCAGAAGAAAAGAAGATTCGGGCAGATACCCATTTTGATCATCATTGATATGATTGAGTTCATGCACTGTGTTGATATTTTCTGTCTATGGTCAAAGACGGAAGACGGGAGATCTTATGGAGATATATATGTACATTGTTTCTTGTTTCATTTTTCCTTGTTACAAACGAGTCACTGTTTTCTGCGCAACAAATCATCACATCAGCAAAAACAAACAAAATACTTCTATTTCGCAGGTATATGATAACTGAAAGACAGAACGAGACAAAATCAATAAAAGACAACAAAGAACAATAAGATGCTATTACAAATCTATAATCCTCTGTAGGTTCTATTTTAAATGTGTAATAACTACAGTATTAAGTAGAACTTGGTAAAATGTCAGAACTTGCATATATTTAATCTGTTTGATTTCGACATTATGTGCTTTAAATGTTAGGTTCGTAGTGGTAGGGAAGTAAATAAATAAAGTAATATAAATGTTAGATTAGACATATGGGAGGGGGGGTGTAAGGAACGGCTTGCCGAGTGGCTAAGAACGCAGTGTTCTCTTTCGGGAGACCCGGGTTCGAATCCTCGGTAAGGTGTGGATTTGTATCTGTCGGGGACAAAAAGAAAATCCTAACCTGCACAGTTCGCGGCGACTGCACTAGCCAGGTGGCCTTAATTCCTCAGGCTCAAGACCTGCTGCCCTACATTGCATGGTACTATAGGCAGTAGATGACAGTGACAGTAAGAAGCGTACATGTTAGGTTAGCAGTATACGGAAAGTAAGTGAGTAAAGTAATTTAAATGTTTACAGGACATTGCTGTCAACATCAGCATCTTTCAGCTGATTGTTGATTTCTTAGCACGATTACGCTCAGTAGTTTGCCATTGCTTTCTGGGCGGCCGGCTCACATACCCAGTAAGTTACCGACGCGATTCGAACCACTGCTGATTCTCACCGTCGTCACGTTACTTACGAGAGTATACGATATTACGGAGAAAAGTCGCTAACCTCTAGGTCAGAAACAGGCTAATTTAAATGTTAGGTTAGTAATATATAAGAAGTTAGTAAATAAATTAATTTAAATGTTACATTAATAATATAGGGGAAGTAAGTAATTAAAGCAGTTCAAACGTTAAATACGAAAGATAAGGGAAGTAAATAAGTACTGTAATTTAATATTTTTTTTCCCGTTTCCATCCTGTTTCAGGATATTGCGGTCAAAATCAGCATCTTTCAGCTGTATGTTGATTCCTAGGCTAGATTACGCTCATCAGCACGCCACGACTTTCTGAGCGACCGGCTCCATACTCCCATAAGTCACTGGCGCGACACGAACCGCTTCCAATTCTCGTACGCTCACGTCACCCACGAGAGTATTCGGGGTTACGGAGAAAGCTGCTAACTCCTCGACCATGGAGACCGGCACTGTAATTTAAATATTGTATTAATATAAGGGGCGTTCATCTGAAATCCGTTTGTGCCGCACCGCGCGTAATAGTGTACGTTGAACATGATCATGTCATAGTCATGTAATAAGTACTGACCAATGAATAACAGAGCGCGTGCTTATCGTTCCATGATGCATAGGCTCTGTTTCTGACCTGTTAATGTTTCTCTCATGCTTTTGGAATAAAGCCATTGGAACGGGTTTCAAATGAACGTCCCTAATAATATACTGAAAGTAAGAAAGTACAGTAATTTAAATGTTAGATCATTAATATATGGGAAGTAATTAACTGAAGTAATTTAATTGTTAAATTCGTAATCTAAGGGAAGTAAGTAAATCAAGTAATTTAAATGTTATATTAATAATATAGGCTGGTTTCCGTGGTGAACGGCTTGCGAACGCGATTAGTAAGCCCGTTTACCCTCGTTCGAAACATAGCTGCACGCGATTTGGCAGCAGGCCGCGTTGTGCTGGGTTTTAACGAATTGGTATGGGAGCCGTTCGTTCAGAAAGTAATAGCAAACTACTGAACGAAAACTCGCAAAACATCAACAATAGCAGTAACATGATGGTGTTAACAGCGATGTCCTGTAAAAAGTATATGTAAAAAGAAACATATACAAAATAATAATACAGTGGAAGTAAGTAATTAAGGAAGCTTAATTGTCAGATGCTCTAAATATGCTGATAACATTAACTGAAAATTCTGTAGAATTAAACAAAAACCTACAACTTTGCTTTATTGACTACACAAAGGCTTTCGATAAATTAAGACATGTCAACATGATAAGGATGATTGCTGATCTACAACTTGATGGGAAAGACCTTAGACTTGTAAGAAACTTATATTGGAAACAACAAGCTGTCATAAGCATTGATAATGAAGTAGGTCAATATCTGCCTTTTAAGAGAGGTGTTAGACAGGGATGTGTAATGTCTCCAGATATTTTTCCCTGTACAGTTTAAAGTATTTTCAGGAATGTAAAGATGTGAAAGGAATTATCATTGGGGGACATAACATAAATAATATTAGATATGCGGATAATACAGAATTGATTACGGCCAATGAGCAAGTTCTGCAACATTTAGTAGGCGCGGTTGTTGCTTACAGTGAACAAGTAAAGTTAGAATTAAATTGTCAGTAGACACAGATTATGGTCGACACTAGGAAGAACGTAATACAACAATGTAATATGCAAGTGAATGGGAATATTTTTGGGCGGGTGAATTGGTAAAATTATCTCGGAGCAGTCATAACATCTGATGGGATGTCTTGAAGAGATTAGACAAAGAATTGCCATGGCGAAGGCAGCCTTTTGCAAGATGGAAAACATACTGACCAATAAAATGATGTCATTTGCAATGAGAAAAAGAGTGTTGAGGTACTACATAGAACCTGTGCTTTTGGATGGATGTGAAGCACGGACAATGAGCAAACAGGCTGAAAAACATCTGATGGCTGTGGAAATGTGGTTTCTGTGGAAAATGCAAAGAATACCATGGACAGACAGAAAAACCAATGACCACATCCTACAAGAAACATACGAAATTCGAAAACTGATTAGATAAATTAGATATCGACAATCAATATTTGTCGTCACGTCATGAGAAAATAAATTGGATCACTTGGTGACAACTGGCAGGATTGGGGGGAAAAGATCACGAGGAAGGCAAAGAAGTAAATACTTGGATAGCTTGATCACGTGACATGGTCGAGACAAGAACACTGAGCTGATCCACGACTCTGGTGATCGAGTGAGATGGCGAGGCATGACCGCTCATGCTTATCGACATGGCACATGATGATGATGATGAGTTGTTATTAATATAGGGGAAGTAAGTAAGTAAAGTATGGGACCTTTTAACACGTCTTGAAGGGAACAAAACTAACAAACCAAAGAACTTTATTTTCAAAGGGTTTAGAATTGGGCACGCAGGCCAGTCTAACATTCTGCCCTATGGATTGGACAGATGGTGCTAATCCAGTATGTTTAGACCAATCGCCACGCGATGGGGATGTCACCAATGTCACGACGGTCGACTTTATTTTCCAGAACATTTCCTGGCACTAATTGTATGCTGGGTTAACCATGGATGCCCAGATCAATATTCCCAATTCAGTCTTGGTGGGATTCGAACTCATGAATACACGAGAGGAAAGCAAAGATGCTAGACACTGCGGTATGGTGGCTCTCACATTAGAGGAAGATCTGAAGAAAGTAGCATTAAGGAAATTCATCATCAGAGTTTAAAAGTCCCGAACAAAATGTAGTCATGCACCAAACGAAACTTAATGGCGGGAAATGGGAAGTAGGCATATGTTACAGTTATGACGTAAAAGTTGTTAATATGGTAGCAAACATGTTGTATTATACATCCAATCAAAGAGGGTTGCATAGAGGAAACGACGGTATAGAAGCCCATGGCAAATACGGAAAGTAGATAAAGACTATTAATCATCCCATGGCACCCAATCATTTAAGTTATTTCACATGGGTGCCGTGGTAGCATAGTGGTTAGACACTCGCCTGCCGCCCGGGTGGTCAAGAGTTTGATCCTCAATTTGACAGATTTGGATGTGTAATATTGACCTGGGATTAAGGTCTACCCAGCCTAAAACGGGTACCAAGCACATCTTGGGAAGTGAAGGCGACCGCTGTCATACTGACCACATCGGTCCCGATGATTGATTGATAGATATGAGTCTGAGACAGTATTCTCTATGCATCTTAAAGCGCATTGAGTCCTCTACTTGTATTATATACACTGTGCGTTTAAGACTCTCTCTCTCTCTCTCTCTCTCTCTCTCTCTCTCTCTCTCTCTCTCTCTCTCTCTCTCTCTCTCTCTCTCTCTGTGTTAAGAAACAAGGAAAAAACAACGCGTAACACTCTCAGTGAGCTGAAGCAAGCTAGGAAGGATGTGCAACAGGCTGCCTGGCAGTGTGCAAATGACTATTGGATCAAGTTATGTGAGTACATTCAAAACGCAAGTGATAAGGAAAACATCAGAAGCATGTATGAAGGGATAAAGAAAGCCTGTTTACCACTGATCAAAAGAAGTGCACCACTGAAAACCTTGATGAAGAAATCATCTCTGATAAGAAACAGCAGATGGATAGATGGATGAAGCACTATTTAGAACTTTACTCAATTGAGACCAAACAAGTGGATGATGCCCTCAATGCCATAGAGGCCCTACCAACTCTTGACTACCTGGACACACTTCCCACCATAACATAAGTTAAGTGTGCTATAAATGAACTTGCATCTGGCAAAGCTCCAGGTAAGGATGGGATTCCAATATAGGTTATCAGGAGTGGGCAAAAACACTCGCTCTACAGATCCACCAGCTAAAAGAGCTATGCTGGCGAGAAGTACAAGTCCCACAGGATTTCAAAGATTCAAGCATCATAACGCTATACAAGAACAAGGGCGATCGAAGCGACTGTAACAACTATAGGGGTATCTCACTTCTGTGTATTGTTGGGAAAGTATTTGCCAGAATTGTTCTGCGTAGACTTATAGTCCTAGGAGATCAAGTCTGCCCCAAATCACAGTGAGGCTTCCGACAGAACCAGTCTACCAGTGATATGATATTCTCATTGCGACAAATGCAAGAAAAATGCCTTGAACAGAATCAACCACTGTTTATTGCCTTCATCGACCTCACAAAGGCATTTGATTTGATCAGTCGTGAGGGTCTGTTCAGTGCACTAAAGAAGATTGGCTGCCCACCAACTCTTCTGTCCATTGTGGAATGGTTCCACACAGGCATAAAGGGTATAATCAAGTTTGATGGTGCAACTTCAGAAGAGTTAGAAATTAAGAGTGGAGTTAAGCAAGGTTGTGTACTATCCCCCACCCTCTTTGGAATATACTGTTCACTTCCACTGAAATATGCCTTTCATGATCAGGATGCCAGTATATACATTGACTCACGCTCAGATGGCGGCCTAATATAATGCTCAGAGATTGAATGCCAAGACCAAAATTAGGAGGGTACTGATCAGAGAGTTGCTTTTTGCAGATGATGCTGCAATTACGACCCACTCATGATGAAGAATTACAATGTCTACTATCTGCATTCTCCAATGCTTGTTCTAAATTTGGTTCAACAATTAACAAAAAGAAGACACATATTATGTCACAGGGTGCACATGGGGTACCATCAATCTTTATTGACGACGCAGAACTGGAGACATTAGACCATTTTACACATCTAGGATCAGGGGTAAATAGAAAATTATCCTTAGATCAGGAAATCAACATCCGGATTGGTAAGGCAGCAACAACAATGAACAGGTTAAGAAAAAGAGTCTGGGAGAACAAGAAACTTACTGCCAAAATAAAAGTCATTATCTACCAAGCTTATGTCTTTAGTACTCTTCTTTATAGCAGTGAAAGTTGGTCAACTTATTCACACCAAGACAAACGTTTAAACGGCTTTCATTTGCTGTGTCTGCGAAGAATATTTGGTATTAAGTGGCAAGAGGATGAGAACAGGCACGATCAGATGACATCAATACCACAACATCAGTCCACAGATTGACTAACGTGAGGATGAGAACAGGGAACAGTGAAGTAGGGCGATCATATACCACAACATCAATACCACAACATCAGTCCACGGATTGACTAACGTGAGGATGAGAACAGGGAACAGTGAAGTAGGGCGATCATATACCACAACATCAATACCACAACATCAGTCCACGGATTGACTAACGTGAGGATGAGAACAGGGAACAGTGAAGTAGGGCGATCATATAACATCAATACCACAACATCAGTCCACAGATTGACTAACGTGAGGATGAGAACAGGGAACAGTGAAGTAGGGCGATCATATACCACAACATCAATACCACAACATCAGTCCACAGATTGACTAACGTGAGGATGAGAACAGGGAACAGTGAAGTAGGGCGATCATATACCACAACATCAATACCACAACATCAGTCCACGGATTGACTAACGTGAGGATGAGAACAGGGAACAGTGAAGTAGGGCGATCATATACCACAACATCAATACCACAACATCAGTCCACGGATTGACTAACGTGAGGATGAGAACAGGGAACAGTGAAGTAGGGCGATCATATACCACAACATCAATACCACAACATCAGTCCACGGATTGACTAACTTGAGGATGAGAACAGGGAACAGTGAAGTCGGGTGATCAAATACCACAACATCAATACCACAACAACAGTCCACGGATTGACTAACGTGAGGATGAGAACAGGGAATAGTGAAGTGGTACGATAATATGCCATCAATACCACAACATCAGCCTAAGGATTAACTAATTTGAGGATGAGAATAGAGAACAGTGAAGTGACAAGATCATATGTCACTGATACCTTAACATCAGTCCACCGATTGACTAACTTGAGGATGAGAACAGGCACGATCAGATGACATCAATACCACAACATCAGTCCACGGATTGACTAACCTGAGGATGAGAACAGGGAACAGTGAAGTAGGGCTATCATATGTCATCAATACCACAACATCAGTCCACAGATTGACTAACTAGAGAATTAGAACTAGCACGATCAGATTAGATCAACACCACACGGCCTGACAGACTAACCCATAATATGACCCTCGGCTTACCTGCATTTCTCCGGGCCATTTGATAAATGGATGTTGGTAACGGCCAACGAATGTAAAATTATAGAGACTCCCATGAAGATGTTGCTGCAGGCTATGCTGACGATCAGGCGACTGGCCAGGCGGGTCAGACCGAGGACTCGGACAAACACCAGCACCACCAAAACATTGGAAAGGATGGACACCACCCCTACCATTCGTTCGTTAACACACATTAGTTCACTGAAAGGCACACACATTTAAGTTAGTTAGATGCCGTGACCGGACGTTCCAATCAACCTCAGTGTGCTTTGGCTGTTTATGATTTTCTTTGCAATTTTAGGTTCAACTGACTGCCTTTGCCTTCTGCACGACAATGATCCTATCATTGTGACAATCAGCACAACAAGATGTTTTTCTCTCGAAAAGGCTTGAAGCTAATTTCGAACACAGTTTGAAGGATTGAGAAACTGATCTCACTTCCCCTGGTCCACAGACTCTGGTCTGGTCTACCTACCTACCTACCTACCCACCTACCACCCTACATACATACCTACATACCTGACCATCTACCTACCCACCCACCCACCTACCTTCCCACCTATCTAACTACCCACCTACCTACCTACCCACCTATTTACCTACACACCCACCTACATACTTACATATGTACATACCTGACCATCTACATACCCACCTACATACCCACCTACCTACCCACCTACCTACCCACCTACCCATCTACCTACCTACCCATCAACCTACCTACCCATCTAGTTACCTACCCACCTACCTACCCACCTACCTACCTACCCACCTACCTAACCACCTACATACCCGACCACCTACATACCCACATATCCACCCACCTACCTACCTACCTACATACCCACCTACCTACCCACCTACCTACCTACCTACCCTCCTACCTACCTACCTACATACCTACATAGCTGACCACCTACAAACCCACCTACCCACCAACCCATCTACCCACCCATCCACCTACCTACCTACCTACCTATGTATCTATCTATCTACGTATCTATCTCTCTATCTACGTATCTGTGTATCTACGTATCTTTGCATCTACGTATCTGTGTATCTATGTATCTGTCTATCTGTGTATCTGTTTATCTGTCTATCTGTGTATCTGTCTGTCTGTGTATCTGTCTGTCTATGTGTCTGTCTGTCTGTCTGTCTGTCTGTCTACTTACCTATCTACCTACCTTCCCATCTATCTACCCACCTACATAGCTATATACCTATCTATCTGTTTATATATCTATCTATACCCACCTGTCTGTGTCTATGTATCTATCAATCCCTATGATTGTCTTGCAGTTCTCTAGCAATGTGTATCAATGCAAGTGCTACCTGTTCATAGTGCATTATGGTACATCCATCCCCTACCCTCTTCCATCGTGTGGCCTACTAGTATTACCTGTTGTTGCAGCCATCATCAATAGTCGCATTAGTATTAACTGTTATTACAATCATCATCAATAGTCACCATTAGTATTACCAGTTGTTACAACCATCATTAACAATCACAATAGTATTATCAGTTGTTCCAATCGTCATCAATAGTTGCATTAGTATTACCAGTTGTTAAAATCATCACCAATAGTTGCATTAGTATTACCAGTTGTTACAATCATCACCAATAGTCGCATTAATATTACTAGTTGTTACAATCATCATCATGTGTCGCACTAGTATTACCAGTTGTTACAATCATCATCATGTGTCTCATTAGTATTGCCAATTGTTTTAATCATCATTAATAGTCGCATTTGCATTACCAGTTGTTACAATCATCACCAATTGTCCCTATCTACTATCTAGCGAAACTACAGCCACGGGTACGGGCTTGGTAGAATCAGCGGGGAAAGAAGACCCTGTTGAGCTTGACTCTAGTCCGACTTTGTGAAGACACATGAAGAGTGTAGCATAGGTGGGAGCGCAAGCGCAATTGAAATACCACTACTTTTATCGTTTCTTTACTTATTCAGTCAAGCGGTAGAGATTTGTTCGCAGCAGACGAGCATAATCTCCGGCGGGCCTATTCTCTCGGGTCGCGAGAGCCGCGCAGTGGAGGGATGGGAGACATTGCTCGCATTAGACAAGCAATGTCTCCTGCGGTAGCTCTGGCGGGCCTATTCCCGCTGGTCGCGGGGTCCGCCAAAGTCATTGGAGAGTCTGACGATAGTGCACGCTTTACACTGGTCCGAACACTTGTGATTGACAGATGTGCGCGCCCTTACGGTCCGGACGCGTACGAGGCCCTCACCTGTGGGACTTGGCTGAACGCCTCTAAGCCAGGTCCCTTGGGTTCTAGGGCCTGGCCATCACTCGCCATCTGCTCGTGGTGGCGAGGTCTCGGAGGATTGACGCTGTGCCGCCAGCGTCTGCAGCCTACCTTGGGCCAGACGTTAAAAAGTCGCTTAAAAGTCGACAAGGTCGACTTCATCGCACCGGGTTTTATCCCATATGGCTCAGTCTCTTTCCGCAGCGCGGAAAGCGTCACACAAAGCACGAACTCCGTAGCTTTTAGCGACGACCCACAGGAGTCTCCGAAACATTTAACTCGTAAACCGAAGGGTGCGGCCAGGAATCGAACCCACAACCTTAGGAGCACAAG
The DNA here is from genome assembly GCA_014155875.1 of Cepaea nemoralis. Classification (NCBI taxonomy): domain Eukaryota; kingdom Metazoa; phylum Mollusca; class Gastropoda; order Stylommatophora; family Helicidae; genus Cepaea; species Cepaea nemoralis. Next base: position 75,307 of record JACEFZ010014352.1, read on the forward strand.
TCAAACGGCTTGACCACTTCGCCGCATTGGTTACCCATTCCTCTGGAATACACAAGGCTAGGTCGAGAGAGGAGACATGTCGTTTGGGCACCACATGTTTCTCTGAAGCTCTGCCCAGGCATTGTGACGGAATACTGGCCACATTCCAACTCACACACTTTGGTCTGTCAAGACTGCAAGGTGCCATTCACCACTCATTACCAATTATTACAATCATCATCGATAGTAGCATTAGTATTTTCAGTTGTTACAATTATCATCAATAGCTCCATTAGTATTATTAGTTAGTTAGTTAGTCGACAGATCATCCTCTTTGCACATCAAACCATTCAGTTCCATAAGTGCTCGGATCCCCTCCTCAGCAAATCCCGCAGCGTGTAGCGGCTAAGGACACCAGTTCTGTGTTGGTTTATCAGTCTTCTTTGGCTTCCTGCGTAGTGTTCTTGTTTGGCCACCCTCTTTTAATTTGCTATTCTCGCAGTCTGGCCATTATTGTAGATTCACAGTCGTCACTTGATTCTCGCAAAAGTATTACTTCTCGTAGAGCATTCAGAATGTCAGCATGGTCCATGGCGCGTCCGCCCTCCACAGTAGCGTTACCTGCCAGCTTGTCAGCCAGCTCATTTCCTTGTACTCCCGCATGCTCTGGCATGACGATGAAACTAATCCTTTCCAGCAGAAACCGCTCCAGAGACAGCAACCACTCTTTCGGATCCAGCCCGTCTCTATCCTCTTGAGCATGCTCATTGAATCGCTAAGGACACGTGCCCTATTGAATGTCTGTGTCTTGAGCCATGTTATTGCTTTACTTACTGCCATGACTTCCATAGTCAGGCTACTTGTGGTTTCAGTGAAAGCACCAGAGTCCTCCTTCACAATTCTCCCTCCGGTCCGACCCGTAAAGGCCCATGAGCTTCTCACATATCGGACGACCGACCCATCTGTATAAATGACAGCATGACCGTCTAGCGAATTCTAGAAAATCAACGCTTATACTTCCGCATCCACAGCAAGCCGAAGACATTCTTCAACAGGTTAGTTAGTTAGTTAGTTAGTCGTAGTTCCAACCTCATAGCAACGGGTTGTCCCATTATGCTCCGTTCCTGTGCCAGGAATTGCAAAAAAACGCTCCCCACTGCCCAATGTGAAAAGTGGAAAAGACAGGAGTCTCGACAATCAACAGCCCGCACAGAACACTGTGCATAATGCCGCCGCCAGAATGTCAAACACCAGTCCCCCAAAAAACACCCAGTTCATCTCTGATGGAATCGGCAGTCATTTTCCCCTCGGATGTTCACCCCCCACAGTCCCCCAAAATACAGTTCATCGCTGATGGCAGTGGCAGTCAACCAGAAGCCCAGCAGCCCCGCATTTTTGAATAAGGGAAAAACCGGTCAACTCTGGGACATAGCCACCTGCCATCGCTCCGAACATGCAGTCACGTTCCAAAAACCCTCGTGCAGATTCAAAAGCATTTCACCCGAAACTCACAGCTCACAGGTGTGTTCACTTGAGGACTTAGAATCTGGCAAGGAGTGGGTACAAGTGCCAACAGATTTCTGCACATCCTTTTCAGTTTGCATCCAACTATATAGAAAATGCAGACAAGAAAATCCGGCGAGTCATGAACGCGTAGCTAGCATAGCACTTGATGATGATGATGATGATGATGATGATGATGATGATGATGATGATGATGATGATGATGATGATGATGATGATGATGATGATGATGATGATGATGATGATGATGATGATGATGATGATGATGATGATGATGATGATGATGATGATGATGATGATGATGATGATGGCGACGACATTGGCGGCGAAGACGATGACTGTGCTGGTGAAGATAATAAAAAAAACAAGCAAAACACAAATAATTACATCACTAACAGGCTAATAATCGTTCATAAATATCTTGCATGGCAACTTACTCTGACAACGCCACAGAAGGTCTTCTGTGGAAGAAGTCAGTACTTTTGTAGGCTTTGTCACCTGCACCGTCGTTTATGTGTTTATAAATATCTGTGCTCACCATTTTGTTCTGGGTTAGGTCCGTCCTGCATTTAGGTTATTCTGATAAGATTACATACGATTATATATAAGATTGTATAGGTTATAATATTATATACAGTAATACAATTTCTTTTTCTTTCTTTTTTTCACACATCCTTTACAGGACATCGCTGTCAACACCAGCATTTTACCGCTGTCGTTGATTTCTTGGCAAGATTACGCTCAGTAGTTTGCCATTGCTTTCTGAGCAGCCAGCTCACTTATCCCGTAAGTTACCAACGCGGGGAGAACCCCTTAATATTCTCGCGCGCTGCGTTACCCTACTCCAGAGGTTCCCAAACCACGGCCCGTGGGCCACTTGTGGCCCGCCAGCTGTCAGAAAGTGGCACGTGAGATCTTGTTTCTGTCGAGTTTCAAGAGTTCACAATAGAGGAGGATAATGTTGCCCTCTTCATACATCCGTTCCTATTTCCTGATGCCAAGCTCTGTCAATTACAGCAAAACCTTCAGCACGAAATAATTGACTTGAAATGCAATTCTGCACTGAGATGTACATTTCTGGAGCTGCCTGCTTCACCTTCAGCTGATCATATGATTTCATTCTGGCGACTATTGCCTGTCGAACAATTTGAACACTTGCGTTCATTACCCCAGAGATACATTTGTAGTATTGGATGGACTTACAGATTCGAGCAGTCATTTTCCGCAATGATCGTTATTAAAAAAAAAAAAAAAAAACAAGCAACGTTCCAGACTCACCGACACTAACCTAGCTGCGCTTATGACTTTGGGCACGGCAGATTTGTGCCCTGACATTGATAAACTGGCATCTTAACTTAAGTAACTGGTTATGAAGAACAGTTACAATTGTAAATTAATTACATTAATAGCGATTTTGGAAATTGATTTAAGATTTATTGTTAAATGAACTTTTGATTGTAAACGAAAAAATGACCGCAGTGTAGTACTGACACTGACTACCTTTAATGTTTTAGAATTTTGGTGACAAAAGTTAAGAAAGGTAAGAACTGCACGACTTTTATAATTTTATAACGTTGTGGCCCGCTTAACTACCGAAAATAGTAAATATGGCCCTCGGCTTAAAAAGCTTGGGAACCACTGCCCTACGCCGATAAATGGGATTACGGAGAAATTCGTTTAACCCCTAGGCCAGGGAGACGGCAGTAATACGATTATATGATTATATACGATTACATATAACATTATATACGAATAGATATATAGATTTTATATATATATATATATATATATATATATATATATATATATATATATATATATATAAGATTATACATGATTATATACTATTATTTACTCATATAAGATTATATACGAATATATACGATTAAAAATGATTTACTTGATTATATATAAGACTATATACGATTATATATATGATTATAAGATCATTTACGATTATGTATAACATTATATAGATTATATATAAGATTATATACGATTATAAATAAGATTATGTACGATTAGAAATAAGATTATGTACGATTATATATAAGATTAGAAACGGTTATAAGATTATTACGACTATAAAATTGTATGCGATTATATATGATTGTAATATGATATACGATTATAAGATTATATACAATTATCAGATTATATACGAATACATATACATAGATATGATGCAGAGTGATAACCGCATTTTTTTTTTTTTTAGCATATCCTTTACAGGACTTAGCTGTCAACACCAGCATCTTTCAGCTGTATGTTGATTTCTTGGCAAGATTACGCTCAGTAGTTTGCCATTGCTTTCTGAGCGGCCGGCTCACATACCCCGTAAGTTACCGATGCGATTCGAACCACTGCTGATTTGAACCGTCATCACGTTACCGACGAGAGTATACGAGATTACGGAGAAAGGTCATAACCTCTAAGCCACGAAGCCGGCACCCGCATTCTATAGGCACAAAAGGATTTGACCTCAGTGAGTCTTAGTTTTGCAACTTGTAACATACAGAGGTGCGAAGAAAGAGTGCAACAAGGGTCCAAGGTCATCTGGAATAAGGCGCTCAAACACGATAATGAGGTTTTCAAAGGCTGCTAACTTCGACGATGACCCAATTAGTGACCTTTTGTTAAAGGGATAACAGGTCGGCGTTTCCGGTATTTCGCACGAAATATACGCCAGAAAAACTACTGAGCGAAATCTTGCCAAGAAATCAACAATCAACTGAAAGATGCTGCTGTTGACAGCGATGTCCTGTAGAGGATATACGAAAAAAAAGGAAAAAAAAACATACGCCAGAAGTTTATAGAAATAAAACCCAAGACCACCGGTAACAGTATACATGTGAGGCAAAATGATTTCGTTTTGTCTGCGAGAATGTTCAGATTCATACCTAGACGTCATGTTAGCGGTGTTTAGGAAAGGATGTGACGCTATATTTTTTTTTTGCGCTCGCTCGCTTTGAACTCAAGCGTAGACCATACACACTATTTATAGTAGTGATGGACTTAATTTTGCGTGTGGATTAGCTTTCCTTATTAACAGTGTCCCTCGCCATTAGGCGAACCCACTCCGACTTCAGAGGTACTCATGATTTACGTCCCAAAGTCAAGGACAACAGGTCAACATTTTAGTCCAGCTGTCCGGTGTAAGGGTTGAACCGCTTACCTCGGCATCAGCACAACGAATGTCTAAGAACACGTGCTCTCACCCATTTGGCTATGCGGACCTGCTGGTTGTGACGCCGTCAAGTACGGGGCGCTAGGAGTATTCAATTTGATATTTGTCATTACCGTTTAATGGAACGCATAGACTTCCCAGCAGAAATTTACAGCCAGAAAAACCAATGAACAATCCTTCAAGAACCAAATGAAGATCGTAAACTGATTAGAGACATTAGACGTTCGTTCAGAAAGCAAAGCCAAACTACTGAACGTAAACTTGCCAATAGATCACAAACAGCAAAGAATGTTGGGGGGTGACTGCGACGTCCTGTAAATGATATGCAACTAACTACCATACATCTGGACAGTGTGTAGTAAAACTAGGTGGCATGGCCGTGCTGGGAGAAATGCTATGCTTGCCTGATGATCTCGCTTTAGGCAGAAGTGTTTTCACTGGTCGTTTATCTATTTGATTGTTACAGTTGAAATAGTCTGTGCCATTGATAATGTTATAACTGAGAACGAACGGGATGTTCCACGTCGGTGACTTAGTAAAGGAATTGGGTTCCTCAACTAGAAAAGACAACAGAAAAGATAGAGTTGGCGTTAGAGATTCGATTAAGAGTTCTGGACAGTGCAGAAAAGTAGAGTTGGCGGTACGAGCACACAACATCAAGGGTTTGTCAGTCAGAAGGAAAAGTATGTAATGATGATACGAATACAAACATGGTGGGCTAGAAGCTGAGGCGCGAATAGAATTGTGTTAGTAGATGAACTAGGATCAGTTGTATACATATACTGTTTATGTATGTTCTGTGTATATGGGTAGGCGTCAGTTGTAATATTATGTTAGTCAGAGTATTGAAATCTAGACAGTTCGCCCGATTGAAACGTTTCGTTTCTTCTTTTACAGAGAACACTGACAATATGTCACGGTAACTTTGGGTGTTTAGTGGGTGTTACCATTTCTGGAGTACAATCTTAGAATCTATTAATTAGATTATACCTATTTCTGGAGCATATTAACATGTTCACCTTTTAATTAGGTGTTACCTTTCTCGAGTATAACTTACCAAATTGTTATTTGGATTTTACTTGTCGGTTACATGATATCGTGTTAACCTGTTAGTTGATTGCTAACTTTCTTTCAGGGATCTAATACCTTTGTTAGCTGTTAGTAATTGGTGCTACCTTTCAGGCTTATAACAATCTCTCTACTTGTTGGTAATTTGACAACTGTCTAGTCGGTTGTAGTCTGTTGTTGCAATAGCTGTTTCGCAGAGTTACAGCCCTACTTATATAGCAGCGTTATAATCAGTATGTTGTGCAACTGTTGATGTTGATGGAAGAACCCACTGAAGTAGATTGACTACAATTGTATTGAGTGTTGCATTCCAAATTGTAATGTGCATTCATTATATGAGATGTTATGACAGTTGATGATAAAGTTATATGTATGTTGTATTTATTGTATTTGTTTGGTTTTGCTTGTGTATACTTGTCGCTATACATTGCAGTCTAGTGTGTGCCTCATGTGTGGACTGAGTTGAGCTTTTCATGTTGACTGGCTATCGCGGAATACTGTTTAGGATGTAGGGTGTTATTTCCTAGATCTGTGCACAAGAACCTACACAATTGTCTATCTTTTCTCGTCTATACTGTTTGTGTGGCACAACGGGAGAGAGAATGAGTTTTCCACTACAACCACCCAGCCATTTGTTCATCTGCTTTAAATCCCTGTTATTCGTCTTCTATCCCTTTCCTTACCTCCTGAGCATCATTGCAATATCCCCTTGTAGTCATGTTGGTGAGTAGACTCTTACATGTGCTGTAAGGAGTATTGGGTACATGGTGCTAGAGCCATGTGTTTACGCTGGAGAGGTCATGTGGCCAACATCACCCGGCCCCCGGATTATTGGACAATAAGCATACACATGAGACTGTTGGCCCGAAACTTCCGTAGATAGAGTTATAAGGAATAACGCTGGGAATAAGTTAAACTACTTAATCAGATCTCATTGTCTGTTGAAAATGGAATACTTTACATCTGTAGAGGAAACATTATCAACCCAGGCCTAACCCAGCCAGGCATGGTGTCACATGTCAGTCTTGCCCTGGTTACATTCTACAATGTCTCTCAGCAAATGTTAAGCTCTAGTCATCATCATGTGCCATGCTGATAAGCGTGATCGGTCGTGTTTCGCCCTCTCAAACGATCACCAGAGTTATGGATCAGCTCTGTGTTCTTGTCTCGACCATACCACGTGGCCATCCAGGTATTTACTTCTCTACCCTCACCTTGTTCTTGTCCCCTAAATCTTGCCAGTTGTCACCAAGTTATTCAATTTATCTCATAACGTGTCCAAAAAATCGTGACTTTCTTCGTAAAATTTCTCTAATCAATTTAAGGGTTTCATCTGTTTCTTGTGGGACTTGATCATTGACTTTTTCTCTCTATCCATGGTACTCTTTGCATATTTCTCCGAAACCACATTTCCACAGCCATCAGATGTTTTTCAACCTGCTTGCTCATTGCCTACACTTCACATCCATACAAAAGCAGTTTCTATGCAGCACCTCAGCACGCTTTTTCTCGTTGCAAATGACATCTTTTTATTTGTCAGTATGTTTTCCATCTTGATAATGGCTACTTTCGCCATGGCGATTCTTGTTCTCTTCAAGGCATCTCCAACCAGATGTTATGACTGTTTCAAGATAATTGTACCGATCCATTTGTTTAAGAATATTCCCATTCACTTGTATATTACATTAAGCTCTAGTACCGGTCTAAATACGAAACCATTTCTTACGAGGGTAAGTTAATAAGTAAGTCACAAGTGGCTGTAGAAAAATAACTAAATATGATAACAATATGAAACCAGTTTATTTTTATACATACATTGTCCTTTTATTTCTCAACATAATTTCCACCAACATTATTGCACTTATCTCATCGTTTTATCAGTCCTCCCAAACCGGCTGCATAGAACTGCGTGCTTTGTTTTCATTTACCGGCCATCCCACGGAACTGTGTGACTTACTTATTGACTCGCCCTCGTAACTTTTTCTACCTAGCTATGGCACCGCTTTACGGGACAAACATTTGTCAGCATAAACACTGCAACCTACCTTGGCTGGTGACATTTCGCTAATGACGCCGAAGTTGAATGTGAAGTGAAAACGTGGTTTAGAAAAAAAGAGCACGCTGTTATATGCAGCCGGTTTGGGAGGACTGATAAAACGATGGGATATGTGCATCCATGTTGGTGGAAATTATGTTGAGAAATAAAGGGACAAAGTATGCATAAAAATGAATTGGCTTCAAATTGTTATCATAATTAGTTATTTTTTCTACAGCCATTTGTGACTTACTTATTAACTTATCCTCGTATGTTTTTGAAGCCGCTAGAGACACAATGATCAGTGCATTTGCTTGTGAAGATTGTAGCCAGGGTTTAAATCCCAGCAAAGGTGAAATTATTTTCCTTCCATCTGTACGGCTCTAAGATCGATCGAGCCTCGTAAACAAATGTATACCAGACAAATTTGTAGAATTTTCAGGACATTTTCTGAAAAGAAATGGTGATGTAAACAGAAACTGGCCAGTCCAGTTGATGATATATTAGCCTAGAATATATGAAGGCCTAAAGGTTCACACTCTGAAGCATTGCCACGGCATTGTTTTTACGTGTATTCTTTACCTCGTATACTATTTACAACTTGTGTTGCAGTTATATTCGCTGGGCCAGATGTCACTGTGAGGTTATAGTATGTGACGTAGAGCTTATCTATGACACAAAGGACAGATGTTTGAAAAGGAAGATGATAGTCTGCTCTGTTCGGCATGCATATGATTGTCATAAATTAAAAGTACACAATCGAGTGACTTATTTAACAATTATCTTAAGTAAGTATAAGTAGAGAACCATTTTTTCACGGTGTAATGACTGGAAAGATCAAAGGGAAGAGAGGTCGAGGCCAACCAAGCGAAATGATGCTGGGTGGACTGAGACGGTGGCACGGAGGAATATTATCAGCAGAGTTGATCCAGACCACAAAATACCGAGATGTGTTGAGAGACATGATCGCCTACGCCAGCTGTCATGGCACATGTTAATGATAAATGCGCATTGGGCACATGGTGCTAGATCCATGCTTCAATAAATAATCGACACTCCTTTACTTCTCGCTATATTCACTGGTACCAATTTTAGGCTGGATGGGCCTGGAACCCATGTCATTTGTTTTTAGTTACATTCGAATCTGCGAGGTAAAAGTTAGTTATTCCAATGTCGGGTACCTCTGGTTTATATCATCAGAAATACTTGTACAGGCATTGATTAGCACTCATAAAAGTGGCTGACTGATAGATACAGGATATTAAAAAGATACCGGGCATGAAAATGCCAGGGGTTGAGGAACTGGCGAAGGATCCAGCACATGTCCACGAGCTGTGATGAGAGCGATATTTTGCTGTGGCCATGCGGGGGTGCGGGGGGAATGAACAGGCTGCTAAGCTGGCAGGGAATGCACCTCTTGGTGATAGATTGCCTATGGGGGATGTGGTTGTGCGCTTGTGGGACCAGGTGGAGAAAGCGGGAGAACAGACTGAGAACCCGTATGTGGAAAGAATGAGATTGCAGGAAATCGGCAGGGATTCTGGAAGAAACTCAAAACTGAGAGGGAAGACAGGAAAACTCAAATCAGATATCAGTGGGAACGATTAGTAGTATGACACTTCACTGGCTGTTGAGCAACGGGCGGAGCGCGTATGGGCATGTCCTGAGTGCAGTCATAGCGGTTCTTAACTTACCTCAACTCAGACACTCATGGAAGTAAAGGCTTCGATGATACACTAGACAATATACCTTCAGAGGGAGGCGTGAATGATCAACTTCTAGTATACCCGACATTGAAGGATGAAGACTTGTGTGACGTACACACCGGATGTAGATTTACAAGTGATTTAGTTATGTGCTCCCAAGAGTAGAGATTATGCTTTTCGTGTGTGACAATAATGATGACGCAATTTCATATTAAGCCATTCGTCTAATATGTTGTTAATTAAATTCACAATTATTGAAGTAGAAGAAAAAAGTAGAAATTAGAGAATACACTAGACAACATACAAATTTAAAGCTGATGCAGTGTATCGTCTACTTTCTACATGTCAGCTTTAGATTTTATTTGTTGTCTAGTGTGTCCTCTAATCTCTACACTGTATCAGCTTTATATGTTTATGTTGTCTAGTATGTCCTCTAATCAATACACTGTATCAGCTTTATATGTTTATGTTGTCTAATGTGTCCTCTAATCTCTACCCTGTATCAGCTTTATATGTTTATGTTGTCTAGTGTGTCCTCTAATCAATACATTGTATCAGTTAAACATTTTATATGGTCTAATGTGTCCTCTAATCTCAACTTCATTCTTCTTCTTGTAAGAACGCCAATTTGGACGCAGAGGTGTTTCCAAGGCACCAGGACGGGGATCTATACTGGCCAAGACCAGCTGACACGTCCATGCCGTGCGTCCTGGGCAACAGGTCCCTTCGGGCACCTGGCTAACATCAGTAGGATCGAGGATTCCTCCGAAGACGGAGAGGATCTGCCTTGCATGGCGAGGAACCACCAATCTGCACACCATAAGCCAGACATAGGACAACGGATATTCACGAAAACCTCAGGTCGGGTATGACATCACATTGATGTTGGACAACAGGATGTATTCATCCGACATACAAGACATCACGCTGGAGTTCACAGCCAGCGAACACAAGCAAGCTAGCAAGCATGAACGCCAATCAATACTTGTGAATTTATGTATGACAGTCTTCGTGTCCTTTTGAAAAGTGAAAAACATACCGACAAATAAAAAGGCGTCATTTATAACGAGAAAAAGAGTGTTGAAGTGTAACATTGAGCCTGTACTTTTGTAGTGGATGTGAGCTGTGGACAATGAGCAGACAAGCTGAAAAATATCTGATGGCTGTGGAAATGTGTTTCTGAGGAAAATGCAAAGAATACTACGGACAGACAGAAAAACCAATGACCAAGTCCTACAAGAAATAACTCAAAATCGTACAGTGATTAAAGAAATTAAACGTAGACAGTCAACATTTTTTGGTCACGTTATGAGAAGAAATAAATTGGAGAACTTGGTGACAACTGGCAAGACTGAGTGGAATAGAACAAGGGGAAGGCAGAGAAGTAAACACCTGGATGGCTTGGTCACGTGGTATGGCCGAGACAATAACACAGAGTTGATCCACGACTCTGGTGATCGAGTGAGATGGCAAAACATGACCGCCCACGCTTATCGGCATGGCACATGATGGGTGGATGGAGTTGATTGCGATGTCCTGTAAATAAATTAAATTGCATTCAACTAACTTGATGTACGTGTGTGTATATACACACCACACACACACACATACACACACACACGCACACACACACACACACACACACACCACACACACACACACACACACACACACACACACACACACACTCACTCACTCTGAAATCAGCAACTCTTCCAATCTTTTTGATCGAGTGTTTAAAACCACGATTATCTCCCTTGCATTGATTACTAAAGTGTTGACTATGCGTCTTCTTCATCGTCCCGCTCTCAGCGGGATGTCACACCTAGTCGTGCACCTCAGCGGGTAGTGCCTTACACCGAGTTGTACACTACAGCGGTCAGTGTGGCCGACTTCAGCATGCATTTGTGTCAGGTTTGCTTTCTCTAGATCAGTGGTTCTCAACCTTTTTTGGCCCGTACCCCCCTTCACCACATTGTCAGAACGTCATTCCCTCCCCTCCCCCCTTTCGTATTTCCTACCTAAAAGTTTGGTCGTGCCCCCCCCCCTTTTCACTATATTTTCACAACGTCATTCCCCCCTCCCCTCGTATTTCGTACCTAATATCCCCCTCCCGCTCCTGCCCCTACACAATATACGTAATAATGGAAGCACATACCAAAACAAGTCTAGACGTCCACATAAAACGTGATTTGTGGGTCTACTTACTTTATAAAATGAATTTTAGAAGGGATGAGACGTACAGAACCGTAAAGTATGAAGGGGAAAACATTATCAAGTAATCGGTTCTTGTATTAACGCGATCTTGAAATAATCTTCATTCATGGGAATTCCCCACAGGTTGAGAACCACTGCTCTAGGTATATTCCATCAAAGGTCACGAACTCTATCTACCAGAGCATAGATTTTCTTTTCTAACAAAATTTACCAGGGTGCCGGTTTTACGACCTACTCTTTGCAATTTCCAACTACTGTGAGATGTTAAATTGGACACTGGACATTCTGTTTTTGCCTTATACAAGTTGGCTAGGTACCGAGAGAGAGAGAGAGAGAGAGAGAGAGAGAGAGAGAGAGAGAGAGAGAGAGAGAGAGAGAGAGAGAGAGAGAGAGAGAGAGAGAGAGAGAGAGAGAGAGAGAGAGAGAGAGAGAGAGAGAGAACGGAGGAAAGAAAGAACTGTATTTTCAACGAGTCACAAATTGGGGCACGCAGGCCCGTCTTACATTTAGCCATTCCAATCACTAATCTTTCGTACATCAATCTATGGTGCATGTGACATTCACATAGGAAAATACATTGTTAAATGAATGTTGTGAACTTAAACAATGCATATTACCATGTTATGACACAGCCAGGCAAGCAGGCAGACACATACACACGATGCATAAATACATGCATGCATGCATCTTATATATAAAATAGGATGTGTGTGGATATGTATGTCCTTTATACGTTCGCGAACGGTCCATCCGATTGAGATGAAATTTTCTACACGTCTTCCTTTCATTCCAGCGCTGCCAACTGTTGTATTTTTTTTTCTTCTTCCTCCTCCTCCCTCCTCCCCTCCCAAAATACGTACGTAAATATATGATGATGATGATGAAAGAATCCCCGAACCAAAACGCTAGGGAAAGCGAAGAAAATGACGTGACTACACAGAATCGTCACACGGCAATCATCATCATCATCAAGTGCCGTGCCGGCTGGCGTAGGCGTTCATGGCTCTCCGTAGATCTCGGTCTTTGGTTTTCTGGATCAACTCTGCTGCTGATATTCCTCCATGCCACGGCAATATAAATAACAATTCATCTCTTTATGTGTAAGGAAGTTATCTACAGTCATGTAGAAGGGAAGAACAATCAATGGAAGGACCGAAATCACAGAACCTAGACGAGTATGAATTCGGAATGGCAAACTCCCTCCTCCTCTCTTCTCCTTCTCCCTCTATCTCCTCCCTCCACCCTCCTCCTCCTCTCTCCTCCTCCTCTTCCTCCTCCCTCTACCTCCTCCCCCCTCCTCCTCCCTCCTCCCTCTCCCTCCTCTTGCTCCCTCTTCCTCTCCCTTCCTCCTCCATCCTCCTCCCTCCTACTCCATCCTCCTTCTCCCTCCTCCTCCCTCCTCTTACCTATCCCTCCTCCTCCCTCCTCCTCCTCCTGCCTCCTTCTCCCTCATCCTCCACCTTCTCCTTCTTCCTCCTCCATCCTACTCCCTCCTCCTCCCTTCTCCTCCTCCCTCTACCTCCTCCCTCTACCTCTCCTCCTCTCTCCTCCTCCTATCTCCTCCTCTTCCTCCTCCCTCTACCTCCTCCCGCTCCTCCTCCTCCCTCTCCCTCCTCCTTCTTCCTCTTCCTCTCCCTTCCTCCTCCATCCTCCTCCCTCCTACACCTTCCTCCTTCTCCCTCCGCTTCCTCCCTCCTCCTCCTCCCTCTACCTCCTCCTCCTCCCTCTACCTCCTCCCTCCACACTCCTCCTCCTCTTCCTCCTTCCTTTCCTTCCTCCTCCTCCTCCCTATACCTCCTCCTCCTCCCTCTACCTCCTTCCTCCACCCTCCTCCTCCTCCCTTCTCCTCCTTCCTCCTCTTCACCTCCCTTTCCATCCTCCCCTCCTGATTCTCCCTCCTCCTTCTCCCTCCGCCTCCTCCCTCCTCCTCTCCCTTCCTCCTCCCTCCTCCCTTCTCCTCCTCCCTCCTTCTCCCTCCTCCTCCTCTCCCCCTCCTCCAATTCCTACCCTCTTCCGCTTCCCCTCCCCCTCCTCCCTCTCCCTCCTCTTCCTCCCTTCCTCCTCCTCCCTCTTCCTCCTCCTCCTACCTCATCCCTCCTCCTCCTCTCTCCTCCTCCCTCCTCTCTTTTCCTCCCTCCTCCTCCTCCCTCTACCTCCTCCGTCCTCCTCCCTCCACCTCCTTCCTCCTTGCTCTTCCTCCTCCTCCCTCCTCATCATTCCTCCTCCCTTCTCATCATTCCTCCTCCTCCCCCTCCTTCTCATCCCTCCCTCCTTCTCCCTTATCCTTCTACCTCTTCCTCCCTCCTCCTCCTCTCTCCTCCTCCTCCCTCCTCCTCCCTCCTCCTTCTCCCTCCTCCTCCTCCCCCTCCTCCTCCCGCGTTCGCCTCCTCCTCCTCCCTCCTCCTCCTCCTTCTCCCTCCTTCTCCCTCTTCCTCCTCCCTCTTCCTCCTCCTCCTCTTCCCTCTACCTCCTCCTCCCTCCTCCATCCTCTTTCTCCCTCCTCCTAATATCTCCTCCTCCTCCTCTCTCCCCCTTCCTCCTCCTCCCTCCTCCTCCCTCTTCCTTCTCCTCCCTCCTTCTCCTCTTTCCCCCCTCCTCCTCCTAATCCCTCCTCCTCCCTCCTTCTAACTCATATTCCTCCCTACTCCTCCTCCCTCCTCCTCTTTCCACGTTTCTCTTCCTCCTCCCTCCTCCTTCCTCTTCCTCCTACCTCCTCCCTCCTCCTCCTCTCTCCTCCTCCCTTTTCCTTCTCCTCCCTCTACCTCCTCCCTCTTCCACATCCCTCCTCCTCACTCTTCCTCCTCCTCCCTCCTCATCATTCTTCTTCCTCCTCCCTCCTCCTTCTCCCTCCTCCTTCTACACCTTCCTCCCTCCTCCTTCTCCCTCCACCTCCCTCCTCCTCCATCTCCTCCTCCTCCCTCTCCCTCCTCCTCCTGCGTTCTCCTCCTCCCCTCCTCCTCCCTCCTCCCCTCCTCCTC